>JANIJH010000225.1:75894699-75922460 GCA_024520975.1 Erythroxylum areolatum | reverse complement strand
TTCACCCTAAAGAGCGTCACAAGACTGCATTCTGCATTCCCAATGCTCAGTACCAATGGACTGTAATGCCATTTGGACTTAAAGTCGCTCCATCACTGTTTCAGAAATCCATTACCCACAGTGCATTGATCTACATCAATGACATCTTACTATTTTCATAGACTCATGACCAACATTAGATCCTATTGGATAAATTTTTTGATCTTACTAAACAGTATAGGATTATGCTTTCAGCCTCGAAAAGCAGTATTGGTATAACAGAAATTGAATTTCTGGGTTTGCAATTTAAGGATGGATTCTACCAGTCAGGTCCACATATTGCTAAGGAATTATTACAATTTTCGGATGAACATCTCACTGTGAAACAAATTCAACAATTCCTCGAGATTGTTAATTACATCAGAGATTTCATACCACATGTGGCAACCTACACTTTATGCTTATATAAGCTCTTACGGAAGAATTCACCATCAAGGGGAAAAGAACAAACAACAGATGTCACTCATCTCAAAGAGTTTTGTCAGAATATTTCTCCTAGAAAGCTTTCTGATATCTAGTCACTAACAGTTGTCAGACATCCAACGTTGAATACTGCAATCTTAGCTACATTACTTCGGCAACATCCACCTTGGCCTCTAGACACTGTTTTTCACTATAAGTATCTTCCTTCTCTTCAACAAAATTACAAAAAGAATTTTGATTTTACTTTAGCTTCGCAACAATTTGGTAGAATGGATAACGATATTCTTTTTGCTCTTACCAAAAAAAGATTTTCCTCCTCTTACTAGCCCTCCTACTAGTGTTTCTGAAGTTGCCTCACTTGCTCGTAGTAATCTTTTCTATTACTTACATTTATTCTAGCATGAACATAATTCCATTGGAAATCCTATTATGTTCAACCTCAAAGCACCATGCCAAAATGTGATTTCAAGAACCTTTATCTGAAAACATATTATGGTATCTTTGGGCATTATATGCTTTATATGCCTGTGCTTTTACAGTTTCTCCTCTTCAACTGTATCAACATCTCTATGATCCTAACAATGGCAGTTCTTTATTATGGACATTCTTAGAATGGTTCCAACCTTTAGCCTAATGGAAACAGCAATGTGACATCATCATTCAACAACATCGTCTCTGGACTCTTTTAGCAAGACGACACAATACACAATGCTTTTTCATTGTTCATCGTCCATATAGAGAAACATCTACTAGTGTCCTTTATACTGAACAACGTATCCAATTTTGACATACATCCTTATATTGGTCACGACACAAGGAGAATGTGTTAATCTCTTTAAGAAATTTACTTAAGGAGCTTAATCACTTTCCAAACCATCCAGTATTGACTACGTCTATTGGACCACATCTTGGAGAATTCATGTCTGGTGAACCTGAAGCACCAGAAGTCAATATTCCTAGTTCCAATAGTCCTGAGTATGATACAGACTCAGAAGAAAAAGAAACAGACGTCTCATAGACTGCAAGGCCTTCTCAACCGTCCTACTCAGTTATACAAGATGCTCAGAATCCTAATGAAGATATTCCTAGCATTGATGAAGATCAATTAGATCAATTCCTGCATAAGCTACGCATGGCAGAAATCATTCACAACAAAAGAAAAAGAACTCATCGTGCTGATACTGATGACTCAAGTGATCCAGATTCTCCATCTAAACTCCAAAGTTGGCAATCACCTATTCGCCATCAATAATTTCTTGGATATTTTGGATCAATTATTTCGTGAGACAGGACAAAGACCTTACTTTACACCTATAAAGTAAGCACACCTATCGAAACAACTACTGACATGATGAAAGATGGACCACAAATCACCGTCAACAACTGTTGAAGATTCTATCTTATCATCTTCTTTTCACCTTTAGTCTTTTCTACTGTTTGCTTTTAGACTTTTGTACCTAAGCACTATTTGCTTTAGGACTTTTGATTAAAGTAGATTCCTTTATGATAAGGTTAGGTGAAATAGTCCTTTATTTTTGTTACAATGTAATTATGTTGTCTCTAGGTAGATTTATATTTTTACCCCTGACTTTGCTTATAAAAGTAGGATTTAGTTTCATTTGTAAGCAAGACTTACTAGATAAGACTTACTTCGACTCATTTGTACGTTTGATCATATTGGAAAATGAAGAAACTTCCTTTCTTCAAACTTCTTTCTCTTTCTTAAACACTTCAAAAGCCTTGAATCATGTTTTGCCTTAGTGCCCAAGATGTAGGATGAATATACTCTACACTCGCCTTGTATAAGGATCTTGTGTATCAGAAAGTCTATGACAGTCTGGGAACTGTTGCTTCTAAATTTATCCTCTGCCTTAAGTCAAAAGCATTAACGGAGAATGACGAGTAAGAGTATGTGAGTGAAATAGGGTTCCTAAGAGGCGTGAGCAACAATTCCCGTGTGAGCCGAAGGACAGGTATTGAAAGGTTCTAAGACTCTGATAATTGGAACTTCCTACGTAATGATACATAATTCCAATCCGACTTTGGTTAATCGATGATGCAACCAGTATGGTGGTTTAGAAAGGAGTTAACCGTTGGGTTAACCAGAAAGGTGTTATAATTTTCTTATGTACCCGTAAGAGTCCCTAAGTGATATCAGAGTCAGGTTATTAAAAGTTTGCTAGTATCTACGAGGAGACTGGAGAGGAAGTCTCTTCACTTACATCATCTTTGTTGGAAACAGTTATTCATTAGGGACTTGCCTTTTCTATGTCAAGTTTAGAAGTTGTCTCCCTCCTTTCTTGTAAGAAAATAAAATAAGGGTCTGGTAATCATTTATGTTTTCCGTCCATTTTCAGATAAGGTACACTTTTATGTTAAATTAAATGTGTCTTCTTGAAGACCGTCCTAACATACATTGAGACTAGATATGCACGAAGACTCCTTAATAGGACTGAGCTCTAGGATCGATACATTAACAAGAATGGAGCTTCTTTTGTTTCTTACAAGGGGAAAAAATTTTAACTTAAAGCTCTGGAATACAACCTTGCGCATCTCTATGGAACAACTCCTCGATGCCTAGTGGAGGTTCCTGGAGGATAAAGAGACCCAGCCTTAAAAAGGCTGCGAGGTTCACCAAGTTATTGGCGCACTAATTCTTTTCGCGGAAGACACGTTGAAGTTGTACCTCCCATTCTCTGTATTAAAGAACAGAGCTTCTTTCTTTTCATTGAACATAAAAGTACTGTGCTCAATGTAATTTATTGGATTTGAAAACATCACATTGTTTTGGGTACGATTCGCCTCTCGAGGCAGAACTTTGGAGCGTTCAGTCCGGCCTACAACTGGCCTGGGACCTTAGGTATCGACATGTCATCGTCGAAGTTGACTCCCTTGAGGTGATAAATATCCTCTCTTCTTCCGCCTTCCCAGGGACTGACACCTACTTTTTGGTTACAGGTATCCGGGAGTTTCTCCGTCAGCACTGGGAAGTATAGCTTCAGCATGTCTATCAGGAAGGCAACCAGAGTGCTGATAGCCTGGCCTCACTCTCCACATTTGTCCAACCAGGTCCTCACTTTCTCTAGGATCCTCCGACATCAGTCCGGACCCACCTCTTCCGAGACCAGAATGGTTTTGTGTATCGCAAGAATTGCGCTAGTTAGGATTGCGTTGTAATCTCTGTTTTCTTTCCCTTGTAGCAAAAAAAACATCACATTGTAATATGACAGTTCACTAGGCCGTAACATGCAAACATAGAGAGGTTCCAAGCACTCAAGCTCCATCCCATTTGGTCTTTCAACTTCTATTCTAAGTTTAGTTGGAAAAGGGTGTTCTTACGGCCGTTGTTGACTTGGGAGAAAGGCAGTCTTGCAAGCTTTTCATGGAGGAAGATAAAAGGAAAGAAACGGAGGTTTTAAATCCCATTCCAACGTTAGACAAAATCATAACATGGAAACTATATCCCCTTTTTCTTTTATTCGCATGTGATACTTCCTAAGCTCAAAAGGGTATTAAAAAGAATCTGTAGATGATGTCTTCTTTTGCTTAAAAGACACGAAGGGCTCCAGAACATAAACGTCAAAAAATACCGTAGGCGTTGAGCTTTGTTTTTATCTTGTCTCAGATACGAATTGTCTACAACTTGGGCTCGATTGTCTTGTACAAATATTAGGAAAGAAGAGTTCTGTTGGGAATTAATTCAAATTTTAGAATTGTTTAAATTATTTTAGAATAGGTCTTAGATTATCTTAGAATAAGTCTTAGATTATATCTAATGTTATCTTACAAATTAGATTTGGTGGCTGAAAATTTTATTTTAGTTGTTTGAATTTTGCCTATATAAGGCAACCAAGTTTAATGATAAAAGTATGGGTGTGTTATCTTATCCCATCTCTTTCATCTTCTCTTCTTTTCTTCAAAATTTCAACATGGTATCAGAGCCTTAGATCCTTGAGGGATTGTGAGAATAGTAGAGGCGCTTATTTAGCAAAAATTCCATCATCGAAGAAGGAAGGAAACAATCTCCAATGTGCAAATTGCAAGAAGTCGGGTCATAAAGAGGAATATTGTTGGCATAAAGGAAAGCCTCAATGCTATAACTGCAAAAGATTTGGTCATCTACAAAAGAATTGTAGATTTAAAAAATAAGAACATGCAAATTTGGTTAAATTAGTTGAGAGAAGTGTTCAACAATGTCAAGATGATGAGAAAGTGCATCATACAGTGAAGAAAAGGTGCTTCACAAATAAAAAAAATTAGAGAGAAGCGTTCTATGGAGATAAGTAATGAGAAGTGCACATGTTGAAGAATAGGGAGAAGTGCTCTATTGAGATGCTTGGAGAGACGTGCTCCAATAAGTATAGGTTGATGAGAAGGGCATCAACAGGAAATTTGATGAAGAGAAGTGCTTCACATAATATTTTGAAGATTATGAGAGATGTGCTCCATACAGAAAATTTGAATTAAGAGGAAATGTTGGGAATTAATTCAAATTTTAGAATTGTTTAAATTCTTTTAGAATAGGTATTAGATTATCTTAGAATAAGTCTTAGATTATATCTAATGTTATCTTATAAATTAGATTTGGTGGCTGAAATTTTTATTTTAGTTGTTTAAATTTTGCCTATATAAGGCAACCAAGTTTAGTGATAAAAGTATGGGTGTGTTATCTTATCCCATCTCTTTCATCTTCTCTTCTTTCTTCAAAATTTCAACAAGTTCAACCTATGCTTGCGGTACTTCATCTTCCTTGTATATGATATACATATATATATATATATTATCGACTGATGTTATTTATGGAGGTGCAATAGCAGAAAGGATGTTGGTGCTGCCGCCAGTTCTTGTTTTAGATGAAGCAAATTCTCTTCTTGTGTATTTACACGACTGTCAAGATAGTTTCTTTTCATGCTACCGACAATCATTCATGTTCATGTAACAGATAAAACATAACTGGAGTTTTAACTAGCTTCTGTGTTTATTTAGAAGGTTCGGGCTAAAACAGATTGTTCCTAAAAGATATAGCACACAATATCTACTACTAGAACAGGAAAAGCAAAAAAAAAAAAACTAATGTTTCTCAAGATCAGAAGAAAAGAAACTACATCAAGGAGATTGCACCAATAACTTAGTAATTCGAACCTGGAGTATCCCAGGTTTCAGGAATAACCGTATAAAGTAAAGAGAAATCACGTGGGCTGGATGGTCTTGAACCTATAGATGCAACGCGCATGTCATCGTTTGTATGCACAATTTCCTCTATCTTCTCAAGGATTTCTGCAATGGGTGGCCGATCTTCAGGAGAATGAGATACGGATTTAAGGGCAATATTCAGCAATGGAAATGCAAACTGTGGAGCTTGGCTAATCTCCTTGTCAAAAACTTCACCAGTCCATTCCTCCTTCACCATGGAGCTCACCCATTTAGGAAGGTCTATTCCACTTATTTCAACTGCTTTTCCTGTCAGTAACTCGAGCAGTATTACTCCAAAGCTGTAAACATCTCCTTGTTCTGATAAACCCCTCTCGGGTGCTGTATAACCATGCGAAGGGAAGAGGTAAGATCTGCTGAGGTCTAGTAATTTTAAAAACCCATACTCACTAATTAGTGGTGCTTGATTATCATCCAGAAGGATGTTTGAAAGCCTAAGATTCCCATGAGGGATGGGTTCATGATCATTAGAATCTTGATATATAAAGGCCAAACCCCTTGCAATCCCACTAGCAATGGACAGACGAAGTTTCCATGGGAAAGCCCTCTTGCCTTCAATGTACTCTGCAGATCATCAGCAACAATATACGTATGAGAAAATTTATGCGTCTCTCGAGTTTGAAGCATGAAAAATTTTGCTTCTTTCAAGTTTGAAGCATGAGCTCATGCTGTTGCTATCTTGTTTTAGACATGACTTTGAAACCTTAGGATGATCCTGAATAACAGTGGGAACTATTAAATTTCCTTCCTTTGGTTAATGAAAACAACTATGGGTTAGGAGAAATCAGCTTTTTTTAAGGGAAACAGCAAAGGCCTTTTTTTCACTTCGATCAGACCACAAATGGCTTTCCTAGATCTTGTTGATTTAGTGCATTGAATGTGCGATGGTTTATCTATGTGTGAGTAGATCAATTACTTTTCAATATAAGAGCTTACCCTGTAACAGATTTAGCAGGCTTCCATTGATCTGATACCTGTATATCAGGAGTTTCTGATCATTGGTGGAAGTGTAAGCAACAAGAGGCATTATATTTGGATGCTTCAATTTCCCTATCTGCCTCATCGTCTGGCCGAACACATCAAATGATGCCTGCAAGTTCTTTAATCTTTTGACAGCATAAACCACATTATTGTTCAGTTTTATGATGAAAAGGCTGCTGCAAAGGGTCTGGCTTCTTAAGTCAGCAGTAGCTTCAAGGAGATCATCCAATTTGAACCTTTCATGCTCGTCAACGAAGAACACGAGCTCAGAGCAATCTTCTTGAGGCTCCACTTCTTGTTTAGGTTCACGGAACGGAGTTTTATGGGGAGAATATGCAAGAGTTCTCAGAATCTCCCTCTCTTTGGCTAATTCATTAACCCTCATAGTTGCAAGGCATGCCACCAAGACGAAAATGAGGATGATTAAAGACCCAACAGTAAACAATATGACAATAGTGGGTTTGCTATCCTTTTTCACGGAATTCACGGCAGAACTCTGATTTCTAGGCTCTGAATCTGTATTGTTTTCCATTCTTTGGAGAGCATGTAATTGTGCTGCACTTTGATCCATGGAGTACTCAATCAGTTGCCTGAGTTTCAGCTCTAAATGAGGGCTGACTCTCACAAAATAGTTTCTGGAGAGGTCCAAAGTCTTGAGATGTTTCAACTTGGTTAAACCCACGGCCACACTACCACTCAAAAGATTGTTACTCACATTCAAATACGTTAGCTTTTTGCAGTACAATATCGACTCAGGAATATTTCCTCTGATAAAATTATTTGCTAAGCTGAGAACTTTCAGATTCTGAAGCTTGCAAAGAGAACTTGAATCAATCACCCCGCTGAGACTCGAATTTTCAAGCTTGATTTCTACTATAGATGTATCTTGAGAGTTGCACCTGATACCCTTCAATGTATGTGAGCACGGATGTGGTGCTATATCCTTCCAGGTTAGATTTAGTGCATTTTGGGGATCAACAGCTCTTACAAAACTAAAGAAAGCTTCAGTTTCAGATAATTCACCTCCTAAACATTCTGTGATCAGAACAAGAAAAGTAATGCATACAAGTGCATTCGAAAAGGTGTCACAGTAGCTTTTCCTCTTCATTTCATTTGCCTTCAGCTCTCCAGTTGATCATCAGCAGAGCAAATTGACCATTGTTTTCCTTCGAAACTGTGCCGAGATGTCATGATATGGATCTCTGAGTTCATTTTACACTCAGAGCATTTCTTTCTTGTTTCATGTGAGGGCATTCCTTTCTTGTTTCAAGGATTTTTGACCTTTATTGGGCATTGCTATAAACTTTCCCCAATTCGTCAAATACAAGATAACAGATGTAATGGTAAAATCGTTCTTATCGATCCAGGTAACAACAAAGAAACATTTTCTGACCTATCTGTCTCACGTTGCAGTCTCTCACTTTGGATAACAAAACAGTGGTCGATGCAAACTATCCTAACGATAATCATGAAGGATGTTTGGATTCTTATAATGTACATCCAACAGCAATCAGACAAATTAGATTTGGAGATTCCTAGGCATCCTTGTTGGAGCTTCTGAACTCAATCAGGCCCATTCAATCTGATAAAACTTGAGTTCATGAAGACGACTAGGATTTGATGTGTGCAAAGATAACATAACTATTCCACTCTCCAACTTACTAATGGTTTTTTTTTTTAACCTTGTCCCTCGTTATCAAAAAGAGATTTAAAAGAACCTCTTCCTCCCCAGTAGTTGCATAGAATTTATTAGTTTCACCTTCATCTAATCCTAGAATTATCAATCACTACCACCATGGTCAATGATAATTTGTGTCTAATAAATTTCATTCTTCTGCTTTGCAGCAACTTTCAGTGGCTACCACCACTTAAGTGACTGACAATCGATGTAGGAATTGACAGATTCTGGATAATATGGAACTAAATCTTGGAAGAGAGGAGGAGAATATGTTAAATAGCTCTGAATTCTTTCATATTTTCAATGCAAGGATCTACTTAAATGTTATCAGCATTTCATGTTTTGTTACGACTCAATGGACAGCTGAGTAACGAATATTGGATTTGCTGCTCTATTATCTATTAGTGCTCTCATTCTTCAAGAAACCATCACATCCTGATGCATATAAAATCGGACCCTACTCAGCACTATAATAACCTTCTACTGTAAATTTATCAGTATACAACAACTTACAGCTACCTTGACCAGAATCACTGAAGTATATGTTTTATTTTTATTATTCCAAAGCCACTTTGATACAATTATAAAGTTCATATGTTGGCAATGTCAACGGAGGAACTCTTATCATCAGGAATAAAGTTTTCAGGGGATAAAAGAAATCTGTGTCAGAACAATAACAAAGGTAATACAGTAACCCTTGCTTCTTATCACAGTAAATAAAAAAGTATATCTTTGCTTCTAATCTAAGAGCTTGGAACAAAGAGTTAACAATCTTTATCACCAAACTAATGACAGGTAGCATTTCACCAATTTTTCATTGCATATTTCAACTTGGATTCACATCCTTGTTTTTTATGTTATTTTTAATTTTTTTTATCAAGCTTCTCGTTTATTATGTGAGGTTAAAAGAGAAGAAATAGATGTTTTAACAATTTGTTAGGATTGAAATCCCTCATTTCTTGAGAATTTAAAGTCTTAATTAACTTATAAGGAATTCTCTATAAATAAGAAATTAAAATTAAAATTAAAATATATTATTTATAAATCTATAAGCTCCAGTCTTGCTCTTGAGGAATGAACAGGCAATTGCAATGTTGATTGTGCCAGCTAGTCATGAGCAGCACTCTTACATCAACCCCACTTGCCTGTCTTATTTTATTTGGCTGTAATGATGCCTAGTTAAGGTTTAGCTCTTTTGTTTAACATTTGTCAACCATTTTGACATCACATCCCTTAGACCTTTCTTTGCTTAGGCTTTACTGCTAATCACTCAACCAAACTTTCTCCTTAAGAACTAGCTACCTGTTAAGAAAAGATATTAAGACCATGAGGAAGTAACCAATAACAATTGTTGCATTTTTACCAACTTATGCATTAGAAAGATCTGTACAAACCAACACCCCTGAAATCCACTTTCATAATTTTCCCTCCTTATCCTACCTCTTCACGTGAAAGAGAAAAAGAAACAAGAAACAAAAGGTTGCACATGAAAATGAACACTTGAAACCTATGTTCCTACTTGCTGTGCTCTAAAAATCATCACAATTATGAGCATAAAACAAGATCAGAAATTGTTCAAATAATATCTCCATATGCATCAAATCATCAGTGTTCATGAACTAGTAGAGTCATCACTTTCGTCATCATCAATTTCATCAAAGAAAGGATCCTTCAGAAGATCTGCTGCAGATGGTCTTGCCCTTGGTTGAGCAAGGCACCTCTCAATGAAAGCCTTAACTTCTGGGTCCCGAACCTTGTTGAGGGCCTGAGGCCTAACTCCAGATGATACCTTCTTGTATATTTTTGCCACATTGTCACACTCGCTATATGGTATCTCCAAAGTCACCATCTCTAGAACACACATACCAAATGAGTATATGTCCACCATTTCTGTGTAATTCTCATCATATAGCTCTGGTGCCATGAACTCAGGTGTACCAAGAATTGAATGTGCTGAATGATTCTTCCCAACTATAGCGGCCAAGCCAAGGTCACCAATCTTAACCTGTTGACAAAGAAAGGCCAATATTAGTACCTAAGGATCAAAATTAGTATTTCAGTTTGATAGAACTTGAGAAAAAATGTTAGTAATGTTTTAGTAAGAAAAGTAATAGCTGAAAAATAAAAGGAAAAGAACTAAAACGAGGAAAAATAAGAACAGGAGCTTTAATAAAAAGATGAAAAGAAAGTCTTTACTAAGAAGGAAAATTCCTTTCATTCCTAAGAATCTCAGCCCATGTGCTGGTAACATTAGACGATGAAAGCTTTACTAAAAGGATGCGCTGAAGAATCATATTCTCGTGTCTTTTTTTTATTTTGGCTTATATAGTTAATAAATAAAAAATGATATAGAAAACGGAAGCAAACATTAGAACCTGGCCTATATTCCCATTGACAAGCAAGTTGCTGCAATTGATATCTCTGTGAATGACACAAGGATCATGTGTGTGTAAATAATTCAAGCCCTTCAAGATTTGTTTCGACCACTTCTTCAGCGCCTTCATCGAAACATGCCTGTGTTTCTTCCTGTACTCCCTCAAATTCCCTGAAGTACAAACTTCAGTGATGAAATTCAGTGTGTTATGATCCTCATCGCGCCATACACTGTACAAGGATAGTATATTCTTGTTCTTCAAGTCTCTTAATAGCCGAACTTCTGAGTAAAGCCTATCAAGCATTGTTGGATCGTCGGTAAAGATTCTCAGCTTTACTTGATTCCATGCTACCTCTATTCCTTCTTCCTGATCAAATGCCCTATACACCTTTTTCACCGCACCAGATCCAAGCAATTCCTCATAGCGGCCATAGCGCCCAGTGGGGTCAATCTCCACAAACGGTTCTGAGTCCTTATCAAGTGGATCATCATTGAGAGCAGGCATCTACATAGTAAATCAAAGTGTTAGCCAAAAGAACACGACGACAGCCACTCCGTTCAGCAGATAATGGCGTATGACACTGATTTATTGCCAGATTCCTATACAAAAGGACGTTAAAAAGTCGATGCAACGTTAATTGGAATGGAAACAATGGTAATACTTTATGAAGATTAAAACTTTTAACAGTATCTTGGTTTTCAAGTCGCCAGCTTTTAAAGAAATAAAAAACCATCCAATCATTTGCAGAAAACCGACGAAGAATCCGAAAACAAAAACTCGAAGATCAAAATCGTAGAGCTAAGCAAGAAAGATCAAGATGATAACTACGAGCTCAAAATCGAACAGTCTATATACCGAAACCAATACATGAAAATTCATTAATTCTCACACATGAATACCAAACGAGTTCATCAAGACTAAAAAACTGCATTCAAGTTCAATATTTTTACGTTACACCAACAAACAAAAAACAAAAAATTTTCGGCAACCTCGACAAAAGGACCCATACCCTCAAACCCAGGACGGAAAAAACATCCAAAGTTCACGGAACACGTAAAATTCCAATCTTTATCAAAAGAAGCACAAAAACTAAATGCCCCAGAACAGATTAAGCTACACAGACGATAATGAAACAAAACAAGAAAAGAAAGGAGATAAAGAATGATAAGAGTACTGACCATAACAAGCAATCCAACACAGACCCTGCAAAGTTCTTGGGGCTAAGGAAAGAGAACAACTGCTACAAGGAGCATAAACTTTTACTTGAAAAAGCAGTCATATCAACACACGAAAACATGGAAAAGCACCAGAGTTTTTGAGAGGGGTTTATATAGGGATACGACTTGGACTAGGGCTCAATCACACTTAAACCTTTTTAATTTATGTAATTTTACTTTTGAGTTTAATCCATAATTAAAATTGCTTTATGTCTTATAAAATATTATATAATTCGAGTGTAAATATAATTTCTTCCTTATCACACCTAATTTAAATTTTTACAATAAAGCAAAGTCTTGAAAGCTTATGAGAAGTCTGTAATCTCTTCCTTATCTATTAAATAAATCATGAGATTATATGAGTATAATCAAAATTCAAAGCCCTATCGTCTTTGGATTCTTACTGTTATTGGGGTTCTTCTAATTTTTGGTCATTCTACATTTTTAAATGAGAATAAGATGCCAGTTGTGACTTTGACTTGAACACGTTGTTGCGTGTTTGTGGGACCCTTTTGGGATTGTTAAAAAGTTTGAAAAGTCAACTATTATCCCTCCTGTCGACTTTTGATCTGGTCCTTTCATGTTTGAGACGAGTAGGTCCCACACGAAATGTACGATCCAGATTCAACAAGACCACCATTCCTGCAAAGGCCGGATTAGCGTTTACGCCACAAGCTCTCACCTTCGGGAGTCAAATCCCACGTGTTTATTGCTTGTGAAGTCTCTAAATCCTTTAATTATATTTATCTTTAACTTTTGTTTTCCAAATCCTTGAGTAAATAGAGGGAACTCTGATAATTAAGATTAATGTAAATAGTTTTAATTAAACAATGTTTTAAACATATTAAATTGGTAAGACAAGAAATTTAAGTTTTAATCAAAATTAGATCGTCCTAAAATCAGCTAAAAATGAAATAAATTAAAGAATTTAATAATTAAAAAAGAGATTGTTAAATAAAAACTAATTAATTTATTTTATTTTATAAAATCTTATTAATTTATAAAAATTGACCTATTAATTAATAATTTGTTTTTAACAATAAAAATTATTAAAATAAAATGAACTGAAAAATTGGACAGTTTAAAATTCTTACAGTTGAACCGACCAAACTAGTTGAATTTTTTATCATTATAATTAAGTGATAATTCATCTTTTTACGTCCGATTGATTATTTTTTTAGTACGCGTTAAACAAATATTGATTTTGATAATATTTTAGATTTCATATTTAAATTATAATAAATAATTAAAAAGCGTAATGACAATAAAAGAAATTTAAACATGAATTAAATTTTAAATTATTTTTAAAATTGAACTATAAATATATTTATAAAAAAATTAGTATTTGGTATAGACAAAGGGACACCATATATTGCCAAAGATGATAGAATTTACTATAATTAAATGTTTATAATTGTCAAGTGAACACCGACTGCTTTAATTTGCTTTCTTATAAACTTAATTCCTCAAATTATAACCTTGTCAATTTCTTGTCCCAAGTTTGTCACTTTATATAATAAGAAAAAAGGAAAGTAATTTTTTTTTACCAATTTGAGTGATATCATCTTTTTTTTTCCCATAATATGGCAATGAAAAAGAAACAAAGTCAACTAGACTAAAAGTTAACCAGGTAAGATAAGAAATTTAAGGTTTTAAATGTTCAATTGATATTATATTATCATAAAATCTGTTAAAGATGAAGCAAAATTAAATAATTTGAAAAATTATAAAAACTGATTAGTTCATAAAAACTGACCAACTAATTAATTAACTAGTCAATTTTTAACATCAAAAGTTATTAAACTAAATAAAATATGAAAGTTGAAAACTAAATTAAAAAATTAAATCGTTTAAATTTTTTACTGTTAAACTGATCGATTCGGTTCAATTTAAAATATTGATAATATTAAACTCAATTAAAAAGTTAACTCATTTAAATTTTTTACTGTTAAACTGATCGAATCGGTTCAATTTAAAAATGTTGATAATATTAAACACATGGATCTTAACTCAAATGATATGTAGTATTTGCTTATTCAATAATGGCTTAGCTTCCAATTCATTTGTGGACCAAAACTTCAAAGATTTTGAATGGAATTGATCGAAATCTTAACAGATACCATTCTTAAAGAAGAAGAAATTATTTTCTAAGCAAGCCCATCAGTGACATCGCACTTAAGTACAAGGAACCTCTTTAACTTATTTATTTAACAAAAGAAATAAAATCCATCCAAAGTGTCAAATACATCGTACATGGTCGGATCATAACCTACAGAAGGTGAATAGGTAGGTAACTTCTTGTGATCTAGGCTTTTGGGGATCACAAATTGTGAAGACATGAAATAACATGTGATGGCTATGTCAAGTTGCCTTGTACTTCTGCATGTGAAATGTCTGAATTCATTCAAACTTTTCCTTTTCAATATTGTTAATCTTTATTTCTTATAAAACAACACTTGAAAAAGGAAAATAAAGCCTATGTGTAGAAACTTTAATATTTTTCCACTCGTACAAGAAGATAAAAACATGACTTAGTGCCTGGTTGGATAAATTTATATCAATAGAGTTTTTTATTAGTAGGGTTGTTGTTAATAAAGCTTTTTTAGAAGAACTTTTTTAAAAAATTCGTTGACTGTTTGGCTATCTTTTAAGAAAGAACTTTTTTAAAAGAACTTCATACAATAGTCTGTTTGACAACATAAAAACAAAAAGCACTTTTAATTTTAACTATATTTTATTTTGTAATAAAAATTATTTATGTAAATAAATATTATTTAAAATATATTAAACAATATGCAAAATATAATATATTAATTATTATATAATTTTAACCCATATGAATCATAAATGAAAATGTATCTAACCAAATCTTTTATATGGATTATAACATAAGTAAAACTAATATCAAAAATAAATATTAAAACATATAAAAAGGTCAAATAATATTATATAAATCTCAAAATTAACGCGAAGATGTGTTTACGAATAATGTGAGAATTATGTGTAAAATATAAGAGTAAAAGAAACTAAAAAATAGGATCATTAATTGATCTGAAAATTTTACTTGAAAAAATATTTTTTTGAAAAGCTTCAAAATTGAGCTTATCAAAAAGTTGTATTTTAACTTTTTAAAAAGTTATTTCTATAAAAAAATATTTTTAAATTTTACAGCTAAACATTTAGTTTTCTTAAGAATACTTTTTGCGGTAAAAAAAAAGTGCTTATTCCCTCCCTAAAAGCTGTGCACAAGATATGTATTCAATCTCTTTTTCACCCTAAAAAGAAGAAGATAAAAGATGACGTATAACGAGGCTTCTAAGATTAAAAAGCAATAAAAAAAAATAGTTATCTTGACATGTACAACTTTGACTCGGACAACAAATGAGATACAATAGAGTCCCAACCACTTCAACCTCACATTTGTTCACTATTACATCACAAGAAGTTCATTCCCCGAAGATGAAGTAAACCTATAAGCCACTTCCAAACACAATTACCAAGTCATCACCTCCCTAGTAGGTTATTAACAAGGTCCAGTCAACTAAAACACCTCAAGTTAGCAGCAAATGACCAACTCCTCACCTGCTCAAATTAACAAAACAAGGATTTACTTTCCAATTTATCAAATGTATGAATTGTCAAGGATATTATATGTTTAGTGGATGCCAACTTTTATGTCATAAAGTATGTATAATGTATGAAGCTTGGCTGGTAGGGGCCAGAGAGGACATACATACAGTTGGAAGGCACCATAATGATTACAAACAAATTTTGACATTAAAGTCATTATCTTTAGAATTGGTCATTGTACTTCCAACAAAACCAAAAGCCAGTTGTGAAATAAACAAGGTAACAGTAATAATGTGATAAATTAATCTCAAACGGTTTAACAGAAAAAACTTTAAACCGCCTAATTTGTTATGATTCAATTTATTTCAATAATTCTTTATATTAATAAATGATAAATTTATTAATTGTTCGGTTAATTTCGTAAATTATTGTTATTATAAATTAAAATAAGTTAATTAAATTTAATTCAAAAAAATTTTAAATTAAACTTCAAATTATTCAATTAGTAAAGACAATTTATTTCAATCATTTTAAAATTTTTTAATTTTATACAATTTTTAGTCAATTTTATGACGGTGTAATATCAATTAAACCTTTATACAAGAACGAGTTGAGAAGAGGAATTTTCAGAAGAGGAAGACATGGATGATATTATAGCTGAAGACGGTAACTTTGGTGTTTTTTTTTTAATGCAAAGTGACTCTGTACATATAAATATATGAACGATTTTGAGGGAGTCTAGAGATATATTACATCAGATTTAAGTGAGTCCATATATAATTAGAATATCTTATCTCAACCAAAAATTTTAAGTTAATGGCTTGTGAGTCGTATCTTTATATAAATCACTTCATCTTTATGTCTCTTTCAGATGTAAGATTACTTCACTTATAAATTTCTAGCATCTCCCTTTCATAACTAAATCTATCCTTATTGGATTAGCTCTTCCTCAACTCGTAACTTATGCGAAACCATTTGAGTCACTCAATAAATCATCCATTTATCTTACTTAAATCCATGAATCTTTATTCATTAGATTTCGTCAACCTAATTTTGATAGTAGTCAAGGATTTTGAGGGGGTTAGAGAAAAATTGAATCAGATATAATTGAGTCCGTATATAACTAGGACATCATATCTCAACCTAAAATCTTAAAGAATTGAGTTATGAGTCCTAATTGAAAAATTGAGACGGGATTCGAATTCCCAATAATATACACATTGTTTTGTATATGTTTAATTATAATCCTCATTTATAAAATTTATAAAAGCTGTTGCAGCTTTAACAATACAAAGATTAAGTACCTGTTTGGTTCAACTTTTTGAGATTTCTTGAATGCTTTTGTATTCTATTGATAAAAGTTCAACTAATATAAGTCCATTCAAACAGACCTTAGAATACAAAAGTATACAGGAAATTTGAAGAGGCGAATGGCCCATGGGTCAAGTAGATAGACAGGCTAAAGGAGGAGTTAATAAACTCTTTTGGACTTTGGACTCAGAGAGACTTCCTTGTTGGGTTGGCCTTAATTCAAGGCACCAACAACAATTAGACTTGGAAGATGAACCCAATTACCCGTTTTGTTTTCCCGGGAGAGGAATGACATGTCGTTTAAACACAGAGCCCTTTGTCGCCAGTGCTGACGATTTCTGTCGAGAGGTTCCTACCCAAAAACAGATCCTCTAATTATGGCGGATCACGCACCGGCGATTCCACAGCGTCCCCCGTCGCTGAGAACAATAGAATTAGCCCTGAAGCAAATCGACACCAAAAAGAAGAATCTCAAGAGAGCGTACGATGATCTCCAAGCCCATTCCTCTCTTCTCTCTCCCTCTTTCTCTCTCCCATGGTCCGACCTCGACGGTCACTTCACATCTCTCCAGACCCATCTCAATCTCCGCTTCCAATTCCTCCTCCAGTCGTTTGAGTCGTCGCTGGAGACCCAGAACAACGACCTCCCTCCGAGCTGCCACCGTCTCGACTCTGTTTCCGCCATGGACAAGTTGTGTTCGGCTGGGAATGAGTTAAAAATCGTTTCTTCTGGGGACCAATCGATGACCTGTGATAATCCGAGCGATGGTCGCGTTGACTCCGAGGTGACCCGTTCGGGTGACCCTTCTTCGAGTAAAGAGGGTCTTGACAACCCTGTGGTAGCGAGACCGGAGTTGGTAGCTTTTTGTCAAAGGATGAATGGGAAAGGTTTAAGGAAATATCTGATTGTGCATGGCAAAGAACGGCGTAAGATTAGAGCTGAGTTATTTAGTGCAATGCGGGTCGCTCCTGACCTAGGAACTCTGGTTTTGGATGCTATGGATGGGTTTTACCCGGCAAAATTGCATTTGAAAGGGGCTGAAGAACAGGATTTGAATAGATTGAGGAAGGGTTGCTCGGATTTGTTAGAGGCTTTGATGTTGATTAAGCCTAATTTGAGCGATGAGGTGAGGGAGAGAGCTAAAACTTTGGCCCTGGAGTGGAAAAATAAAGTAACATTGAATTGGGAGGCTCCTCTAGAAGCACTATGTTTCTTGTATTTGTTGATGGGATATGGTCTGCGGAGTGTGTTTGATGTGAGTGAGCTAGTGGATTATTTGGTTGTTGTTGCTAGATTTAAGCAAGCTCCACATTTGTGTAGAGCTTTTGGTATGGGAGACAAAGTTGCTGGTAAGACTTTTTTTTTAATGCTGCTTCATATGCCTGCTTGAATTTGTTTCATTTTTTATTTATGTTCATGTTTGTGCTTAGTGTTCATGGAACGTGAATGGACACAAATGGCGTGTTTGTGCTGTTGAGTTTGTCATTTCGGGTTGATCTCAAAATTGGGTGCTTGGTTAATCATACTAAGTTGTGTAGGATGTCCTTGTATGTGCTTCTTGTTCGTTTGTTCCTTCGTAATGCTTTTATAATTTGGTGTTTCTCATACACGGGCTTAAGCATCTGGAACTAAACGCATGTTATGTATCTACTATCATTTGTAGTCCTAGAAGTAGATGGATTTATACAGTAGTAGATGATTCCAATTAAATATTTTCTTTTCATCTTGGGACTCAAAAGTTTTAGCGAGTAACAATAGAGAAGATGCCTGAATTTTAATTCAGTGGAAATTGATGATGCTTAATACAAGAAAAAAAATGGAAGAACAAACTTTCTTCTCAGAGGCGATATGCAAGGATACTAAATAGCAGATTTATTCCATAATGGAGAGTTTGTACTAGTGGATATAGGTCAAACCATTGCTCAGTGACGAAAATCTTCTGTATTGTGTCAATATGAGTGACAAAACTAATAGCATGAACAGCTTAATTACTGTCAAATCAGAACCATCTTCAATAATTCTACTGCTACATGTTGCTTATTGAATAACAATGGACGAGAATGGTCTGATGCTTAGATTTACATACTTATCATTCAGTCGGTGTTTGTAGTGATGATGCAAAGAAATTCTCTGCATCTATGATTGAGGATGTAATTGCTAAGTTTCCATTAGATTTTGGCAGGAAGATTTAGTGGGGAACTCTCTTGGAAAAAGAAGACATGAATTATGACGCGTTGATCACTGGAAACCTACTGACATGATTTTTTATGTCATAGAAAATTGCTTTGATATTGTTTAACTAGCAAATAAGTTTAGAATAATAACAAAAAAGAGTAAGCTGTGAATGGACTATTAAAAGTTGTGGATGCCTTGGTCTGGACTCTGATTGACCAACTCTTGATGATTGAACATGCCAAGAGTAGAGTCCTGTCAACAACGTCAGCTGCTGATCAGGAATATAAATACCTGATTTATGTACCGTTCGAAAATGCATTTTATTGTCCTTCAATGATCGCTACTACTTGAGTCTGATGTATACCTATGTCATTTTCCTCTGCTCTTCAGATATCATTAGTAAACTTATAGACGCTAGCAAACAACTTCTGGCTGTGAAATTCATTTTTGAATTTGGGCTGACTGACAAGTTCCAGCCAGTTCCACTTTTGAATGCTCATCTGAAGGACTGCAAGATTTTCACAAAAAAAGTTTGCAAGGACAAAAATGCCTCTTTTAAGTACCAGGTAATCTTCCATCCTTCTGATCATTAGCTCAGCATTCATTGAAGTAGTTCGCTTTCTCTGCTCCTGAATAAGTTCTCTTGCAGAATGAAGTAAGATCCAGAGAAGTTAATTCCTTGAAATCCGTACTTAAACTTGTTGAGGAACACATTCTTGAGCCTGAGTTGCCAACTTCAGAGCTTAAGAAAAGAATTGGAATATTGGAGAATCAGAAAGAAAATGCAAATGCTATTAGCAAGCAACTTGCAACATCTGCTGACAACAGATCTCAGCAGCAGCTGCAGGCTGGGAAACTCAAGCAGATAAAGAAGCAGAAAGGAAAGCAGCAGCCAAAGAAGCAGCTACAGCAGAGTGGGAATAAGCGTCTTCGAATAGTTGCACCTCCCAGTCCTGCAGCTGGGCCATTCATTGGTCATGGGTCAAGTTCGATATCTCCATATCAACATTCTCATTTACAACCAGCACCAATGTTACCAACAGCTGGTTCATATGGGGTAGTGGGTTCCTCAATTCCCGTAGCCCCTTACGTGGGTTCATCAGCTCAACCTTATGGTTTAGTGGGATCTGCAGTGTGCTTTACTGGGAACTCTGGCCCTACTGCAACCTATCAATATTCTTCAGAATCACATACACCATCAGTTTATTATGAGAGGCCTGCTGCTTATGGCGGATATAGTTATCCACCTCAACACCATCAACCTTATTATCCTATGTAGTTTTAGGTGCTTTTCATGATAACATATACATTTGGAAGTATGAGCTTTTGCCACAATTTGCAGTGAGCTTTTGCCACAATTTGCAATGATGCTTCATGAAGAAGCAAGCTTTGCATCTTCAGCCACTGCAGATGTAGTCCATCAACTCAATTTTGTTGATAGGATTTACTCCCTTTGAATGTTTATTAGTATCATGATGATTATGAAACAAAAAGCAGAAAGTAATCCGCAATTACTAATTATTCGCGACTTAAATGTCAGTGGAGATGTTGCTTCTTGATGTAGAGGATCTATGGAAAGTCCATCTACATGAAAATAAAACTGAGCATCACATTTCTATGCATTATCTTAAGCATTCATTCTGCTTATTTTCAAATGCTTTTTAAGGTACGAGCAAGCGCAGTGCTATGCAATCGCGTTCGGGTCCCTACTAATTTTTGACGCATCTCTTTTGAAGTTTTCTATTTTCCTTATTTTCATCCTGGCGTGATCACCCCATTGTATCATTTTATCCGGGCATCCAAATTACCATTTAGTCTTTCTGCTCGGCCCTTATTTTTCTCTCATCATTCTATGTTTTGGGTCACTTTTGTCCTGCCTGTTCATGGGATTTGTTTCTATTTGTCGCCCTGCTTTGGACTCTTTCTTTGTTCTTATCCCACCCACGCTTCTTTGAATGTGTTTGTGCAAGGCATAGGCTAGGCTGATCCAATCTGCGTTGTTTGAGATGAGCGTATAGAACTAAGTTGTGGAAGTTAATTAGTGTAATGAATGGCTCCTTTATACAGCTTTTTGTTGGTTAGTAGGAATACACAAGACAAGCAACCGTCTTCAGGCCCCATCAATTATCATTACTAGCCTTCTTGTTGGGAATCTTTTTGTGATTGGCTTCAACTTTCAAGTGACAAGCTTCTATTCATTCACGTGTCAGGATATATCTCAAGGCTACCTGGATTGAAAACTATGCCTAGTACAGTAGTAATCAAATCGTGATGCTGCTTTATATCTTTGTTTCCTATCTGATGATTTGCCTACTCTTGAAAATAATTTCGGACAGGTTTAATTGCAGGAAAACGGTACTTTTTGTCTCAGGATGATCTGAAAGTACAAATGTTAGGAAGACATTATTGGCAATCATAAATATTCAGGTACAAAAGGGGACAAGATCCTGGGCGAGAGATTGCACAGGAATTAAACCCCTAGCCTGAGCCTCCCTACGGTTGTACTTGTACCATTACGATATTTTTGTTTCGGAAAATCTTAAACAAGGAACAACGAACCCTTAAAGAAGGCAAGTGTTTGTTTGTTCTTGTGGGTCATGGCAAGCCGTCACTCACGTTTGGAGCTCAAGGTTTAAGCCTCTGGAAAGGGATTTGCCGTCTTGAAGTTGCAATTTCAACACCCTGGATTAAAGTGATTAAACCTGTTCACCTATCGCCCTTGTTGGAACTTAAAGAAGGCGGCAATGTCGAGTCTAATCCTTTCAACAAAGTTTCCATATCAAGGTTTCAGGTAAAGTGGTAGAATTTCCAATTCAATCACTTCAATGATGTGCATCAATAATTGGTATTACTCACTCACTCACTCACTCACTCACCTAGCTTGGTTCTCAATATTCCCATGAAATAAAGATCTTTCACAGTTGTAATCTCATTATGCTTAGTCTTGGATGGATTCATAATTTACTAATCACTTGCTTTCCTCGTCGGAGCCTATAGATTAGTGGTATAATGAATCAATAATGGCATATCGCAATTCTGGTAAAACGACAATGATCTTCTCGAGATTATTTAAATGAAGTTAATATCATTTTCGAGATGTCGCATATAATCAACGTTTTTGGTGGCGAAAGATACATAAAACAATATAAGAAAGTAATAATATGAAGGACTACGTGAGACACGCTTTGTGATGTTTGATAGAAGGTCAATTGAGACGCATCTAAATTCATTGTAGCAAGTCATTTGTGTTCCGAACCTCTTTATCATTTTGATTTTGATTGGAGCAAACACTTTACTCAATTCCCCTCCCCACATCACAAACACTTTACTCAACTTGTTTAATATATAATTATTAGACATCAACAACTAAACAATATTTTATTTTTATTTTTAAAAATAAATATAAATAAAAAAACTAAAAACTACGATAATAAATAGAAGTGAAACATCCAAACATATGAAATGCAATTAATTAAACAGATTTTGGTTATTAATGTTTTAGGATTTTCCACTATACACAAAACACTTGCTCTTTCTTTTCTTGTATAGATCAAATACAACCAAAAGAGTAATTGAGCTTCTAACGTTTACACTGAAATCTGAATTGGACTATAACATTTTGGAATGTTTGAAATAAATCATAATATTTGTAAACCGTTTAATATAAATCTTAATGTTTAAAAAATATTCAAAACAACGAATGACTAGACGAAATTATTCACAGACAAGAGTCGTTCTTAAACGTTAGAGTTTATTACGAATGTTTTGTAAATATTAAGGTTTATTTTAAGCGTGCTAAAATGTTATGATGCAACTAAAATTTTAGTCTAAAGACTTTGGAGGTTAAATTGCTATTTTTGCCATCAAATATTGAAGTTTTAAGCAATACAATAATTAGGAAAAAAAAACAAAAAGAAATGTAAATTACAGAAAATGCCCCTCATCTCGCCCTTTTTAGACATGTACTGTCCTCCCCGCTTTTGACTCTCCACTCACTCACACTACTCTGCTTTCCTCTCTCTCCTTCCCTCCTAATGGACAACTGCTATGACTCCGGCCTTCAGCTCCGGCACGGAGGCGATCCGCAGGGGAGGCAGGACTCAGATGCCGGTGGTGTGGCTAGTGGCGCTAGGTACAAGCTGATGTCACCGGCCAAGCTTCCGATCTCACGGTCGCCGTGCATCACGATACCTCCCGGCCTTAGCCCCACTTCGTTTCTCGAGTCTCCGGTTTTGCTCTCTAACGTTAAGGTTAGCGGTTGTTTGAATCAAATTTCGCTTTTTTTGTTAGTTTGTGTTTTGTTGATGAAAAAGTGGAGGAAGTGAAAATGTTGGGAAATGGGCTTGTTTTTTTCCGTACTGTTAGCGTGGTTCTTGGTTTGGTACATCGGTTAGGTGGAACTTGAAGTCTGTGGTTACCTTTTTGGAAGCGTAAGATCTGTTTGGATGATGAGGAAAGTGAGGGAAGTGCTAATTTACTGGTTTCTGTTGCGAAACAGAGTTGTTGATTTGGACAATTATAGTTAGTGAAGCATCTACCAGTGGAAGAATCGAAGTTTTTACCTTTTTGACATTTATTTTCTTTTTGTTTGATGTTGATCAAAGGAACGGTATTGTTTATAGGTTCGTGTGAACTAGGACAATTTGTTAAGCGGAGAATTTATGAGGACTTGGATGGGTTGATGATGGGATTTGCATTTCTGTGTTATAACTAAAAAATTTAGAAGAAGATGCTCTTTGTTTGGCCTTATATACTCAAAAGTTGAAGTTTTCAGTTACTATATTTGTCTTGTTTTGGGGTTTTTGTGACTAGAGCTTATGCGTTTTTAGTGCTCACGTTGGAACCTGAAGTTTGATTCTGATGCTTGGTGATGTAACCTCTGCATTTGCACTTTGAACACGTGGATTGTTCTATTGGAAGTTGTTTGGAGAATATTGCTTTATACTATTTGTATAAACTTTTTGCTCTTTTTTTTCCCCCAAATGCCAGTGTTGTTTTTTCACAAAATGAATCTTACACTTGTTCTCGTGCTTTTGGTCTGTCTACACCTGAAATGTATTGTTGGATGTTTCCTGTAGAAGTGAGAGGGGGAAAAAAAAGAGGGAGAGAGAGAGGGGGCAGATTGAAGATTTTTCCCATTTAACTATGTATAATACAGAATAAATGGAGATTGATAGTTGTTAGGTGAAGCATGAATCCAAGGAGCTAAGACATTGGGTGGGTCAAGGCAACGTATACCCAATATTTTCTTTGGTGAGAAGATAAGTGAATGCATATATGATTTAGCGAGCTTATGACCCTATCTAGCATCGAATGCAGTGAAACAAAAAAGCGGCATGTCCAATCATATGCCTTTGATTTTGGACTTCACTCCATCAAGTCTACACATAGTGTCTTCTTGGGCTAAAAAGACATGTTATGTAAAGATAGCATAACTAATTATTCATTCTGCGAGCTTTCTTTATTCTTAGTGGCACATATGATCTTGAAAGAATCATTTTGCTTACATCATATGGTTCAATGCTGTATTAGTTGAGTCATTGTTGATACATAAAGATAGCATCACCAAATATTCCTCATTTGAGCTTTGTATATAGTAGTGGCACATGTGATCTTGAAATAATCATTTAGCTTACATCATTTTGTTAAGTGCAGTTTTCTCTGTCTATTTATTGATCCTGATGAGGAAGGATTCTTTTTTTAAAAGATTTGCAGATGATGTATTGCGAGAAGTGTGGAAACAGTAGTGTGAATGCTATTGCATTTATTAGTTCAGTCATTGATGTGGACCTTAGAACATACAAGGATAATGCAATTTTCCCCATTTCATTTTCTCTGTTAATACTTTTGTTTAGAGATCAGTCATCTGTCAGTATTAGAAGAAATGGGTCTGGCATTCAGTTAGCGTGGCTTAACAAAGAGAATTGCTAAATGAACAGGTTCTTACAATTTATTGGTTTTGCAGGCAGAGCCTTCCCCTACTACTGGCTCCTTTGCTAAACCTCAAACGGCACATGGCCCTCTTGTTTCAAATTCTTATTCTGCAACTACAGTTTCCTGTACTACCATTGGAGAAGGAAATTCTTGCTGCTTTGAGTTTAAACCCCATGCTACTTCAATCAAGGTAATTTGTGATGCAACTGATCACTTATGAGCATGTCAATCTGATTTAAAATTTTGAGTAACAAATTATAATCAGTATATATCACAAATCCTTCTTGATTTTTGGATATAGTAGCTCATACTGTTAATTTGCCTAATTTAGTAGCTATCTTTTGCTTTTCCATATTTTTTTGTCTGCAAGAATGAGTTGTTGGTTAGAAATTTTTTCTTGCCTGACATTTTTCATTGACTTCAAGGTTCCTGCAGATGTGATTGCCTGCAGAAGTGAACAATCCGTTCAAGCCCAAAACCAATTCCAGTCTCGATCATTTGTGCCATCATCTTCCATGCATAAAAGTGAGATGGCGGTCTCTTCAAGTGAATTAAGTCTATTGGCACCTGTGCATATGGTTAATGCTGGGACTAGTTCACCTGTTGAAGTTGATCATGATGAACTAAACCAGAATGGGCTCACTAATAGTGGTCTTCTGACTTCTCAACCTGATCATAAAGGAGGAGGTGGGGCTCCCATGCTGTCTGATGACGGGTATAACTGGCGAAAGTACGGACAGAAGCATGTGAAAGGAAGTGAATTTCCACGGAGCTATTATAAATGTACGCATCCTAACTGTGAGGTGAAAAAGCTATTCGAACGTTCACATGATGGACAAATAACAGAGATTATGTACAAGGGGACACATGATCATCCAAAACCTCAACCCAGTCGTCGATATACCTCTAGTTCTGTTCTGTCTATACAAGAAGAAAAATCTGACAAGAATTCGCCTTTACCAGGACGAGATGGTAAAGTGGAAATTCGTTAGGTTTCTCTTTGTCAGTCATCATTGTTCATATTATCCATTAATTGGACCTGCTTCATTCTGTTCTGTTGTTCCTCTGCAGACAAATCATCGGGTTTATGTGGTCAACCATCTCAATACGTTGAGCAAAATGGAAATCCTGAACTGTCTCCTCCTATTACAGCCAATGATGATAACACAGAAGGTGCTGGGGATGATGACGATCCCTTTGCGAAAAGAAGGTATTAATTAATTCAATGCAGTCTTAAATTATTGCTCAATAGTGTTTAACAAATGATTTCCTAAACAATGTAAAGTCATTTGCCTGAGCAGGAAGATGGATACTGGGGTTTTTGACGTCACACCAATAGTTAAGCCTATAAGGGAACCACGTGTTGTAGTTCAGACTCTGAGTGAGGTAGATATACTGGATGATGGGTACAGGTGGCGCAAATATGGGCAGAAAGTGGTGAGAGGCAATCCTAATCCAAGGTATGTTTTTGATTTGTTGATTTGAGTTGAATACTTATTAATCCTCTTACTAATGAACATCTTACTGTCAACTTTGACATCTTCTGAACCCAAAAAAAAAAAAAAATCTGTAAATTGATAGAATGACATGATACCATGATTCATGCATTTTATACGGGGGATGTTCATTTATCTTGAGTCTGGATATTGTACTGGCCATTACACTTTTTTTTGTAGTGTAATAACTAGTCTCAGTAGATATTATTCTCATGTACATTTATATCTTTTCTTTGGATGTAATGCCGTGTTGGAATCATGCTTAAAAATTGTGTCAGGTTGTTCCAATGTTATGGATTATATTTGAACAAATTACAAGCACTGGAGACATGATTGGACTGTCAACAACTATTTCCTTTAGATACCTTATTGTTGTATATCTTCCTGGCATCCTGACATGTTGCAGAGAGAGTTTTTAGGGAGCCTGTAAATTCAGAGTTATCTGAAATTTATATCATATGATTAACCTTCTGTTTTGTGGGTTGGAATCAATTTGTCCCTTGGTACTCGGGCCTTTTTCCTTCACTACATCATTTCCACCTCCCAATTTTAATGATGTGGTGTGAGACGATTAACAATGCATTGTTTAAGTGAATACATGTATAAATTGTTGCTGCTAATGTTGATGGTGGTGGTGTCATTTGCCGTTTGATTGTTTAGGAGCAGAATTTATGTCATTCTGCTTCCTTTATAACAAAGCAAAGAGATAGGAATACTTGCCCTGTTAAGTCAGGAAATAATTAGTTATAAATAGTTGGAATGTTTTCATTCTTTGTCTGGCAATTTCATGTGGTTGGCTGTCTTTTAACATCTTGGTGTTCTTCAATTTTCCCTGCGAGGATAAAGATTGCATCTTACATCTACTATCTTTTTGCTTCAACTCACATCTTCTCCTTGTACAGGAGTTATTACAAGTGTACAAATGCTGGATGCCCAGTTAGGAAACACGTGGAGAGGGCATCTCATGATCCAAAAGCAGTTATAACCACCTATGAAGGAAAACACAACCATGATGTGCCTACAGCAAGGACCAGTAGTCACGACGCAGCAGGCTCTGCCACATTGAATGGACCGCAAAGGATGAGATCAAGCGAAAACGACACAATTAGCCTTGATCTTGGTGTTGGGATCAGTTCAGCTGTGGAAAATAGATCCAGAGACCAGCAACAAGCTTTGCATTGTGAACTTGCAGAAATCCAAGTGCAAACAAGTGGTTCCAGTCTCAGAATGGCTCAAGTAAATCCAATTACGAGTTACCACGCTGTTTTAAACGGTGGGATGGATCACTATGGATCTAAACAAATCGCAAATGATGGCCGTAGTGTTACAATTCCACCTCTAAACCATTCG
>JANIJH010000225.1:75880967-75894599 GCA_024520975.1 Erythroxylum areolatum | reverse complement strand
ACCATTCGACATATCAGTATCCACAGACCATCGGAAGATTACTAACTGGTCCATGAAGTTGTTTGACATGGTTGCAAAGGAAATAAATTCCTATCGAGTTCCCGTTTTCCTTTTTATAAAGTTGCAGAGCCTCTTCACACCAAAATGCTAGAATCTGAATTCCAGGATATGACTTGTTCAATCGTTCCTGCTTACTATTCCTAGCGCTGATCTTTGTATTAGTTTCCTGGATGTAAATTCTACCATTTCCATATAGTGTATTTTTTTTCAATCAACTTTGCTCAACATGACGCTTTGTACAAATATGAAAGTGACAGGTATTTATTCCCAATAGAAAGATTGATGTACACAGCGCTTGAAGTGCATACCTTAATGTGAGAATATATTTGAGTTTTTTGTGAGTGCTCATGTATTTTTCGACGACTTTTATGCTTTATATCCTAGTGATGTAAAATTGTATCGTAGGTGAGGCCCGTCTATATGTGGACCTAGCCATCTGAACTTATATTTTCCGTTTTGGATAAATACAAAACCATAATCATTGTCCCAATTTTACAGCTACTTGTCACCGTGAGGTCAACAAGCGGGCTGGCAGGCAGGCAGATCGGAAGCAAACAAAGACGGCTCTCAGGTTAGACCATGTAAGTCGTCCTTTCCCTTATTTCCTGAGCTAAATCCAAATGAAGTTTCCCTATTGTTCCCTTTCTATTTATATTATTTGTTTCCATTGTGGTGTCATGATATAACTTTTGGTGATCTTTTGTCAGGGGCACTGTACGTAGCATACAAAATGCCTTAAATTCACTATTTTGTCTTTGCTTCAGTAGCTGGAAATCACGCAGCCACGTTATGGCCAAACTCTCCACTGAACTAACTTTTCAAAGCTAATCCTTCCACAGTATATAAAACTTCCTGCATTGAGAGCTTTAATATTTACCATTAGAGCGGGGTCGGAACTAGGGAGAGAAAGAGAGAGGCAGAAATGCAGGCTTTGTGGTTGTCCTTGAAGGATAGCGTTCGCTGTGGCACTAGGCTAAGTGATGTGGTTAACCGGCCAGAAAGATGTAAATGCAGCCTCAGACGGAGCTGCACGGCTAATAAGGAAAGCTTAAACAGCAAGCGCAGTCATCAAATTAGGAACTCATATCGTGAAGTTATTATCCGTCGTCATAATTCACGCACATACTTTTGTGGTAAGTTACAAATCGTATTCAATTAGAGATGTTCTAATATCTGTTTCCACTCCAGTGTCGTCCACTAGGTAAAGATTAAGGAGGTCCTGCAGAAAAATTCCATAACTGCGGCAATGACAACAAGCTAAACCATCTTTGTGTTTGAAGTTGATGGTCCATTTGTAGTTTAATCTGGCTTATCCAGCAAAGCGACAAGTACCTCATTACTACTAGTATCATACCCTTCTTTCTGAAAATTTGGATTCTTCTTGTATTTAAACAGAGTTGAGCATAGGAGACCCTGCAAGAATTATCACTGAGATGATCTTCAGAAGAGCGTCAATAAATCCATCAGGGCCGTCTAGGAAGATCAAAAGGATCCTCAGGGTGAAGAGCTCAATTGAAGTTCTTGAAAGATTTGAAAGCTATAGGGAAATGGTAAAGGAGAAAGCAAACGACCAATGCAAGACACATCCAAGAAGCACGGTGGATGGAAATGAGCTACTGCGTTTTTTTGGCACCACAATGTCCTGTTGCTATGAAAAGTCAATAAGAGTTTCTCAGCTATGCAGAGACCCTCTTTGCAGAGTCTGCAGATTAATTCAATCAGATTTCCAGACTGATGATATCCAGCAGAATGGTATTCGGCTTAGTACGAATAGTGAGGAATTGAGTGATAGCATCATTACCTTTCCACAAGTGAGCGATGACAAAAGGGCAAGAGCAGTAATTCTGTGCAGGATAATTGCTGGTCCTGTCGTTAACAAGGAAGATGGGGCGTGTGATTCAATTGGAAGTGAACATATTGACTCCAAAATTATAACTGTAAAAAATCCATGTGCTGTACTACCCTGCTTTGTAATAGTTTTCTCCTGACAGTGCAAGCTGAATTTATATGATATTTATCTTCTTGTTAAACATAACCATGGAATGGAAACCTTTTAAGGTAACCATACTGAGTTCAGCTAAACCTTACAAGCCACCCACGTGCAGTAATTGATTGGAATTCGCATACCAGCTAGGTTGCTAAACTTGTTAATGACTAACGAGTAAATCTTTCAAACAGTTATTTACACATTTCATGGTTCTTGTTCTCACTACAAGCAAAGGCAGGCAAGGTGTAAAAATGTGGAACAAGACAACATTTTATGCTGCAAAAGATTGTAAAGGGTCCAGTTCACTGCTACACAATGTTTTGTAGCGACACCGTTATGACGTTAAACTACAAACAACAGGTAAACATTCCAACTTTTATGTTGAGATCTCAGCATTGAAAAAGGTAAGTTTGTCACCTCCACGCACAAGAACCAACCAGAGGCTGGCCCATCCAGCCAAGATACAGAACTCCATCTCTTTCTTCCAGAGTATACTTCTCTGAGTAGTTCTCTAGCAGAGTTTTGATGGTAGCATTTATGAAAGAACTCAGTGGATAATGTGCAAACCCAGCCATAATAAACCTTGACTTCCACTTATCCAGAAGTTCATGACGTTCAACTCTCTCAGCACCCTCACATGCTATAATGTTGACGACCTCCCGAGCCAGGCAATGCTGCTCAACATTGATGCGTTCCTTGTGATCCCTTGGTAGGGTAACATCTACGGATTCAAAGATAGGTAGGTAATGGTTCATGGTCTCAACAAAGCGGGGAACGAATGCTGCAGTATTGGTATTGGACTCTTGTTCAACAAGAGTTACAACCTTGGGAGATAAGCCCTTAACCAACCTCAAGAGTCTGTCCCTATGATTTTCAGTGCCCACGCTTTCATCTGGTACATGATGAAGCATCAAGGCAAAATTAACAGCTATGGCTTCCCCAGCTTTAACTACAAGATTTTCGAGTTGAACTTCTGATGCAGAAGATCTTGCAGCATGGAACTCAAAGGGAACCATATATGATGCAGCAAGCCTCGACAGTCTTTGTCCAACTATGTCAAGCCCTCCTCCCCGAGCATAAGTAGATACAGAATCATCGATGCCTGTAATCCGGATATGTGGGGGTCCTCCAGGCCGAGCAGCAAGAGCTTGGATTAAGGTGATCCACTGTGTGCCTTGTGTAATTTGAAAATCAATTATGTGGATTTTATTTTCATCTTTCATTGCTTCAGCAATTGCTCCATTGGCTGACATATATCCAAATTTGAAGTATGGGCAGACCTCATACAGTAGATGCATGTATGAAAGGAGATCACCACCGGCAGCCTCCTTGCATTTTAGAGCTTTGTAGATGGTACTTCCTGAGGATGCTAACTTTGCAACCAGGCCTTCCAGCATGTAAGCTCCCAAGCGTTGGATTGGTTCACCACAGACAGACACCATCTTACGTAACTCTGTCATTAACAATTCAACTGTGAACATGTCACCGTTCTCAATAGCTCGAGCACAAAAGCAAAGCATTTCTTTCAAATCTTTTCTGGACATCATCTCCATAAAAAAATCCCAATTTTCTGACTCAGATGTAATTTGGTTGGATTCAGTTGATGTTGCCATTGCACAAACATCAAAGTTGTCCAAATCAGGCCCAAGCATAGCAATTTCAAGTTCTTTTACTTTGTGAGCAACATAAGATTCACTGGCTGGTGAGTCGCTAGTATTTTCTGGGGAATCATGCATATCTAATGGGTATGAATGTGAATTTGGCTGAGAAACTGCACTGTTATTTGCTGACAAACTAGCAGTGGATGGGGAATTTTGAACAGGGTAATTACCAGTTTCAGAGGATGATTCAAGTTTGCAGTACTCTTCAAAAATCTCAGTAGAAAACTGCACCCTGGGGTCTCCATCATTAGAACACGGACAGTGATCCAGATTCTGAATGGAAGGCCAGCTATGGGACTCGTGATCTTGCACAGGTTGACCAAATAACCCATAAGATTCTTTTCCAACAGTATTTCTCTCGGATTTTTGCATCTAAGAACACTTGTATTAGCTCACAGCAATACTTGATAAACTTTCACAAACCAATTCCCTCAAACCCCAGCTACTGGTCTTCTGGATGCCAGCAACTTTGAGTTATAGCAACTGCATCATTTTTTCCACATTACAAACAGTGTCTTCTTCTGTAGTTAGAATTATATTGAATGATCCAATCTGCAGGAATACCAGATGAGTTGAGTATATCAGCTTACAGTAACGGTATATATCAAACAACAACTAGAGATAGAAGGAAGAAAGTACCTTGCAAAAACATATATCCATTTTTACATATAGAAGATTCTAATCTGTGATATCTATGAGAACATCCCTAAAGGAAATGATGCTTCATGGTAAAAGTTGCAACTAGCAGCTGAAAGCACATAGCTAATTTCACCCCTTTTACCGGTATTTAAACTTGTGAATCAAATAACAAGTTTCTCCCGACCTGATTACTAGTTACACTTTCACACAGGCCAAAGTCAACAGTAGTCTATCTTAATAAAATATATGGCGTTACTGAAGTTTCACTTTGAGATTCGTGCATTCTCTATAATGATCGAAATGGCATTTGAAGGTGTCTCAGCAAACTTGATATGAAGAACCATATTGAGCATGCACTAAGAGGAAAGGAAAGAGGGGACGGAAACCGTTTGAAACATAATAAACTTCGAGAATCAGAGATCAAGAATTATGCATGTTCAGTTCATTTAAGAACAACTCGTCTCCTCTTTACACGACACGAAGTTTCAATACCAAGATTGGAATTCCCATAAAGATTCGAACTTTATGTCCTCCTATATTTTCTTTGTGGTGTATGTGCAGGCTTTCCACCAAATAACTCTAAAGCTACAACGGAAGCTGAAAGCAAATCCTCTACTTGCCAGAGCAAGAAAATTTTCATTTCTAAAGATTTCCCACTATCCCAACTTCAAAAAGATCATACCTTTACCTAGCAACCGCAGCTCAAACCTAGCAAATAGATAGAAGATTGCCATACAAAAAAGTTTTAAATACAACAAACAACAATTAGCAGCAACAAAATTTGAATTCAATACAGACCCATATCTGTCTCAACATCATTTTCCAAGACATACCTTCAAAATTTGAACTTTCTTCAGGTTTGATTTTCTGATCTTGTTTTTCTTCAAATATCAGATAAGCGACATCTTATCTTATAGGCTTGTTTAATACTGATCAAATCAACCTGTTGAATTCCTCAGTATTTACATTTCTGCCACGGGATTTGTCTCATTGGACAATCTTGCGCTCTCGTTTCTTAGTATTTAATTAAGGACTCTTGAAGTGGACTTATGTGCTGGGGTCAACCACATCCGCATCCATGGTAATTGGTAATAACATGACAAATGCAGACAACATCGACACCCACTTTTTCCATAAATTTATTTGCATACAGCTGGTATTGGATCCTTGTAATTATATCTAGCTCATGGTTGTCAAAAGTCAATAAATGTTTAATGAACTTGTTTAACTACAATCAAAGTAACAGAATAAATGTTTTATGCACTTGTTTAAGTACAGTCAAAGTTACATGTTTTATGCACTCGCTGAACTACAGTCAGCATTGTTTTGTTTAATATCAAACCTTAACCTGGTTAAGGTTAGTGGGTAAAAAGGATAGTGTCCCAACGTGTGGTATTGGACCCACACGCTTTACATTACTTTCTGTAACTTCAACTTTTTTATCATCTCCTCAAGCCACATCACACCTTTCTTCCTTCAGTTAGGGAATGATTGCCTCCAAATAATACCAAAAACAAAGGAAAGAGGAGTGAATAATCCGTCTTTCTTATCCTTTTTCTCCCAGTGACTGCTCCCGTTCATGTTTCTTTCTTCAATTCTTATTGCCATTGTGAGAAATAGACTCTTAACTTCAATCATGAATAGTGATAATTAAGACTTCAAGCAAATGGGTTGTGAAAGAACATAAAACAACTCTCACATCACATGGGATGGGAAGTTGTCCACCATAACTGGCACATTCCTCTCTGTGCCCATGTTTTGTTTCTGCCAACGGTTTAATATCAGAACTGCTTTGTGCCATTAACGAGATATCCCATTTGGGAATTTCACAGACTAGGAGTCCATTGTGCTTATCTTCGGTCTAAGCAATGGGAGAAACAAAGTCCAAAATATAGCTTTTTTTGGTTTAAATTCTTAGTAGCCAAAGTTGACTTTGGTAAAGAAAATATGACTTTGGTGGTCTTAATCTCCCTGCCGACCACCACCTCTGTGGGGAATAAGAATTTATAAGTCTTTCTAATAAGGACATGAATGCTTTTGTGTCCTTTTCATTGTAATTAATGTCAAACTTGATTCCTCATATTTTGAAACTTGATTCCTCATATTTTGATCTTGATTTCTACACAGATTTCGCATACACTCCCACTGCTTTATCTAACATTGAGAAAGAAATTTTCCAATTTTGCCTATCTTTTGTTTGCCAGTTTTTTAGATAATTAAAAAGATGTTAGTCTCAACTAATGTTTTAAAAACCATACTGGAAGATAAATCGGAAAAATAAGAGATTTAAGGTTTAAAACATTCATCTCATATTACACCGTAATAAAATTAGCTAAAAATTTAAATATGATTGAAAATTTTGAAGTTTAATTAACAAAATTGTTAAATAAAAATTAACTGATTTATTTTAGTTTATAACATATATTAATTTATTAATTATGAATGTGTATCTTTACAAGATGTTTGGAATGGTATGAATTACATTGAATTCAATTCAAGTGTTTGGAAACAGCAAAAAAGAATGGATTCATACTTTATAAATTGAATTCACCTGAAAAAACATCGAAATTGAATTACTAACTGAGACTTCAATTCTTCTTTTGAACGTTAAAAATATTTTTCCAATAATACCCATCTAATCTTACCATATATCTCTTCACTTCAAGCAACCCCTCTCATCAAGAAACGGAACAACAACACCTTCTTCACAAATTAGCACCTCCCATTATATCCAGGTTTTCCCTTTTCCTTATTCATGGGTGTCTTTTCCTTTGTCGTTTTTTTGTCTATAATCATCGTTCTCTTTTAGATCCTTCTTTCGATTTAACTTCTCCTTTCATTTTTCTATCCTGTTTACATTCTTTTGTAATCAATTTTTTCTTTTCATTTTAATAATGAACTTTTTTGATGATATCACTTATAATAAAATTGATGTTTATAACTTGCTTTATGTAAGTGTGAATGTTTATTATTTAATAAGATTATTTTTTAGTTAAGGGTAAAAATGTCATGTGAAATAATTGAATTCATTTTGATTGTGTTCTAAGTATTATAATTGAATTCATTTTGATTGTGTTCCAAACATTATAATTGAATTCAATTCTAATATTATTGGGTTTATTCCAAACAGTGTAAACTGAATTCAGTTCAATCTCATTAATATAATTGAATCCGATTCATTAATGAATTCAATTCAAAGGCTTCCAAACGGTTCGTTATTGTTTTAGATAGCCTAATTATATATGAATAACAAAAAATAAGAAATGAATTGATTTGAGGTAAGCATTACATCATTTACATGCAATATTGAGTCTTGACATTTTAAAACGAATGAAGTCATTTTCAATTTAACAAAGTTGACCAAAATGACATCACGTCATTCAATTGCTGAATTTGGGTGAAAAGATCACATCATCATTGGTCCACATGAGACGACCTGACCTTAAAGTCAGATTAAATGCTAAGAAACGAAGACCTTTGAACATCTTCAATTCCTATCTTGTTCTGTGGCCTCAATTTAGCATTCGTAGTTGTACCGTAATCTTCTATTCATAAACATTTCAAGTCCCCAATAACGAACAACTTTAGATCATCCATTTCTAAAAAAATTTAAAAAAAAATTCAAAGCTTGGAAAATGAACTCTGTTGGAGTTGTTTACGCTGGTCTTGACAGGAAAATGGAAAAAGACAACTTTCCAGAAAATGGATACTCGCATAATCTATCAAACAAGACACGAAAAGGGATTTTGACAAGAGGAACCAGTGTAACTTTTTCATCACTCCATATCAGATTCAAAAGTCTTAAGTCAATGGTTTTCGAGATGCAAGACTTTTTATTACTTGAAACCGAAAATCTGTTCAAGGAAGAGGGAGGTTATCTATCGTCACGACCACTCAAGCAGTCAATGAAACGCGGCTTAATACAGAAGTTGAGTAAAATAAAAGAATAGTAAAAGAAGATCTTGAAGATTTCGTCATTGCTTACTTGAGAGCCAACATATCATCCAAAACTTAATTCACCGAAAATGCTAAAATCATTATCAGCTAGAAGTCAATATTAGGTTTGATTTGAGGGACTGACATCAGGCTTCAAGGACGATTGGTATCAAATATGTCAAGCTTTATACTTATGGGTTTTCATTTTCTTAGGGAAATTTTCCAACATCTTATGTCTTCGATTCCAAGTCTCGTAAGAGCTTGAACAATCTAATAAGGTTGAGAAATGGGTATAAGCATTACCCCTGCCAAGTTTAGGAACACATACTCAACAAGATTACATGTAATCCATGTTAGTTTATGTTCTACAATCAGTCGATTTGGTTGTAGTTTAGTGACAAATTATTTAAAGGTATTCTTTATTTTGTATATGTTTAGATGTATATGATAAAGTCTATGAGATAATTATACATTGCAAATGAGATTATAATTATGAGATTCATACTGCATTTATTTATTATTCTTAAATATTCCTAGTCATTGTTTTATTAAGATTGGACATTAATAGAACGGAAAAAGACTAGCACACGTTTTGTTTTTCTTTATGAAGAAAGTAGTCGATCTCATAGGCTATAAAGTATAGAGATATTTAAACAAATGTGTAGGTACTTGCTAGAGAGCAAGTTCACTGAACAGTCCCGTTATGAGAAATCCATTTGGAACATTACTTGTATGTCTATGGAATTCTCATTGTGATGATTGTATAAGTGATCATTTGGCTTGAGGTCATCAAAGTTATCTTGTATGAGGATTGCTATGTTTTGATACTACTCGTGATCTATTTTATCAAAGGTCGTTTAAACGGTAGTCATTGGATGTAGCATAAATTATATGGAGATAGTTGAATGATCAAGATAGAATTCATTACCCTAAAGTAATTAGGAAGAATGTTCCGTTGTTCTTGATTAATATTGATTCAGGAAATCCTTGGTAAAGGTAGAATGATATTTTGTAAACAGATTATAAATATCATTAATTGAATCAATAACTAATAGCGGAGAACTAATATAATTGGACTAAAAATAAAGTAGCCATTAATTCTATGCTCTATGTCTAATTGGAACATTGATTGATAAAATGATTAAATTATACGGAAAAATCATGCACGGAAAGATTAGTCAAAACTACTTTAACATTCCTAAATATTTGGGTGGTCATGATACATTGCTAGACACCAATCTTGATCTATGATTATAAATTGTTTAATTGAAAAATTAAAGATAAATTAAAAGGAGTTTTAATTTATCTAATTCTAATTATGAATTAGAATTATAATTTATAATCATTGCCAACATATTTGAAAACCTAATGTATCTCACATATAGAATGTGTTAGAGAGAGCAAAGTTGATTTAATCAAGTTGAACTTGATTATTAAGTTTGAGAAATTTTATAATTAAATATGAGATATTTAATAAATAAGAATCAATATAAGATATTGAATCATATTTGGGAATAATTGGAATTTAATTAAAATTATTTGTAATTCTAATTAAAGTTTAATTAAAATTAGTGTTTAATTTCAATTAAATTATTAAAACATCCAAAGCTTACTATAAATAAGCTTGAGCTCTATGGAGCTAGCACTTCATGCTTAACTCTCTTTGTAAAAGTTACAAGGTTCTTTGAACCTGCTCTGTGGATATCGTTAGAGGCCGGATACTTGTGCGGCTACGGTGGTTGAGACGGATCGGTTTCGGAAACAGTTTAAAGAATGCATCAAGATAAAGATCAAGCTTTGGAATAAAATACGAATTAAATTTTTTCTTTATTATGATGCATGTTAATCATTTTATAGAATTAAATAGACCTTGATTTTTGAAAAATCAAAAGTCACGCAAGAGTTTCGTGATTATTTGACTACGGTTCGGATCAGATTTCGACCCGGATTTCCAACAATCCAAGCCAAGGAGTAAATACAATAAACAAAGAATTTAACCAGAGAAAAATCTCTTCCATGACTGCCATGGTAGAAATCCTCCTGCCAAGCCGTGGAAATGAAATTAATGTAAGCTGAATAAGATCGTTGTATATACAAACGTGTACTGTGTATCCTCAACACAACAAACACAGTTGAAGAAGACCATACCGCATCGAGGGCATCGGACGTATTCGTTGTTATTGTCCATAAGGACAAGACCTGACCCTTCACATTCATCACATCTTCTCTGAGCTATCTGCATGCCATGGATTATTTACACATATTTCTTCAGTTCAAACAAACTAGATGATTGATCCGTACCCAGTAAAGAAGCCAAAGTATTGCTTCTGCAACTACAGTCATCCCTAGAAATTCTACTAATTAACAAGTTTAATAATACTTCAATCCATGGAATGATACTCAAGTAGTTCTCAAGACTTAAAGACAGCTGAAAAATTAAATCCAACATATGGTACTCTTATGCATCTTGCTATTCATATATAATCAGCAGCAACTATATGCTTACAATTCGTTTGCTGAACTCTATACCAGCAACCACGAAAGGTGTGACTCCGGCTGCGCAATTACAAGAACATGGTTGAAACAACGTAGGAGAACAAAATCGCTTCCTTGGAGTTAATAACAATAAGTTGGAATTTGCAGGAACAACTAATTAAAATAGAACTTTAGTACCAACCTACAGCTCCCACAACAACTTGCCAGGTGACTCCAGCTTGAACTGGATCAGCTACACCAGAGACATCACTGTTGGCTGCAATTCTGGAAGTCCATCCTTTTCTCCTGGTGATGCCAAGATGGATCCTTGACTTGGAGAACTCTCTGGTGAGTCTGTTAGGAGAGAAAAGCTTAGATTTGGTTGAAAATCTAAGCAATGAAGGACAAGAAGAGCCTGCAACTTCCATTGCAGGCTTTGATGATGATAATTTCTGGTTCTTCCTGATATACTTTAGCTTACGTCTACTTGGTTTCGTCGTGGTCTCTTGCCAACCACATATTTCTTGTGGCCATTTGGTTCGTCTTACAATTGAGTTTTCCAAATTTTTTTCCTTAAAATTTTATAAGTTCTCAGACAAATTTAAACGGTTTAAAATGTGTTCTCCAAATATTGTTTCTTATGGTGAACACGCATACAATAAAGTTTCAACTTGTTCAGAAAAATTGTCCATGCGAAAGAAAGATTTACAGGATATTGATGTTATTAACTTCAGTTTCAGATTTTATTTTCTGTGTAACCTTTTTGTCACTCTATTCTATCGTAATTTCTCTCTAACACCATCTCTGTTTCTTTAGACATGACGGACTCTTCCTCTGTCTACTCTCTGAATCCCAGTCTTCACTTCCATTCTCTAGTTATCTTCCAACCTGGAATTGGAATAGTGCATAGTGATAATAGGCTAAGTAGAGTAAGAAAAAGATTGGATTTATGGTCTTATCTACTCACAAGTCAAGGGATGGCAACACTATTAATCCCAACGACAGTGAGAAGGATGAAAAAGAGAAAGCGGATGGTGAATTTTCAGAGGATGATTGGCTGTTGAATGTGAGTTTTGCATTCTCTGCAATTAAAAAGATTTTTTTTTTGGTGCTTAACTTTCTTGTTGATCACTATGCCCACTTCTTTGATTGGTTTTTCAGTAATGATTTGGACATTTTTCTTCCTTTTGAACAAATGGGAAGATGACTGATACCAAAATCTGTTGTTTCAGGCAGCCAGAGACATTTGACCGCAAATATGGCAGGAACACTGAAGAGAAGCGTGGAAACAGGCTGATTCCTTGGGCACGGCTTATTGCTGAGAATCAATTTCCTATGCAGTATCTGGATGCGCAGCTTTAAAGTCTCGATTAGCCTTACCCAGGTTAAATTTCATGCATTGAACGTTTTCTGTTATTCCTATGCTCAGGAAGAGTACATTGTCGTATATATAGTAGAAATATATGAGTTATTGATTAGTGAATCAATCCTCTATGCATCATCATTTTTATTATATAAGTACTTTTTATTATTTTAACTCAATTCTTTGAAATTAGAATATGAGTGTAAAGGTTTTTTTTTTTAATTCAATACTCAAATTAATCTTAAATGATTCTAACTTCTAACGTAATATAAAATAGGCCCTCAAGGGATGTGGCTAGATGGTTGAGAGCGGGACTTAGTGTCGGTCAGGTCCCAGATTCAACTCCATGCTAATCTCTCTTGTAAGAGCCTGGGTAGTCAGGATTTTAATCATAAGTAGAGCGTTAGTTGGGTTCTTGATGATGAAGTGTGCCCGCTTGGTCTGCCTGTGAGGTGGTGCATTAGTTGAATTCTTGGAGAGATGTGCCCGCTTGGCTCGTCTACAAGGTCTCCTTGAATCTAAAAAAAAGTAATAAAAGATAGAGAATATGACTTATATTATCTTTATTGGTTTGTAATGTACAAATAGCATAATTCAAATGTTATAGCATTGATCGAGGGCGTGGGTTCAAATCCCACTTCTGACAGATTTCATCCTTTCAGGACGTAAAAGGCACATTTCCAATGCTTTGATTCATTTTATTTACCAAAAAAAAAGTTATAGTATTGACTTTTCTTTTATTAGTGTATATGTAATACTATACAAATGATAGTTAGGCATATTCTAAGACATAACTCAAATTCACTTGTTTACTTATTTAAGCTATCCTTCAAAACTCACATATGATATATTAAGATAGATTGACTAAACGTATCATTTCTTTAGGTTATATCATCACTAACAATTCCTTATACCCTTTATTATGCTTTATATCGACATTATTGTTCTAAACCTTAAGGTCTCATTTATCACTTATTTAAACTGCTTAAAACTTATCTTATTTCCATTTTACAAAGTAACGGGTGATTACTTATGCTAGAAGATCTGTTCTACATACTCCTTATATCTCGAACCAATATTTAGTGTTTATTTATATGAGCTTATATTAGTAGAGCTTTTGTCAGTAGAGCTTTTTTTATAAGAGCTTTTTAAGGAAATCAGTTGACTGTTTGGTTGTCAATTAAAAAAAACTTTTTTGAAAGAGCTTTATACAGTAGATTGTTTGACAATAAAAAAATAAAAAAAACACTTTTACTAATTTTAACTATATTTTATTTTGTAATAAAAATTATATATGCATATAAATATTATTTAAAATATATTAAACAACATGTAAAACGCAATATATTAATTATTATATAAGTTTAAACTATATGAAACATGAATGAAAATATATCTAACCAAATGTTTTATTGATTATAACATAAGTAAAATTAATATCAAAAATAAATATTAAAACATATAAAAATCAAATAATATTATATAAATCTCAAAATAAATGTGAAGATGAG
>JANIJH010000225.1:75838008-75880867 GCA_024520975.1 Erythroxylum areolatum | reverse complement strand
AAAAATCTACCTAAAAAAGTTTTTTTTTTATAAACTCTAAATTTGAGCTTCTTAAAAAACTGTATTTTGACTGTCAAAAAAGCTATATCTACTAAAAAAGTGTTTTTCTATTTTACAGCTAAACATTCATTTTTCTTAAAAAAACTTTTATGGTAGAAAAAAGTACTTATTTACCCTCCAAAAGTTCAACCAAATAGGACTTAATGCCTATTCTAATATTTAAAAACTATTTTAAAAATCAAACATTCTCATATTTTTAAAGTTGACCTTTTAAAAATTCATTCTAGAAAATATTATTTAACTCTCAAGCAAACATCTATTGCGTCAAATAATCAATAAAAAATAAGCTATAAAACATTAATAACAAGTATTATGAATAGTCATCAAACGTATTCATTTACATTCAAGCTACTATGTCCTTTATATACTTATACTTGATGTCTAAGTGTTTGGTTTAGTATTGACATTGAGCTCTATGCCTTTCAATGTACTTATTTGTACATAATATAGTCTACTCGAGGCTAGTAATTGCAACAAAATAAGGAAATTCCTTTATCTCTTCCTCTTCTTGTAGCATCTATTAATAATGTATGGTTTAAGTGTTCACCTTTAAAAATAGTCATAAAAAAGTAATTTACAAAGTATTTGTTTGACATATATATATATATAATAAGATGGCCCATTGGTTGAAACCTTTTCCAAGTTTCGAAAACTAATATTTTAAAAAATTAAACCGATAAGATAAGACATGTAAGGTTTAAAAGGTTCAACTAATATGAGATTGCCGTAAAATTGCCTAGAGATTAAAGAAAATTAAAGAATTTGAAATATTATCTTTACCTATCAAAGAATTTAAATTTAAATTGTAAAAATTTGTTAAATGAAAATTAATTAATTTATTTTGATTTATAAGAATGTATTAATTTATAAAAATTAATCGATTAATTGATAAAGTGATCGGTTTTTAACAGCAAAAATTATTAAAGTAAATTGAACTAAAAATTTTAAAATAAACCAAAAAATTAAAAAGTTCAAAATTTTTATATTTAAATTAATCAAATACATGACTTTTATATTTTTTAAAATTCAATTTTCCGGAATGAGTTTATTTTCTCCTGTGACACTAAACTTTTCATCGTCGAATGTAATTTTTGAAGAACAATAAGAATTGATGTTCTAACTATTAATTAAATGTATGTGATTAACTTTTTACAATTGTTAATCAAATTTTAATTTGAGTAATTCTCAAATCATTTCCTTAATTAAAAATGTTTTTTTTAGGTTCTTAAGAAACCTATTTGCATTATATAATACGTAAACATTATAAATTAATAAAGTAAATACGGCATACCTATCTTTTTCATTTTTTACGACAAAAATTTAGGAAGAACATCTTTTTAATTTAAATATTAAGATTCAATCCTATCATTTAAAGATAATAAATAATTATCTTTATCATATTTAAAATTTCACTAATCAAATCAATTATTTTAGTTTTAATTTTAATAATTTAACATTAATTTTTTTTAATTGTTCTTATGTTTAATCCTTTATTTCTAAGCATGTTGTCATTATTTAAACATTCTTATGTGTAATCCATTTATTTAATATATTGGCAATAGATATAAATTAAAATTATTTAATTTATTTTTTATTCACCTAAATATTAAAAATATAAAGTGTTTTTTATTACGAATCTTTCTGTTTGTAATTCTTTTATAATTTGATCATTTAATCATATAGATATATAGTAATATAGTATAAATCTAATCTCTACTTTATTTGAATTTAATCATATTAGTTATTTAGCATTAAAAATTGATTCTTTTAATAATACTTGAAAATTATTTTATAATTATCGTTCTATATTATCAAATCAATAATAATTAAGAAAAATACAATTTTTAATTACTTTAAGATGTCATATAAATGTCATCAAACACCTGTTTTGGCAAGCTCCAGGACTAGGTTGCATACTGAATTTTGTACAGATGTTGAGTCTGCTGCTATATTTTGCGTAGAACAGAAACTGGGTATGTCATGTTCATGGTTTTCTTGACCTAGTCATTCATAGTTGTTTCTTGTTCAAACTTGACAAATATTACCGTGTTTTTGCACTCCTACAAATGCTGATGTTTAATTATTTGCAATTAGTTTCTATTTTTCTAAAAGATGTCATTTTCCTCAACCTGGAGGATATGCTGCCACTGCAACTGGCACAAAGATGTAATTTTTCCCTCTGGCTTTATTATGGCTGCTTTTCTTTATAAGCTTTGGTGCTATAGAGTTGGAAGCTACTGGAATAAATATTTCACTGGTTTTTCCTTGCAGGTTGACTACATCTGCAGTTGTATTTTCCCCGTTTAGGATGCCAAGAAAGAGGGAAGGAAGAGCCAAAGCAAAACCTCAATCTTTCCAGAAAAAAAAAAAGACTTTGGAACATTGGTGGGAAGTCATTCACTTTCTCCAGTTCCCTTACAACTAAAGGTTTCAGGTTATGAGTTTCAATCATTTGCTAGACCAACCAAAAAGGGTTAATCATAAAATATGTCTTCTTTAAGACTGTCGAGATGGTGGAAGGAATACTTTTGCAGGGTGGCAAATAGTGGATTGGTTGCCATGTCTCTTTCAGTCATTGCTGCTCAGAATATACCCCCGGAAATTGCGGGCACTAATTGTTACTTACGTTTCAGCTCAGGAGATATTATTAAGAGGACCCACCCAGTAGTTGGTGGTCATTATTCAGGAGTTGTGTAGACCACCAGAAAGAGATAATAAGCTGGACAAGATTGAAACAATGCATGTTTTTGCCCTTTTCATATTCATGATGGCCCGTCTTGTTACTTTTCTTGTGGCCTTCGTGACTGCTTTAATCATAGATATGTTCTTCTATTTTATGGAATCTATATCACAAGTTGACATACTCTATCTTATCTGGATGCCACTTGCGAAGAACTCCTATTGCCTAACTTACCTTTGGCTGGTGTGTCTCTTTTATTTATGTATACACTGAAGTCTCTGGCTTCGCTACTTCCTTGATAGTTTACAGGCCTGAAGCAACCATATTATCAGTATTTTTTATCCTGGAAGAGCTTTGATGGAGACTTGGGGAGAAATTTTCAGGAATTTCAATGTCTTCCTCCCAAGTAAAACAGCGCAATTTAGACACAAGAATATTTCAGAAAAGGGGATTGCTGTGTTTTTAGTTGCTGTATGTGGACCATTGTCTTGGTAGCTGTTGAAGGTGGTAAGTTCAATGCCACGGTTTCCCCTCATATTAACATCACCATGTGGGAAGATGCGATGATTTTGTTAGTTATCTATTACAAACATAAAGAACAAAGCGATTTACGAGATACATATAACCAATCAAATGGCACATCACATTCATATATTAGTAACTAATAATCCAATGGATATTATAAACTGGAACTAATAGACAAAAGCACAACACAACTTTTCACAGCGGAGCCTTCTATTAGATAACTCAGTGTATTTACAAAGTGTTATTATTAGATATGTCAAGCATACTTGCAACTTCTCTGAACAGCTGCATGTGTTCAACTCTTTTGTTCTAGCACAGGGTTAATACTTAATTACATTAATTATAAATATCAAGACTTCTGGCCACACTTCTGTGATTTTGACACTACAAAACTGTAGAGCCGTCTTACAGTTACTTCTATATACGGTATTCTGCTTGGCGCTTCATTCTAGTTTGACCAGTATGTACTTGCAGTAAACTTAGGCAAACAGGATTAAAAAACAAAGGAGCTGTCAAGTATCAAACTAAAGATATTGCCTTCGTGTCGCTAACTCTATATGTGCTATCTGTTGCTGAACCTATATGACTGTCGAAATGCTGCTAACTATTGCTGATGCAAATGGGCTCTCTGGTAGGTTAATTCCTTGACAGCTGCATTAAAAAAAGAAAATGAAATCAATTTCTCGGAATCAGATATTAAACACTGTTTCTCTTACAACAAAAGACCATGACTAAATATAGCTATGAAATCAGTAATAACGTAAGATCCTACTCTAGTAACAATAGCAAGAAGAGAAACTAACTAAAAGAAGATCCATCTGTTAGATGCTGGACTTACCTGTCCTGATCAATGTAATTACTATCGACAATTTTGGTTTTGTCATCGTTCGCTGAACCAGTGTTCAGAGCATTCAATATATAACCAAAGCGTTCTGCAGATGGTAGATTGAAATCAATTTCAAGTACAATGTTGAGACTAGCTGGAATTGTGTGTATGTCTGCATGTAAAAATTAACAAATAAATAAAAGACAATTTAGTAACCTTCTGAGATTTTTAACCCATCCATCGGATAATCAAAATAAGATGGATCGGCCGTTGGCTTCTGCACCATTTGTAGCTTTGCCAGACGCCTTCTCTCAAGTTCAAATGCCTGATCCTGCTCTTCAAGAAGCTGCTTACTTAGCAGCCCCGGTGTCTCGTATGCTCTTGGCACTATAAGAAATAAAAGTATTCATTGGACAACAAAAACAACCGTAACCGATCAAGAGATAAGTTATAAATGGTTTAATCATTCAATAATGAAACGATATGCCTTGAGTATTATACAAGAGAATCCAACAGACTTTGAGTAATTAGGATTTTGAACAGCTTATATACAGACATTCAAGCTCCTTTTGCAATCTAAACAAGTTAGTTCCAATCTCTGAGTTTTCAAGATATTATGTAAGACGTACTCATTGGATGAAGCTCAGTGTCCAAGTCTAAATAGTGAGGCGAGTAATACATCGGATGTTCAATTCTCTCATGATACTTCCTGCACCCAGAAAATGAAGAAACTAAATTCTCAAACTTTTCTTGTAACCAATAAATATTATACATAACAACTGCAAGCACGCAACCGGTAGACTGCAAAATTATTTGAGTTTCCTAAGTTACAATCGAAAGTAGTAAGTTTTAAGGCATTGCAACAAATTCTAGCATTCCATATTTTCAAATTCATTAAGGATGGAGAATTAGAATTCACCTATCCAACAGTTTTGTTTTTTCCCTGTAAGGTTTAACAAGAACCCGAGCACTGCAGACAAAATGAGGATTTCCCTTTGCCAAAACCACCTTGACAGTATCTGCGCTTTCAAATGTTACAAAACCAAACATCCTTTTCTGTTGGCAGGGAATCCTCACATCCTCAACTGGCCCGAATGTGCTGCAAAGATTGCCCAAAATCAGGATAGAACTGACAAACACTGAAATTTGGAAACAAGAAAGCCTAGCAAAAGCTTCTTGAAAAAAATGAAAGTTACCTGAAGTAGTTGGAGACATCATCTTCTGTAAAAGTGCTTTCTGCAGGAAATGTAAGATATATCTGGTGAGATCCACTAACAATTGGACCAGGGTCATTTCTATCACCCAGGTTATTCATGTATTTAGGAGCATCTTCAGCCAAAATTACAGCATGCTGTCCATGAGGTCTGCAAAAACAAGTTTAGTACGTACATGAGTAAATGCTGAAAAAATATTTTCGATTGTATAATACAAGGAAGTTTCCATTTTGACCTGTCAATCAGCCTAATACTGTTCTTCAGTCTGGCAAGGAGCTTTGTCAAACTATAACCAGCCCTGCCATGTCTCTGACTCTCAGTAAGGTAGCCTTCGCCTTGAAGAACTTTTCCATATTTCTCATAGTACATCATTGGCAGAGAAGCAATTGACACAGGGTTTCCCTTTTTTGACTTCAAGAGTTCTCTAATTTCCATCTCCAACTTCTCCAATGACCCCGAGCATAAAACTTGGTCATCATTAACTGCATCAAACTTTAGGGGGAAGCTCTCCGAAATTTGACCATGAAAATACCTACAATTACTTCCATGCTTACAGTAACCTTTGTTGAAGTAGTGGCATGTCTTAACTGGGAATTCTTTTAGGCACGAATATCTCCGACCAGTTCGTCCCCCTAAGTTATGTATTGCAGCTTCAGAATGAAAATAATGTTCTGGGAACACTGTGTTGTCCAAGTTGACAGACTCAAGCTGATCCTCTAACATCGATAGAGGAGCTTGCTTATGAAGTTCCGTGATGGAATCAGGGTAACTCAGTGGCGTTATATCTAAATTAACCTTTGCAGCAACTTGTGATTCCCAGTAGAGAGTAGGCATCTGATAGGAGCCAAAGGATTGGGATGCAACTGGCGGAAAGATATCAAATGGAAGAACTTCTCTAGCAGGAGGTAAATTCATGGACGGTGGGATCGTTGGCGATAGTGCTTTTGGTCCCATGCATAATTCAGCTTTAGCCTTCAAGATCAGTTCTTGAATAACAGCATCAGCACTCATAGCCAAATTAATCATTTCCAGATCACTGCATTCTTGTATTAGAAGATAGCCAATAATCTTGTTAGCCATCTCTGGTTCCAATTTCTTGATTCTATTAAAAACAACCTTAATGGGCTCTGGAAAATCCATCTTGCATTAACGATAGTAGGACTAAGTATCTACACAACAAAGAAAAGAAAGGCAAGTTCGTCACATAATTTTGCACACACATACTCTGTCAAAGAGAATGAAGGACCTTCAGGTTTTAAGATAAATACAAAAAAAAAACTACTTAAGAAACATATAATATGGATAATCACTACAATGATATATACAGTAGGTACCACAAGAATGTTTCCATGTTTCCTCTAAAAGAGAAGTAAAGCCAAAACTGCAGAATCTAAGCCTCAATAACAACTTGCAGATCTTGTACATATAAAGAAAAGAAATGAGGTTCACCGCCAAGTAAAAAGGTTCATAATTTCACCAGAAAAACAAAGAAAGGCTAATATCAATCAAAATGTCTCCCTTTTTATCTCTTAATGTACAAATGAAAATGGGAATTTCATTCGAAAGCAGGAAATTGAAATTAGCTTTAAAATTCCGTATTTTCCAAGGAAAAAGATGACAAAAAGCAATTCTGTCCAATTTTATCAGTGTCCTCGAGAACATAAAGACATAAGCTGCCGCTTTCCACACTTGAAAAGAATAACTATAAACGGGACGGCTCGTTCAGAGACACAGAGAAGCAGAACAAGAAAGGGAGCGAAATGCTTCCTAAGTTTGGGACTTTGTCGCAACCATGAATTTGGAATCGGACGTCAATTCAGCACACAAAAACCAGAAAAACTTAAAAAGACTAAAGCAGTAAAGAGTTGCAGATTCGACAACCTCTAGTTTGAAACCACAAATAATCCAAAAAAAATAGTAACAAAAACAAACCAAGAAGTTTCACGGTAGGAACAGCATGAAAATCACTTCTAAAATCCCACAACAATGAAAAAAAAAAAAAGAAAACACCGCCCGCAAAATGGAAACTTTTTCATGGAGAGCGATGCTCAACACATAACCAAAAAGAACTTCGCATACCAAGCAATTCAGGTTTGTAACTACTCCTTCACATAGCTACTCTAAGTTTGCAGAAGAAGAACCACATAAACTTCCTTAAAGCCATCTTCTTTCCACACCTGCCATCATTCCTCGAAGCCATATTCTTTTCTTTCTCATCCTTCAAAAGCAAACATAATCCACAAGACGCCAACTAAGAAGAAACTGTCTTTGCTTCACTTACCAAACTGAACACATATATATAATTTAATTACACGTAGTGTATTGTCAATTCTGATGGGGAGTGTCAAAAGATGAAAAGGCAATTCCAACAATCAGACGTACAGTCTCACTCACTTGCTGTATTTAACTATTTATTGCTTTCAGAACTTGAATACTAAAAATATCCAAACCTGTTTTTTTTTTTAATTTCTTAAACCAAAAAAAAAACGATAAGCTATATTGTCTCCTTGATTTCCGCATTTGATAATAACAACCTTGAACATGGCTTAATCACTTAAATGACCCATGCATTATTCATATATTTCAAGAATATACTGATAAAAATTAAAAATCGTTTTTTTTTAATATATATAAATTTTCGGAAATTCCGATGTGGGTCAATTTAGGATTCCCACTGCACATGGAGACGTGTTTTGGGGTGACGCAGACGTATTTAATTTTTCTCATCCTCTATTTAAATAAAAGCCTCCTTAAATATGGACCATTTGACAGTGTATTCAGTCGCTAGGCACCGATCGGCTGGGTGGAGTCCACGGGAAGGGCTCGTGCCATTCCAAACCAAATCTGGTTTTACTGGAAAGGGAAAGAGGGGCAATTGAGGAATATCATAAGAGGGAATGAGATGATGACCCGATCTACTGGGCGGATATGTGGGGTTATATTATATCATACATGATCAGTCAATATTTATTTATGTTTGAAAATAAAAATATCTATCGACGAGAGATTAGGGGGTAACAATAACATAATTAACCATTTCGCTTTCTCCGCTTCGGATGATTAGAGTGAGAATAGGGCTTATCTGTTGTGATTATCATTATCTTTTCTTTCACATAAATCTTTGACTTTTGACTTCCCCGCTTAGATCCTTTGAAAGATATTGCTTCATAAATGAAAATGAAAAACATTAATCACTTGGAGCGTATTAAACTCAAATTATTGTCGTTTTCAATGGTGACTGTTCTGTACTATTCATTCCCTATTACTATTATATACAATCATGGAAGAGGCTAATGATTATTATTTACTTGGGAGCTTACTTGTCTCCGTCAAGAGAACTAGGTCCTATTCGTTCATTTCCTAACCGTCCATATCATCCCTGCACTTACATGTCCGTTCAAGTCTTTTTATATTTGGTGCGATTAGTCAGTGCAAAAAAAATGGTAATAAAAATAAAATAAATATAGTAAAAAATAATAATAAATATTATCATTATAATTATAATTATCGGTTAAAAAAAAAGAATGATTATTATTATTGATTGGTTTACAAAAATATTATAATTAATTAATTGTAATATAATTAATTAATTATAATATTTTAATCAATTAATTAACGTCAACATTTTAATTAATTAATTATATTAAATTAATTAATATTAAAAATATTTAAAAAAAAGAGTTACTACTGAGAAATTAAAATTAATTACATTTTAATTCCTTAGTAGTGAATAAACTTGGGCCCTATATAATAGTAATTTTAATTCCTCAAAAGTGAAATATTAAACTATCATCTCTATAATGATAATCAATAACCAACCACTCATTTTTTATTCTATATCCTATAATCCCTTTTCAAACCTATCAATCAAGCACTCCATTAATTTAACAAACTCATATAGTTATAAGCAATTTAAAATTAAAATAAAATGTATATTTAGAGAAAAGTGATATCCCACTATCAGTAAAACATCCTTGGTGATTTTTCCAGGCAATGTAAATATGCAAAAAAGAGATCTGCTAGGAAGAGAAAATAAAATCCTAAATACAAGTAATGTTAAATGTGCCTATAATTGTATCTTATTGTTGCTGTCTAGTACGTAGATAGTCATACTATTTTCCTTAGGTAGGTTTGGTTCTTTGATCATATTGCCATATGACGTAGGATTAAAGTCTTGAATTTGTTGTAACGTCGTTCAATTTAATTATAATTTAAATTTATTTTTAATTTAAAAGAATTAGAGGAAGTGATTTTTGGAATATAAAAATAAGTTAAAGTCTTACTATAAAATAAAAGGTTTACGTCATAAAATTACTAAAAGTTAGAATAATATAATTGAAAGGTATTGTCTTTATTTATAAAAAAAATTTAAAGTTTAGTTAAGAAAAGAGATTGTTAAAAATTAACTGATTTACTTTAGTTTATAAGAACTCGTTAATTTATTAAAATTGACTGATTAATTAATAAACTGATTAATTGTTAATAACATGAATTATTAAAATAAATTAAACTAAAAAATTAATAATAAAATTGATATATCTTTTCTACGCTGTGATACCGAATGTTTCCTTTTCTTTTGAAGTTGGTAGAGGACGCGTAGGCCTAATCCATCTCTCGTCAGCTAAAATTGGGCCTGTCTTAACCCAATCTTTTTTATAAAAAGCTTATCATATTATCAATTAACAAAAAAAAAAAAATAGAAAAAATAGGAACAGGTCGGATCGGATCTAACAACAATCCGAATCAGCACAGGGAAAGACAAAAAGGGTTTATGAATCGCCCAAGTCCGTCCTTGTATGGGCTGTCGTTTGTCACTCCCGATCTCTTCTTCTTCTTCCAGTCGGATCTAGGATTCTTTTCTCTACTTGATTTCTAGATCGAAGCTTGAGTGGCATCTACAAATTGTACAGCATTTTCTGGTTGAATTCAAGCTAGGTTTCCTGTAATTCCCTAGGGTTTTTATCACTGCGGATCTGATTTCTTGGCTTTGCACTCTGATCAGGTGGTTCCCTATTTCATCTCAATCGCGTATCCGAAGAATTTAGTCTTCATAATCGTGTTCGATATCTTAGTTGTGGACTACTTGATTAGTTTTCTTAAAGTGTTTGATTTGTTTGTTGAATCTGGAATTATTTGTTTTGTGGGAATATGGTTCAGTGCTTGTGGAATTTTGAATTTAATCAAGATGGTTTTTCATAATTGATTTGGGTAGTGCGGTGTTTTTTGGTTCAATTAGTGCGCGGTCAATCTGAATTCATTATCAGCTCAAAATTATGGAATCCGAATAAATAATCAGCGCAGTATCATGTACTAAGAGATGGAAGGCAGCAGCTAGATGGATCTAGACAACTGATTTAGCTGCCGGAACTTATTCTAGAGACACCAGGCTTTCTGATACATGTTCTATATTATTTCCTTTTGGGTTTTCTTTGTTATATAGATTTAGTGACGTATTTTTTGGTTGTTTCTGAAGTAGCAATTTCATTAGATTCGGCCTAGCTGCTTTTGCTAGACTGAACACTGTGCTTCTGTGCTGTCATTTAACTGGTGCGAGTTTACTTTATTATGTCATCAGCCCATTATGTTGGGTTTACTTCTAACCTTATTAGGATGGTGGAGTGCTATCAACCAGACTACCACGATATTTCTTCATACCTGCTCCAAGAATTATTTGGTGGAAAGGAAGAATATTTGATGAAGACCATTGCCGCCAATGCATATGGGATCTTTAATAATTGGTTACAAGAGAAACAGAATACACATACCAAAAACTGGTTTCAGGATATTACAATTTTATGAATTTATTTGTGTAAAGACATGTGTATCCATTTTAGTGATTGCAATGAGGAATCCTTAAGCTGCATTATACTGTCTAATGGTGGGAATTGAGCTTGTGAATGCCATGTTGGTATCTTTAATATTACTGTCTAGTTGTGGTTCATACCATGTGAACTGCTTTAACCTTCTTAAAGATTTTTGAAGTGATGAAATGAATTTTTTGTTCTTGAGTATATCCAGAGATTATGACTTGTATCATGACCTTAATATATTCATGTAAAATAAAACCGGTTTATCTTTTGCTTTATGATTTATTCTGATATTAAGGTACTATATGGTATGGAACTACATAACCTAACTCTATTTCTCACTTGATCCTGGATTTGCAACTTTTTATATGCCATTTTAAACTGATTGAAGTTACGGGTGTAATAAATTGTCATCTTTGTGTTTCAGATGATGTGTTGCATCTGGGCACTATGACACAGCTTATTTTTCACCTTTTGATGAGCACTCTGTATTTCTTGTTGGTGTTTGAAATGTCATTCTCTTTATGAGGTACTTTTTCTGACTCTTACAATGACAATTATTTTCATACTTGCTTTGGCAGGCTAAGTAATGGAAGCATAGTTCCACCAGTTAGACAAAGTTGTTGTGTTGACAGCCCTGGGGATGGAAAATCCGAGCCGACCAAGTTTTCCTGGAACAGCTTCAACCAAACCTTTTGCTACTGCATCTCCTCCACCTATGACACCATTTTCAAGTTCTGGCCCAGGGTTAGGATCAGATACCAGTGGATTTAGACCTCCTTTTTCATCTCCTCCCTCTGCCACCACATCTTCTATATTGTCTCGGCCTGCCATTGGATCAGATGCTTCTGGATTTAGACCCCAGCCACCTCCCAGGTTTAATGATCCATCTGTGCCTTCTCCACCAACACAAAATGTGCCTCCCACAATTGGAGCCTACCCACGTTTCCCGATTGCACAATATCAGTCTACACCTCAAGCCCCACCATCTCGGGCCCCGCCACTTGGGCAAGTGCCATTTCAACTTGCTGCCGGCCAAGCAGCCTCCACAACCTCCTTCCGTCCACAAACCCAGGTTCCTCCAGTGGCAATGGGATCTCCACCACCAAGTGCAAATGTTCATCAGTCTTTGTTAGATTCATCTGTTTTTCAACCGAGGCCTAATTTTCAACCGGCTGTTCCACCAACAGAACCATCTTATCCCTCCAACAGACCTATATCACAACCACCTTTACCTGGATATGCAAAATTGAATGCAGTTTCTCAACCACCTCCCTTGCAGTCCCCTTTTCAAGCAGCATCTTCTCCTTTTGTTTCACATCAAGGAGTCTATCCTCAAACCCCACCCATGGGAACCCCTTTTGGTGCAAGGGATCAAATTCAACATCCAGGCTATATGCCTCCTGCTGGTGGCATCCAAGGTTTGGCAGAAGATTTCAGCTTCCTCTCTATTGGGTCCGTTCCTGGGTCAATTGATACTGGACTTGATTCAAAGGCATTGCCAAGACCACTGGATGGTGATGTGGAGTCAAGTTCATTGGGTGAAGCATACTCGATGAATTGCAGCCCTAGATATGTACGTCTTACTACAAGCGCTATACCAAATTCTCAGTCTCTGGCTTCAAGGTGGCATTTGCCTCTTGGAGCAGTTGTTTGCCCTCTTGCTGAAGCTCCTGATGGGGTTAGTGTGTTCAAATTCAAGTGAATTGACAATTTGGATATGCTAGAATTTATGAACTCATATTATCTTTTTATATACTGTTCTTATTTATCCAGAATGAGGTCCCAGTAATTAATTTTGTTAAAACGGGTATCATCCGTTGTCGAAGATGTCGGACTTATGTCAATCCATATGTAGCCTTTACTGATGCTGGAAGAAAGTGGCGCTGCAACATATGTTCTTTACTTAATGACGGTACTCTCTTATTATCTGCTATTGTTAATTAAAGAAGTCTATCTCTAATTAGTAGCCTTGTGCTCGTGTTGATTTTCTAGGAGCTGAATCTGATTTCCCTTCTTTTGTTTGAGGAATTGTGAACTACGGTTTGTGGATTTGCATACAAAGTTTGGAGCATAATAATTGTAATTTGTCACATACTTCTAGAATTATGCTTTTTGAATCTTGGAAGATGTTTTTCTCTACTTAATTTTCTCTGATTGTATTCAATTGGTCAAAGCATGCTACATTTTGACTTAATTCTATGTAATAGTTCAGAGCTATCTGGAGTCATTGTTTATGTGTTTTATGTGTAACTACAACATATTATGAGAAGTTTTGACAATTAAAAATATACAGTTGTCCTCTTTGCTTAGGAGAATACAACTATGAGGAATTCCTTTGCTCTACTGATCTTTTTTTATTTTGACGTTTGTCATCCTCTGATTTTGAGGCTTGCTACAATTAGCAAGCACATGCTTTTGACTGTTGTCCAGGTGCTAATTGGTTTACCATCTGATGGCTTAGTGCTGTGTTGTATTGGCTTTTATCATTCATTTTGGTGAACTTCTTACATAATATTTGCTCACTACTTGGGATTGGGACTTAATTATCAAAATTAATATTTTCAGCATGGCTGAACTTCTTTTCTTCACGGCGTCTCTGTTGTTATTCTTGATATTGACTGATGAACTGTGATAATTCTCATTTTCAGTTCCTAGTGAGTATTTTGCCCATTTAGATGCCACTGGCAGAAGAGTTGATTTGGACGAGAGACCTGAGCTCACACAGGGTAGCGTGGAGTTTGTTGCTCCAACTGAGTACATGGTGCGACCACCTATGCCGCCACTATACTTCTTCCTAATTGATGTTTCAATATCTGCACTTCGAAGTGGTATGGTTGAGGTAAGTTCTTCAGCTAAGTTGCGCATTTTATCACTAGTAATTTTTCTTGCGCATAGAAAAACTTGTTGAAAAGACATCTCAAGTATGAGTCCTATAGGCTGTTGTATCTGTTCATGCATTAATGTGAAGAGATTTTTGCATGACCAAGTAAAGCAGCATGGTGGTTTTGGAAATGATTTCTTGGTTGTTCTAGAGCCTGTTGAATAATTTTAATTTATTCTGTCATTTCACCAATTCAGATAAAATAACAAGCTAATGAATTGCCTTCTTGTGCCACTGGGTTTCCCAATCAAATTTATCATAATAGTCATAATCATCAACTTTATGAAAACTTTTGGATATCTGTTTTTATAAAATCAAAAGGAGTTGCTTTGGCATTTTTTTTATGCACTTTATTTTGCTAATTACTAGTCAAAGGTGCACGACTGTCTGCCTTTGTTTAGAGCTATATTTACCTTTAAGTCTTACTATAGATTGTGGCATGTGTTAGTGCATGCATGTACACAATATTTTATCCATCTTGACTTTTTTCCTTGTGCAGGTTGTAGCTCAAACTATTAAGTCCTGTTTGGATGACTTACCTGGCTTCCCCAGAACACAGATTGGTTTTATCACTTATGACAGCACAATCCACTTTTACAATATGAAGGCAAGAATTGTCAATTACAATAAGCCTTAATACACTTTTCATATTTGTTGTCTAACCTGACAATTCAGCTGATAAATAATAATATTTTCCTGGTGGCAGTCATCTTTAACACAGCCTCAAATGATGGTGGTTTCAGATCTAGATGATATATTTATTCCATTGCCTGACGATCTCCTTGTTAACTTGTCCGAATCGAGAAGTGTGGTAGATGCATTTCTGGATAGCTTACCATCCATGTTTCACGAAAATATGAATGTAGAATCTGCTTTTGGTCCTGCTCTAAAATCAGCTTTCATGGTTATGGTATGTATTCCTTGCATCTCCTACTACTACTTTTATTTATGTATAGGTGCATATCAAAACTTGTGAAGTATAGTGCATAAAGGTGTTTGCTTTAGTTGGTAACTAATTTGATCATGAGAACTAATTAGATCCACAATAGGTGAAGAGGAGTGCTGTATATGGACATGTGCCCTTCATTTTAGGAAACCTTTTGTCATTGTCTAATCAGTCTTCTAAGAATCTGGTTGCTGTCTATTCTCTTCTAGAGTTGTTTGTTTATTCAATAACATTCTCCTTTGTTTCCCTCCTTGCAGAGCCAACTTGGTGGAAAGCTACTGATATTTCAGAATACAATGCCATCTCTTGGTGTTGGCCGCTTAAAATTGCGTGGTGATGATGCTCGTATATATGGAACTGATAAAGAATTCGCTCTGAGAGTACCAGAAGATCCATTCTATAAACAAACGGCTGCTGATTTCACCAAGTACCAGATAGGAGTTAATGTGTATGCTTTTAGTGACAAATACACTGATATAGCCTCCTTAGGTACGCATATGTTTTAGCTTGGTATATATTCTGACCAAAAGGGGAACTATTCATTTAAAATTATGGGATTCATGCAGCTAAACTGATGTTTGGTTTCTGCATTTTTCTTTCCCCCCACACTGTTATGGCTTTTGGGAATTGAGTTTTCACCCATACCTTGTGAAGTTCTGAATAGCTGATTGGTATGATTGAATGAGATCATATGCTACCTTATTTTGTTTGTTCTTCTGATCATTTCCTGAGGTATAAATTATGCTTCGTTCCCGTACTTTTGTTTCTGGGTAACTTCCAATCATTCTCTGTAAGTTTCTATTAAATGTTTGAATAGAGTGCCTTTTGTTTTTTTCCCAAATATCCCTTTCTACATGTTGATCATGTGAGATTTTTTTTTTGAAAATTACTACTTTTATCTCTTGATACTCACTTAACAGTTCTCATAACATGTTTAAATTGATGGTCTTTGTCCTCCTTGAGCCACTTCCTTAGCCTCTTCTTCAAATGGATCTTATTTCCCATTTGGATGCGTTAAGTGTAAAACTTTTCAAAATCTCCATTTAAAGCTTGCTGATTAATTCTTTATTGATTTTACATATTGATATCTATTTTTACAGGTACTCTGGCAAAGTATACTGGAGGACAGGTGTACTATTATCCCAGTTTTCAATCAGCTATTCATGGAGAGAAGTTGAGACACGAGTTAACCAGAGATCTTACCAGGGAAACTGCCTGGGAGGCTGTCATGCGCATAAGATGTGGAAAAGGTCTCTCTATCTCACTCTCTCTCAATGTATTATAAAACATCTACAGCCATGTACTCCCCTCTGTGTGTTTTCTTTCATTGTCAACTAAAAGAGGAAGCTGATTTTTCCTACTGATTTTGTCCTATATATGAAGGAATTCGGTTTACGTCGTACCATGGGAACTTCATGCTAAGGTCCACTGATTTATTAGCTCTTCCAGCGGTTGACTGCGATAAAGCATATGCAATGCAGTTGTCACTTGAAGAGACCTTACTGACGACTCAGACAGTATATTTCCAAGTTGCTTTGCTGTATCCTTTGAGTGCAATTTTGTTTGGGTGAATTGTGCTTCTTAGTCACCTATGCATGTGTAATGCAATATGCTGTTTTAATTCCCATTTCTTTTTGTAAACTGTTGGCCATAGAATTTGAAAGGTCTGTTTGGCTGTTGCAGTCACCTCAGTGTCAAGTTAATAAATCACATGCTAAGCTAATCAACATAGGATCATCAAACCATGTGTCATATTGCTTCCTACCTGTTTTTATAATTCTGGATACATTGCTGTGATTTGTAATCCAATATGGACCAAGGTCTCTTTGAAGAAAAGGAAAAAGAAACAAAAATTTTCTTAATTCTATGTCAGGACTCTTCATAAGCATTGACATCTTCTGTTTTACATTTGTTTCATTGACCCCTCCATCTTTACCGAGGATTCATTTCAGTTTCACCGGTTACTTTGTGTTGCATGTCAAAATTAGTGGTGCTGCTTTTAGACTGACTGTAGAACGTTATGATCAGAATTTTCTTGGTCCATCATTTCCACCGTCTGAGGATAATCATTGCCATTTTTTGAGCTTGTAAGGCCTGTTGAAGTCCCCGTTAAGTGGGAAAGGGCAATTAGGTAAAGGTGTGGTCAAAGGCAAGAGTAGTGGTTCTTTCACCCAGAGCCGGAGTAGATTCACTATTTATTGAAAGATGAAAGGAGAATTTTTATAATGAGAATTTTCTTAACCATTAGAAGTTATACTGCATCTTGTGGAGAGAGACGAATTAGAGTACACACAGCAGCAGCTCCAGTAGTTGCAGAATTGGGGGAGATGTACCGCCAAGCTGACACTGGTGCCATTGTTTCTTTGTTTTCTCGGTTAGGTAGGCCTAGACTTATTTTAGCATTGAATGATATATCTTGACCTTGAGATTAGTTTGCTGAGGAATTTAAATATTTACAGCAATTGAGAAAACTTTATCTCACAAGTTGGAAGATGCAAGGAGCTCTGTACAGCTAAGGATTGTAAAGGCCCTCAGAGAATATAGGAATCTTTATGCCATACAACATCGGTTGGGGGGAAGGATGATATATCCAGAGTCTCTGAAGTGCTTACCTTTGTACGGGTTAGCTCTTTGCAAGTCTGCCCCTCTACGTGGAGGGTACGCTGATGTTCAACTGGATGAACGTTGTGCTGCAGGATTCACTATGATGGCATTACCTGTTAAAAAACTTTTGAAGCTTTTATATCCCAGCTTGATAAGATTGGACGACTGCCTTTTGAAGGTAAACTATCTTCCTATACTTTGACGGGAAATACTAAGGTCCTGTAACCTTAATGATAACGACAGATTTTCATCTCATATCTTCAGGCATCTGTCTTGTCTGATGACATAAAGAACATATCAAATAGATTACCACTAACAGCAGAGAGCCTGGATTCTAGAGGCCTTTATCTATATGACGATGGTTTCCGCTTTGTTGTCTGGTTTGGTAGAATGCTTTCACCTGATGTAGCCATGAATTTACTTGGACCAGATGCTGCAGCAGAACTATCAAGAGTAAGCACTGTCGCTTCCATGCTTTTTGTTGAAATTAAACTTTCTGCATATCAAGAGTAAGCACTGTCACTTCCATAGTTTTTGTAGATCAAGAGTAAACATTGTCACTTCCACAGCTTTTGTAGATCGGGAGTAAGCACTGTCACTTCCATAGTTTTGTGGATCACGAGATTTTTACCTCCAATCATTTAGAATTGATATGAGTGGTCATGCTGTTTAGAAAAGGATGTAATATTTTTATTTGCCTTGAGTCATGCTGAGCTAACACGATTTTTATGTGAATTTTGTCTTGGATATGTCAAGAATTATTCTCAAAGAATTAAATTTAAATTAGTGTTTGTCCAGTAGAGCAAAGATTGGTGGTAATAAGTAAAAGAGTAGCAACTGATGTGTGTATCTACTAGAGTCGGCTTTATTGAACTATGCAGTGAAACTGGAAAATTATTCCGCAAACTTTGTTGTTGTTGATGGAGTACCTTGTACGTCACCTTGTACCTTCCAAATCTTGGAGTAAACTGCCATTACTTGTAACGTGATTAATATCAAGAGTAACTTTATTGACTTGTATTGCTGTGTAATTCAGGTTGCACTTCGTGAGCAAGATACTGAAATGTCAAGAAAGTTAATGGGGATACTCAAGAAAATAAGAGAGAATGATCCTTCTTATTATCAGCCATGCCATCTTGTAAGACAAGGTGAACAGCCCAGAGAAGGCTTTCTCCTTCTTACGAATCTTTTGGAGGACCAGATTGGTGGTACCAGTGGATACGTTGATTGGATGCTCCAAATGCATCGTCAAGTTCAGCAAAATGCATGATACACAGGTAGTTGTAATAATCTTGTTTTGAGGAAAACTAACGACAAAGTTAACCAAGGTCACTTGAAGTTTATTTTTCAAGATTTTGTTTGGTTCGATAGAAAGATATCTTTTCAATATTTTGATGTAGATGCTAATTTATCTATATCCAAGTTATAGATACACAAACAATATCACATGTTCCCCTTCTTTTCGTTTAAAGTTGTACATAGTTCTTAGTTGTTGTTAGCCCCATTATAGATAGAATCATGACCTTCATCTTGTTACTAAGTTTTACATTCCACTTTCTCGATGAAACAGTATGAATCCCTAGATTTTGATATGGGTGGAGAGTGTGGTGGTGTGAAGCAAGCGATTCTAGTTGTTTCTAAGTTGCTAGTTCCAGATCTGGATACTTTTCATAGGCTAAAGCACTTTCCGATTGTGATGTCTTCTGTTATTCAGGTTTGCAGATTGGCTTTTCTGAACTATACCACATGTAGAGTGATGGAAGTGTTTCTTCAATGTTATAATATCTGGGGACCACCACAAGAATATGGATGGTTGAGTCCAAATTATCATCACATCATTTTATTTGGATCATCAAAAGATGCAATAAGTAGGAAAGATGTACTACTTTTGTAGATCAGTATGGAGCCTCAGTTTTGACATTGAAAAGTAAGATGCAGATCAGATGTTCTTGCCATTGCACTATTATGTTTCAACGTTTCTTGGTCTATAGTTTCATTTTCCACTGTTTTCCAAATATTTTTGGTGGTGGATGAACTTGTTATATTGGTCATTGTTTCTCTCTCTCTCTCTCTCTCTTTCTTTCTGTTTGTTCTTATCATTGTTTAAAGACAATCTTATGAGAGATTACCTACCTAGAAGAAAAATCGTTACATATTTCTTTTTGTTTTCGAAATTTAGCATAATGTTGAAAACAAGTCTTGTTATTGGCTTTCCTACCTCATCTTGTCCAAAATTTTGGCATAGCTTATTAGTAACTATAATGAGTATATATATAAGATATCCTTAAAAAACTGAGGGTATTCAAACAATTCTACTTGAACGTTTTGACATGACAACTAAATAGGGACTCTCTTGAGTAACTAAGTTAAAGCGCTGTAGATAAAAAGAAAATATCTAAAATATTCAACTTTTTAATTTTTCAATAAGTTTTTAAATTTTTACTTTAATTGACTTTAATAATTTTTTTTGTTTAAAATTAATCAACTAATTTATTTAACAATATTTATTTTAAATTAAATTCTTACTTTAATTGACTTTAATAATTTTCGTGGGCAAGTCATAGGTCGACAATTGCAATTCACAAGTCCATCAGGTCACATATTGGACCACAGGCTGTCCAATCCTTGGGTCAGGCCGAGCCGCGCCAGGCACGACTTAAGCTTGACCCTACCCATTGTTATCTTGAAATCATTCAAAAAAATTGACTATTGTACCGAACAATTTTATATCACCATAACAGCGTAGTAAGTAGTATCTCTTTTACCTCGCAAATACAAAATAAATTGGTAAATTGCGTTATGTTTTAATAAATAAATTACGTGTGTCTATAAAATTTAATTTGTTGAAAACACCAATTGCATGATATACCTTGATAAAATTTTTTTTGAGTTAAATATACTTTTATTAAATTATACAAAATTTTGTCTGACAAATCTTGATAATTGAAAAGAGTCATAAATTGACGTTGAGTCTAGGAGTAACTTTGCGACTATAAGGTTATAAGTTTAAATAACAAAAACATTCTCATTGTAAAAATATAAAGAAAATGATGTGTACATTATGACCCTTTTCAGACTTTTATAGAACTGAAAATCTTATGCATTAGATAAGTTGACATTTTAAAGAGAGGCAGAAATTACTAAAGTTTTTAACTTTTAATAGATGTATTAGTTTTTTTTTTTTACAATCTTATGATCAAAATTCTTTATATGTAGTTTTTAATGGATGTACTAGTACTTTTTTTTTTTTCAATCTTATGATCTAAATTCTTTATATGTAGTTGGAAGTAAAGTTTTTATTGAAATAAAATGACTTGTAATGAAATGGAATGTAATTAGATATAATATTAAAAAATTATCATTTGAGAGCGATGAAAAAGTTTATAATGTAATATAGTAAAATATTGTTCGGATGAAGAGTTTATAATTTAATATAGTGTAAAATTATTTATTAAAAACTCCCAATTTTTTTAGGTTTCTTATTTTTACTATTTATAATGAAATGAGATATAGTATAAAACAATCATCTTCTATTTTATTATATTATAAACTCTCGTTTTAAACAATAGAATAATATTATATTTCATTATATTTTATTAATAAATTTCAACAAAAATAACTAATTGAAAATAATTCATAAAACAACCAAATCCTAATTAACAAAAATTAATAAGAATTTACCGACACAGAGACCTACGCGTGCACGCAAATTTCATAGATAGGCTCTGTATCTTATAGTTTAACCGAACATATCTGAAACAGAAGCCGCCAAGTGGCCACGGACATGTACAAGAACAACGTAGCTTCAGGGGCTTTCAGCCTGCTTGCATTTTCTCGTCTATTTTCTTCTTCGTTTCCCGTCTCCCAAACGGCCGAACATGTTTAAAATCCCAGTTTAATGTCAGTTTTTTTCGTTTCACCAACTCGTCTCAAAAGGGTATTGTTTATTTCCCTCTTTTCTTTCTTGTTTCGTTCTGTCTCCACATTTGCTGTCTGAATTTTGTTTTTTGGATGATGTCCGTGAGAATTATTCGCTAGCTGTTAATGCTTTTCCTTACTTTTTTTTTTTCTTTCAGTGATTTTTGCTGGGTTGTGTTGAGTTAGCTTTGATGGGTCAATTGAATATAGGAGATCTAATGGATTATGTTAACACGGACTGGAGTGAGGCTTTGAAAAATTATGAAAGTGTTATAGAATCTGGGATTGTGAGCATGCAAGTAAAAGCCACAATCAAGCTAGCCCATTTGGCAAAGCATGTACCTTCGCAGATATTGGCTAGAACTATACCAGTTCTTGCCAAGCTTCTTGAGAGCAGTAGTTCAGACATGTCAATACATCCCATCCAAGAAGCCGCTGCTTATTGCCTAAAGCGTGTTGCTTGTCGGGGAGATGGTGCCTTGGCTGTAGACATCGGCCAATCTGGTGCTACAAGTACAATATTAAGGTTGTTGCCCCGGTGCAGTGACGGTTCACGTCAAGTTCTGTTGAGATGCCTTTGGTGTCTCGTTAATTTTGATGGGGGAAATCGTGTGATTGTGGCTAGAAATGGTGGATTGGGCATCATACTGCATTTATTGAGCTCCTATATGCATGATGATAGGCGGTACTTGTTGGAAGTTTTGAGTGCTTTGGCGTTGTTGAGAGAGGTGAGGCGGGTGCTCATTAGGTTAAGAGGACTGAGGTATCTTGTTGAAGCAGCCAGGTTTGGCTGCTTGAAATCAAGAGAAAGAGCTTGTCAAGCATTAGGATTACTTGGTCTCATGAGACGAGTTAGGTTTTTGCTTTTTGAACTGGGTGTTATACCAGTGCTTGTTGAGTTATTTCATTGTGGAGATAATACAACGAAACTCATTGTGGGTAATTCCCTTGGTGTGATTTGCACTCATATACATTTCATTAGGCCTCTTGCTGAGGCTGGGGTCATACCTTTATATGCAGAGCTTCTTCAAGGGGCTGATTCGAATGGTAAGGACATCGCTGAGGATGTGTTCTGTTTACTAGCTGTTGATGAAGAGAATGCACTTGCTATTGCAGACCAATTGGTGAAAATCTTGAAAGAAGGTGACGATGAAGCAAAAATTGCAGCTTCTGATGTTCTTTGGGATCTCTCAAGTTACAAGCATTCAGTTTCTCTTGCTGGAAACTCAGGTGCCATACCAGTTTTGATTGAGCTTCTGCAGGATGACAATGAGAACGTCAGGGAAAAGGTTTCTGCAACCATTGCTCAACTTAGTTATGATGAGGGTGACCGGGTAATACTTGCTGATGCAGGGGCTGTTCCAGCTCTCATTGAGCTATTAGGAGATGACCTAGAGTAAATAAGGGATAATGTTGTGGAGGCACTCATCAATATTTCTGAAGATCAACAGCAGCGTGATATAATAACTGAAGCTGTTGATGCCTCTACTTTTGCAAGTATGCAGAACAGGCTGGCTCAACTTCGTTTATCTGACGAGCATATGGTAAGATCTATGAGACGGATGAGTATTGAGCAGCTAACGTGGGATCCCGATGTCGTCTAATATGAGAGACAAGAAGGACTAAGTCTTAACTTAGATGTGAATTCTATATAGTTCCACAGCAGCTCATCAGATTTTCTCCGTCTGATCATTTTAGACCTTTTCCTTTTTGTTACACCCCTATACATGTATTGAATGAGGAAAATAACATCAGCAATATTCTGTGCAAATTACCTGTGCTGAGAGAATTATACAAAGAAATCATAGTGAGTTTTTGAAGCAGCATTGTTTCATTACCATTTATTAGCCATCAATCTCTTTCAGATCCTTGGAGGTCAAGATATCTTGAACAGGGTGGCAGTTGCATAAGCTTTATATGTGGGTTTATTAAAAAATAATCTTTTTATTACATAGAGATAAGTCTGCGTACTATTAGACATTTTCAGAACTCACCTTGGCATAGAATTTAACTAAATGTTGATCGAGCCTTGACAAGTCATACCAAATTTGTTCACTTTTGCACCTTTAGCCTGTATGATTTCTGTTTAATATACAGAGACTTCAACGTCATTTAAAGGTTGAATGTCGGAACATGTTTGCCTGAAGACTTTCGAAAGAAGCCTACATTCTTTAAGAAACATTTTAAAATTACACGTGCGTCTACGAGTCATATACCACAAAATGTAACAAAATTGAAGACTAGGTCACCAAACAAGATTGAAGAAGGTACAGGTACAGGTACAGGACCTGATAAAAATCCAGCCAAGTAAAGAAGTCACATGAGCGTTCAAGCACTAGTCTTTGGATCATAAGTCACCGCTTTATACAAATGGCAGGTCGATGGACTACAGAAGTGTGCGTGATTACGTGAAGTTGTTTACTTTTCTTTGAAGTCTTCTTTATCTCCCTCAAAGAAGTGGTCAGTCAATCAGGCTGCATCAACCCCCTCTCCACTCAACACGACTTGTCTTCCCCTTCTACTGCTACCGAGAGAAGAAAAGAGAGAGATCGGTGCTGTTGTACTCGTTTTGATGGTAGCGTTAAACAATGTTATTAGGGCTTCTCCAACAAATACAATTTAAATCAAAACAGGACAAATGGAAGAGCTACAAAGTTGGAAAAGCTCATGACTTTGTTCGCCAGAAACCTTCACCCACTTTAGATAAAGCCAAAATGGATTCTATTTATACCGTGCACACAATAGTAGCTACTTAAAATATCAGCTACTCTTGAAGTGACATCGCAAATTGCAAGTTTACGGCGGAGATAGGATTCCGTTTCCATTTCCATTTCTTCAAAAGCAACTTTGAATATGGAAACCTTGTTTATGCACACCTGTAACTAAAAGTAGACCTATATCGTCAACGGTCAAGGGATTCTTAAAAATCTTTAGTTGGGCCAAGCATAGTACAGAGTCAGACTATCTGTCTCAAGATATAAGGTGAAGGTTTTTGTTTCATTTAGACATGACTAAGTGATGGAGGAATGTGTGTTTGGCTCTATTCTGCAATAAAATATGGCCATAGGTTGGTATGGATATTTAAAATTCCAGAGCTTGGAGACAATTAGGCTATGACATGTCTAAGAGATAGAGTAGGTTATCTTTAAGCATGCTTCTACCTCCAAACTAATACCAACAAGAGGTGGGTGTGATTTGGCATACATAAGGATCCAAACAGGAAGAGTGAAAAACTGATGTATCTATATCTCCAAACTCTAATCCCTCCATGCCACTCCAATCCAAGTAGTGAAAGACAAATCGGAAAGTGCAGAGAAAGAGAGAGAGAGAATGAGGGGGGTGAGAGAGATAGATGTTTAAGCTATCTTGGTGGGGGGGCCTTGGGCATTGGTGGGGGTGAGCCTTTCTCTCCTTCCCATGAAAGGGTTAAATCAAGAAAACATCAATACCAAAAGTCATTCCCTGTTGCAACCATTGTCCTATCTCCATATCAAGTTCTCTTTTTGCACTTCAGAGAAAGAAAGGTGAAACGGGAGTGTTCAAAGCTAATAAAAGTAATAAAAAGATGCCACCAAATGAGGCACCATCTTCTCCAAACTTCAAAACCATAGTAGCTCAAGGAGACAAACCGACAACGTATCACCCAAACTTTTATTCCTCTCACAATGCCCTTCCAGAAACTATCTTCCAACCTTATTTCAACTTTTCTTAAAGCCAATCTTCCCAATAGGAAGCTGTTCAGCCTCTTTCCACATCCACCAACTCAAGAAATCTTAGCTAAACCACACGTCTTCATTTCTTAGATTTTAATCAGTTCAAAGTTCTAATTTTTCCCATTCACCTCATTCAAAACCTACTGTAGAGGCTCATACTAAATGAAATGTAGCATACACAGAAACAACAGGCCCTATATATAGCCCCCCCTACAAATAAAGGAGCCTCCCAAGCACTACCAACATTATTATCAAATCCCCCCAATGAACAGGCAAAGTTGTGATCCTAATACCATTACTCACTCTTCCATCGCCTTGTTGCAGGAGAGGTTTAGGCAGTTAGAGAGAGCAAAGGAGATGAGGCAACAAAGGGAGCTCGTAAGGCTGTTCTCATCGGTAGACAAAGTCAAACCCGCTGCAAGTTACGAGCCATCTAGGTTGTTTTTTCAATCTGAATTAATCCTCCCAACCAGAGAGGCCCTTCAAGCCTCTAACTACCTCCAATCAAGCCCCCAGAGCAAGCATATTGATATGCCTATCAATGCAATTGCAGATTCAGCATATTTTAGGTCCACAGATAGTCTTGGGCACAAACAAAAAACCTTTGAAGAATCAGATGTTGATACCTCACTTCATCTCTGAAAAAAATTTAAATGTTAGTGTTTACTATATTATTGTTCCTTTTTGCTCTTTCCAAGTCCTTTACCTCTTTCATGGAGATGAAAATCTGAAGGCAAAAAGATGAGACAGAGAGAAGAGAGAAATGTAACTACCATCTACGACTGCTAATTATTTTCTGCTTCATGTTCAGCAATTACATTGGAATCGGACAGACTACCCTCAGGTCTCTTTTGGAAAGAATCCTCATCAGAATCAATACCATCTAAATCTTCATCACCACTCCATTTTCTCTTCATGATTCTAGGAACTAATCGAGTCACTTCTTTGGTTTCTAACTTTGCACCATTGTCATTTATTCGCTCAAACCGGACAGCATTGACCTTCCTGGCATTTCCAGCTAATATCTGCAGCAAAGACACATTTGTAGAATATTGAATGGTAAATGCTAAAACGGCTCCATGATAAACAGGTTTCCTTGACTTGCATTTTCACTTAGATATGCAAATGGTACTACAAAGAAACCAAGAATATTAGTCCATAATTTTGTCAGTGTTGACATGCAATACACACCATGCTGCAGCAAAACATCAATTATATCAAAAAGCCTTGCATGAAATAATGTAGCACTTTGATTGCCTAATAGAAAGCAGGAAGCTTTCACAAGAAACATGTTAGCTGATTTTTTGACGTGTGAGTTTGGATGCCTCAGCAATACCAATAGACAGCTAGCATTGATATAGAATACCTTTTCTGGAGCAAGTAAACTTGACTTTGAACATTGAGATGCAATGTCATTTTGGTTAAAAAGCCTTTTTTTCCTAAATTTTTGCAAGTCCCAACAGTTTTGGCTCATATTGATCTTAAATGTCACAACAAGGCATTATACCAAAAATTAAATAGATAGAGGACAATGGATTTGATATACAAGTGTTATGATTTGTTAGGCGATAATTCAATAGTGCATGATGCATGAGAAGCCTAAGAAAATTAGGATCTCAGAAGAAAAATTACTGATGATGAAGCTTCCTCATAAATACCAGTTAGGTCCAGATCATCTAGGAAAGAAAAACCTTTGCATACTTGTTTAAACTATAACGTTGTGCATAGGTGCAAATATATTCATTCTGTATTAGTTTACACAGTGGGCTCCTATCACACGTACAAAGAGGCAGAGAAATCAGAAATCCATACCTCAAGTTTATACGCTTGATGTTTTTCCTTTGGACCTTCTCTATCGGCCTTGCCTTCAGGATGGTCATCATCTTCTTCTTCATTTTCTCTTTTCAGGGATATTTTGATGCTTTCACCTGTCCTTGGGATATATCCAAAAGCCTCACATATAAAACCTGATACAGTCTCGTACTGGTGACCCTACTCAAAGGGAAGGAAAAGGAGAAGACATTGGTAATCATGTTTAAGAGTTCAGTTTAAAACTTATATATTGAAGAAAAATAATGCTATCGTTCAACCAAAGAGTATCCAAATCTCCTTTTAACACATTCTAAGACTGCAAACAGGAAAATTGTTGGCAATACAGGAATCAATAGTTGCCCAATATAAAGATGACAGTATCACATAAAAATTCCTATCAGAAAATATTAAGCTAATGAATATGCTACTTGAACAAAAGGTAGGACAGTACAGCAATCTAGGAGACTATCAGTTCATCTTTGTTTCCAGTAAAAGTTTGGTGAAAGAAGGCAAAAATTTTATCTTGTAACAACATACCTCCGGCATTTTGATATTCAAATCTTCAGAGAGGTGATCAATAGATGTATTGGCATCAACATCATATACTCCCTCTGCTCGCATTACAATATATCCAGTTTTTTTCTGTATTTCCTCCTATGATGTGAGGAAAAATTAAATGTTAGAATTAGTAGTATCATAATGACCTCTTATATAAATATATATGTGTGTGTGTGTATGTGTGAGCGCGCGATTAAAAAAAATGGTTTTACCTTTCCTAAAATGCCCTTCATTTTTTATTTAATTTTACATTGATTCTATTGAATAGAAATTTAAATTATTGTACATATCAATTATGTGAATAATTTCTATTCAAGTTTTTCAATGCCTTTTATTAGAGTAGATAATCTTTACTTTCAAAGTGAGAATCTTTGTTTTTTTTTTTTTCACTTTTCAGTAGAAAACAAAAGTTCTGGTGGTTTACTTTTGAATCATTTTCATCGAAGATTTCGCCAACAATCTCCTCAACAACATCCTCCAGGGTTACTATCTGCTTGGTCAAAAAATAGAAGGAAATCAACGTTGGGTAAAATAAAAATTAACACCTTACAACAAATTGGGTACTTTAAACTGTTCAATATTGATGATCTATGCGGAAAAATTAACTTATAATAACAAGATTTCAGCTAAGTATTTAACTACCAGGACATTGTTCATCTGCTTTGCACAATAAGCACCCCTAATTATCAGGTGCCACTTTTTTCCAAATAGTCTTGTTCAAATCTATACTAATGATAGCAGACAGACCGACTTAATTGATCAGTTGCATTGCCACCTAGAGGGGATTCCCAGCAACCAGTACATGCCAAAAGGTCGAGAACCATTCAAATCTATAGTATCTGCCTCCGTGAAATTAATTCTCAAGTGTTAAAAGATAATTGAATGAAATTTTATGTTGCAGTATCAGATAACTCCAACAGAACAAAATATATTGTGACTACTCCTGCAAATTTCAAGTTCTTATGTTGCAAAGCTATATAACACCGAATAACATTCACCACCATGTACATCCATCATGTATGTAAAACTATTTCCAAGTTTAAATATTCTAGTGATCTCCCTAAATAATAACTTTCAGAATTATCACAAAGAACTTGCTAGTAACTATAGCTTGTTTCGAATTCGAGACCTTCTAATATATGCACGATCACCAAACATCAAATGGAAAAGATGTCTACTTAAGTAAATGGGTAACAAGATAATATACTTACTCCCACTGTTCCACCGTATTCATTCAGCACAACAGCCATATGAACTTTCCTGATGCGGAACTCTCTAAGAAGGTTCCAGACTGACATTGAATCTACAAAACCAAAAAAGCAATTTTATTTGCTACAAAATATAGGAAGAAACATCAACCTGAAAAGACAAAACCTAAATCTGAAAAGATCATCGAGGAGCATTGTTTGCTTGTCATGGTGCACTAGTCCACAATTCTGGCTATGAGAAATGACAAACCTACTTTAATATGGCATATAAGAGCCCATTTCTTGTCCAAAATTGAGAGAATAGCCATCATGAACATTACAACCTCACAAGAATAACAGGCAAGTCGCCTTTAATTTGTTAGAAGCCATAATAATCTGGTCGTGTTGGTACATTTGATCCACTTAATTGTACTCATTAAACTTTTTAATTTATGGTACCATCAACAATTTATCAAAGCTAAACATCAATTTTTGGATAATTGAAATTAGCAACTTGAAATATCTCACCACAAAATTGTTCATGATGATTAATGAAGACTCTGATGATAAGGCTGATAGGAAAGCAGCAAAGGTAACTAATTAATCATGTTCTGATTTATGGGGTAAAGTTTTAAGGACCAAGCCTGACAATGAACAGCATCAGGTAGATATTAAAGAGTATACATGTACTAGAAGCCATCAGACTTTAACTGGAGCCAGTTCAATAATTACCTGGCACGAAAAATGCAGGTTTGTGAGCCATATCTCCCACAGGCGTACTTTCTAGTACATCACCCTTCAAAATGAAAAGTAATATAAATCTGCAAACTATGAGATTGTTCCATATATTCAATAAAGAAAGCAACAGTAAGCAAAGAAAAGGAAGCAGTAAAACTATAAGTTGCTGACCTTCTGTACATAATCCAGCAGATCCATGGCATATGCAATACCCACAATGTTATCTATGCGTTGCTCAAAAACAGGTACCCTGTATTTATGCCAATCACACTTTTAACATGATGCAGGAAGAAATGCTATGCTAAGGCATGGGAATTTTATACATTCTAACCTTGAATATTGATGAGTTACCCACAACTCATGAAAATCAACAAGAGTTGCACTCGCATCAATTGCAACCACATCAATGAGAGGTGTCATAACCTCTCTAACATGTGTGTCCTTGATCTCTAGCACATTTTCAATCATATCCTAAAAATAGAAAAGAAAAAATGTCCTTAGCTAAACAAGGTAGAATTTTTAGTTTTAAAAGGACTTTAGAGAGAATTAAATAGGTAATGGACTACAGATTTAGGAGACACCAAAAAAGGCACAAAATTTTTAGTTGGTTGTAACCAATTGAAAAACTTGCCAAGCTGAGTTTATCTTTTGACTAGGTAATGCTTACAGCAGATTATCACACAGGGTCTAGACACCAACTCTAACAAAATGACTGCTGCCTAATGGCACAGAACTATTAAAAAGATGATCTTTAACAGCCATTCCAAAAAGTTCAATTGTAATTCTACTATTTCATTTCGTCCATAGAAAGCCAATGCAAGAGGTGAAACAATTATCTTCATGTAGTTCCTTCCTAATTACCACAAACGACACTAGCTATTGCTTCACCTGTTCCTCCTCCTCTATTGCTCCACTCAATTCCGCACCTCGCAGCATCAACTTCAACTCTTCTTCAGTAACATATGGCTCACTGTTCAGAAATGTTTAAAGCTGTGAGAAAATGCCGGTCCAGAAGCATTAAATAATAAAAAACAAAGAACATGATGGATTTATTGACAACTGCACCTGGGCTTGCTCAGCCTCAAGAAGCACTCTTATGTATTTCTTAAGTTAAATATAAGCACATGGGTGAAAGCCTGGCTCATATACAAAGCATTGGACATAAACTTTTACCGAAAGATAAAAGAAAAAGGAAAAAAAGGCAGTTTCAAAAAAAAATGATACTCAATTGGAGCACTTCTAACCTCGGGATACTATCATCAGAAAACAAGTAAGAAGAACCAACCATAAAGCTAATAGACAATGACAACTATAATCGCTATGGGCTAGGCCCAGTAGCATGCGGGCATCAAGACAAAACTGAGAATCAAGTGAAACTGAGTTTGAAGAATCAAAATAAACTACACAAAATTAAGAGTTGAGTAGAAAGTGGAAATGCAGCAGCATTTGGTTCAATATTTGATCTGCACCTAAAAGTTTGGGATATCGAGAGAGGTTTCCACGTGATTGTTTACGCTTGTCACCAGCAACAAGCTTAAATGGGTAGACTTCATAAAATTAACATGGTTAGAAAGATGCATGTACTAATATGGAAAATAATTCAGATAACTACGGGCAAAAATTTTTAAGTTTAAAAACAAAAACAGTGCAACTCATGATTTTGCTCACATAGGTTTCAACCAAGCACCTAATATAATGTCTTTAAGACCAAAAATGCAATGTCAAAAATACAGATACAAAATAGTAAGAACCAAACATAACAATCAATTCAAAAATCATAGTGGTAGTTACATGAAATATTAAACTTTGGCATTAGATTCACCTTCTTCCTTTCAGACCCAAAATTTTTAGCATTCCCATTGACAAGTATGTGACAACTCTTCCCACAGGATACAATACCAAAGAAAGCCATGCCACTGGCCTAACCTAGAGGCATTGCAAACAACATTAGCATGCTACTAGCGGTAAGATAAGCTAAAACATATAAGAGCTTAGCATAGGCCACTTACCACAAACCTAACAACATCAGTAGCATGGTGAACAGCTATACTTTTTGGAGTGATCTCAGTGAGGAGCAATATGGCAACCTAGATAAATTCACAAAGACATGCACATAAAAAATATGGCAATGAAACACAGTTTTGCAACATAAAGCTCCCAAAACATGCACAACTGCTTCCAAATAAAAAATTTTGCATCTCACATTGCGTTCCTTAACCAGTGAACAAGATTGTAAACTACATATCAATGATCATGCGTACTCCACTCTCTAATATTACAGTAAAAAAGAAACAATGCTGAAGCATAACCAACCTAATAATATATATGAGCACACCCCTAACAGATGACTTCTGATGTAGAATTATCCAAAAAAGGGGAGGGAAAAAAAAAAGAAAGCAACACATATCGAAACAAAAGCATGGACAGAGAAGCACCTGCAGAAATGGCAATCCCTGCATATAAAAGTAAAAAATTGCATGTGCTGAACAAGGAATGGATTTGCTATCAGTGCTAAAAAAGTCCCTTGTAGTTCAGTTTTATCACTTTTAAACAGACGAAGAGTCGTGCATTTTGGGGAATTCTTCTCTGGTTCAACACTTCTTACGAATACACACCAAACCACAAACACAACCACAATCATAGAGACATGTGAGTGCAGGAGTGCACACTGCACACATATAAACAGAGAGAGAGAGACAGAGACAGAGACATACAGTCATTACTCCAGTAGCTGCACTAACACCAGCTTCACCAAAAATTGCTGTGGCTGCATCTGTGACTAATGCGGTCGCTCCAATATTGACCACACTGAGCACATAAATAGAATCCACATGAATGCTGAATCACCATTCAAGAGAAAAAAATGGGAACAGTTACAATGGTAGTTATGAGAAGGAAGTACGTCGTTCCAATAAGAATAGTGGTCAGAAACCGAGTAACATCACTGCGAAGCATTTTGAAGACACCATTGCCAGACTCTTTCTCAGCCAATTCACGTACCTGATAGATTTACGTCAGAAGACCAACGAGATTCAGCATTGACGCTCACAAAATTGAAAAGGAATGGAAGTACACGCAATTAATATTCAATAAGATTTAGTGGTTTTTTTTATGAAGGGTCTAACTTAGTTGGGATCCAGCAAAGCTCGGAAACATATACCACAGCTTCAATGCTGTAATTCTTAATCAACTCATTTATGCAAGTATATTTTTATTATCTTAATGTCAAAATCAAAATGCAAAGTTACTTTTGAGCTCCACAACTTCTTTTAAGACCACTTTGATCCATAGTCCACCAGATACAACTCGGGCGCAACAAGTAGCATGCATGATAATCAAATTTCTAGGTGCTTTGCATTTATTGATTACATCACATACTTAGACTTAATAATTTTCCTTTTGTTAAAAAAAAAAAGAACGAATCATCAATATCTGTGTTTGTCAAAAATGAATTAAGACATAGAACCAGTCTAAAAACTCTTCTTTCACTTTTTTCTCCCATATTTTTTTGCGCTGTGGTAAGTGTGTGAACTCCTAATATTTGTATCCCCAAATTACACTCGGTTTAACAAGTTATCTACTGCACGCACAATAATTCTTATAACCAAACCAAAGTCTCACGCTGGAAGAGCATACCTTCCATGGCCACAGGGTAGTTATGGAAGTCTCAGCCATTGAGAAAAATGCCGACAAACCCAAAAGGATAGCCAAAATCAAACCTTGCTCCTTGAAAACTTTAAGGAGTTGCGAAACCTTAGGCCAGGCGTTCCTCCACAACAATATGCTTTGTCCGATAACTCCATACCCTGCATTTACCACCCCTTCAGTTGCAAACGCTCTCTTGCAACCAAAGATTAAAAAAACAGAACTCAAAATGATTGCCCGTTTTGCCAAAGCTCTTACAAACTCCAAGTTCAAGCCTAAAACTACATTTTGCTCGATGCCCAGATCACAACCAACTTTTCTTAGCGATTTTGAGACATTTCTAGCATCAAAGATTCTTGCCTTTCGGCAACTGAGATTCAACGAAGGTCCAAAGACGTGTGCATTCGTAAAATTCGATGAAATAATACTTGGGCATTCAAAATTCTTGCGACAAACCACCAATGGTGTCCTCGAAATTCTGCAATAATGCGAAAAGCTCGAGACTTTTGGCCCAAACACGGGGCGTCCCATAATTGACGACTCGATTGCAATCTCCATCACTGAACCTCAAAAAAAAAATAAAAAATCCCAAGAATGATTTCCTCACACCAAAAGACAAGGAAGGAAAACTGGTAAATTTCTGGCCAATTCAAGTGCTATAACATGAAGCTATAACAGAAGCCCATATGCAGGATGGTTTGCAAGCTTCATTTTTAACTCGTTTTTTGAGGTTCAAATTTGAAAAGGAAGTCAAAGAGGCGGTCTTTGAGCAGAGAATTGTAAAGAGTCGGATAAAGGAGGTAGAGAAAGTTAGGAACTGACTCTATGCCAACCGAACACCGTTGATGGTAGATGACGCGGTGGTTGTGTCGGGGAAGGTGGCTTTGAGTTTGCCCAACAGATGAAGCCATAAGAAGCGAAGATTTTACTGAAGCAAGTGGCACCAAAAGTCTTAAATGACTGAATTGCCCCTGCCCATTTCACTAATTTCCTTCTTAAATGTTATTGTGTTTACAGAATTAAAAAAAAATAGTGATCATTATTTTGGTGATCGATCATGTAAAGATTTTCTAAAATAAGTTTGAATGTCAATAAATAAATTCAAATGCATTAAAAGAATATGGGTAAAATTGACTTTAAAAGTCATCAAAATTCACCGTAATAATCATTTTTTAAGGTGAGTATTCGAGCAATTGGCATGTATGACAATTCTGCCTACGGGTTAGAACAAACAAAGTCAAAATCGAGGTCTTTTTTGTTAATTTAAAAAAAAATAAATTAACCTGACAATCTGCATGGGCTAACCTGTTCTTAAGTTAAGTCGGGACTCGGGACTAACCTGATCTCAACTAGATCTATTATTATTTATAAAAAAAGTTATTTCTTTATGATTAAAAGACTACAAGTTTAAGTCACAAATAACTCCTTTATAAAATGTATAAAGAATTTTTTAAAAGAAAAGTCAATAAAATTCAACATTAGAGTTTTGAAAGAAAGAACCCTAAAGCTCAAAGAAATGTTATGAAGTATAGGTTGCTGAGTTTATAATAAGTTAGATAGGGGAAGACTTAGGTCAGGCGTTGGTTTTGAGTAGTATTTTGATTGATAGTAAGATGCATTATCGGGTAATCCACCCTATAATGTAATGTATCATAGTCAAAAGCATTAGTTAGTGTTTTAATTTGACGGATCAAATTTGTTATGCAGCTTCATGAAAATCGTGGAATGTATCAAATGGTATTCCTCTCCGCCACTTGACTTGCAAGTAATTTACATTTTAAACCCTAACTCTTGAGTCTTGAGAAAACGAATGCAAACTTACATATATCATCATTCCTTACATATGATCATTTCTTGGGAGTGTATACGATTTGTTTAAGGGAGTTTAGTTTCATTTCCCTTTTTTTACTGTGATTTTTATTTTAAATTTTTAAGTTTTGTTTTTCTTTTAAATAAGTAGAAAAAATTGTCTGGTTGGTAACGTTAATATATTTATATTTTTATTATTAATAATAAATTATATATTAGATCAAACTTAAAGATAAATTATCTTTAATTAAATTATTTTAATCCCTTATATAATATTTATTAATAAATTATCAATATAGATTATTTTATTTCATTAAAATAAATATTTTGAATTTTTAAAATTAATATTTATTTTTAATATATTATTTTAATATAATTTAATTATTAAATCAAAATTTATTATAAATGTATACATTTTAAAGATATTTTAAATTTAATAATACTTATTAACAATTATTTAAGTAGTTTTATCTAATAAATTACAACAACACCCATTGGAAATCCCGCTAAGGTGCAATGTCTAGGGAGGTTTAATAGTATGCAGCCTTACTCTTAAATAGTAAAGATGTTGTTTTCCAATGACCCACATAAAGTAGTGGAAAAATCAAATAAAAAACAAACAAATATATATAATAAACAATAAACAATAAATAAATAGTAGTAATGAAAAATACTAAGTCAAAATGATAATAAAAATAAATAAATACAAATATTTAAATAAAATAAATAAATAAATATAAAGAACTAGAAAGATAAATATATATAATACTAATAATCATAATAACATAGATAATTATAATCATAACAAATTAAACAAAATATTAAATATTAATAATTTTATTAATAATTAACTTTAGTTAATTCAATATTTTATTAATAATTAATACATCACATAATTACATAATATATAATGGTAAATCATATTATAAAAACAAATAAAAACAAAAACCACTTAATTTGAAAACTAAAAAAACAAAAATTAATTACCGAATAGATTTTTTTATTAAATTTAAAAACAAAAATAAAAAAATGAAATCGGACAACTAAAGTAATTTTTGTCTTTTCCTTTTCTCCGTTTTATGTTTTAATTGATTTGCACCTTTAAGTCCTAATTTTATCTTTATAAACTTAGTTTTAATACGTAAAAGTTTACTCAATAATATATATATAATCATATTAAATAATGTTTTTGAAAATTAAAAATATTTTAATAGAAATATTTATAAAATAAGCAGCATTTCTATATAAATACACATGTATTTATAAGATCAAGATACAACGCATAATATATTTGTAAAATCAAACAAAATTTAATGAATATTAAACTAAATTTGTTTTACACAGTAATTAATGACTCTTTCCCGTAAATAAATATAAATATATTGAAATAAATTCATAGTACCAATAATATAAATTATGTTAATTCATAATATTAAGATGCAAATAAGTTTGTCCGTATCTTTTTTTTTTTTTGGTGGAATGTCCGTATCTTTTGAATGAATACAATATAAAATTAAGATGAAATACAATTTTTTTATATGAATGCAATTATAGAGCTAAAGCATAACAAAAAAGTTAAAATTTTGTTTTAATAACAAAACTTTACGCTATGTCATTAGAAAGAATAAAGTAATATATATTGCACTGCTTTTTCTTATAATTGGTACATTATGGCCTAAGTAGTTCTAATTTTTCAAATAAATAAATTTAAAAATTTTGAAGAAATTCATTTATAATAAATAGATTAAATGTATAGTATATCCTTAAATTTTCTAGTATTATATTTATTCAATGAAGCATAAAAAACTTCAGTTAAATCTTGCATTAAAATTTAATCCATCATTAAATGTATATATAACTTTAAAATCTTTGTAATTGTCTCAATAATATATTATTTATTGATATATCTTAATTGTATTTATTTCTCTGGAGAGTTAATGTATCACGTTCAAGAATATTAATCGTATTTATAAGAAATATGTTATAACTATTATATATATATAAGCACTGTTAAAAGTGAATTAATCTTTAAACATACAAATGTATTAAACTTTTATTAGAACAATTGACCTATAATATAGTAGTAAAAAAATTCAATATACATTTTAGAACTAAATTTTGACTTAAAATATACTTTAGATATTAATTTATATTTAATAGAGAAATATATAGAAGTATCTTCACAATTTTCAATATCTCATTAATTATATGCTTAATATATGCACACATACATATATAGCCAATATTTAAATAAATACATTTACTTTCTATCCATACATATATTAAAATGAATCAATATTTTCATTGATCTTGATGCATTTAATCTTCTTCCTTTTATGCTTCATATTTACACAATAGATAATATTGAACATACACATATTCATTTATATGCATATTAAAAATAATAAAAAAACTTTATTATTCCTAATATATCAATGTTTAGAAGAAAATAAAAGTAACTTTATTATAAAATATGCAGCCAAAAGCATATTTTAAATCATAACATTTACACTAAAATTTAAGTTAAACTTTAATGTTTCGAGTATTCAAATTGAATCTCAACATTTACAAAAGTTTAAAATAGGCTATAAGAAGATGAAAAATTTTACGGAGGTTCTTCTCTGCCAGTTTAATATCATGTCATATATGATGTGACTTTTTTAAAAAAATTGCATATTAGTGAGACTTACTATTTGCTGACATGTCATTCTTATTTTAAAATGAAAGTATGTCCTATAGGCATGTCCTATAGGCTATAGCTATGTATAAAACTCACCGTCTGGTTGTTCTTCAATCTTGGCCGATTAGAAGCTTGCAGGGGCGTGCTTTGCCTGGCCTAGGCCTTCATTGGAAAAGTGAAGGTTATCAAGTTTAAGGGTTGTTACCATGGACATGCTGATCCATTCCTAATCGAAGCAAGTAGTGGTGTTGCAATACTGGGGCTCACTGACTCTCCTGGACCCTTAAAGGAGCAACCTATGAGACATTTTGATTTTGTTTATTCTTCAATCCTCGTCGTTTTAAATATTACAGACTTGAATTCATTCGTTCTTTCAAACTATTGTGGTAGATGTTTTTGGTTGGATAATTGCCTGGGATCTTTTAGTTTTATCCTACTCTGATCTAGATATATATCCACTGAGGAAAGTTTTTAATAATAATTAATAATAAACCCTCCCATGGTTATGTAGATGAACCAAAATCATTCAGTTTGTTACATAAGTAAACTCGAGCTACCATTTCAGACTTTGTAGTGGAATAATGATGTGATGTTCCATGAATGGAAGGGTATACTTAAACTTGGAAGGGTATACTTAAACTTGATATTGTGAGAGAGTGGCAATGGAGCAAGTATATACCAGAGAATCTTAGGATTAGGGAGTTGTGTTATTCTTATTGGTTTCTCTTTCTCCTAAAGGTTTCTTATTTATAGCGTCAGATCTTCTGATCCTTTTTTCTGTACTTATTCTGTGCCATTACATTTGAGCCATCTATTTTACGTGGAACCCACATAAATAGATGATTCAGATACAATAACACATAATAGATACAGAAGAAAGGGACCAAAAGATTTAGTCCTCTTATTTATGGGCCACAAGTGAGATAATTTGCTTGTATTGAATAAGTAAAAATATGCCTTTGGAGCACTTAATCGATTGAAAGTTTGATTATTGGTCTTACTTAATTACTACTCAACTTCCTACCCAAGCATCATTCACTGTAAATTTGAGATTCTCACTCTAAAATTGGAGAACCTTTGTTGCTATTTCTATTAGTTTTTTGTGCTACATTCTTAGAAAATTAAATATAATTTAAACATGCCTCTCAATAAGTATAGATGATATTGTGAACATTAGTTTTGTTGTTGCATCATCCTTTTCTCTCTTGTAGTTGAAGTACCTTTTATGTTAACACATCTTTGTTGGTTGTTTCAATAGAAAAAGATATTGATAAGTCACCTAAGAAAATTGTGTGCTCGGGTTCCATACTATGACAGAAAACATGTAGTTATTCAACAAAATCCTTTACCTAGTGTCCATGCGCAAAAAATTATATTCTTTTAGGGATAAGTATTGGTTGTTGCAGTATTTATATGTAACCAAGTGCGTTGAGTGACCAAAAATGGTTGTGTTACTCATTCCTTTTTCCATGTTCTCATTTTACTTCTCTATTTCATAAGACCTCGAACAATTTGCTTAATTTATAGATATAATTGTCAAAATATGGTTGTAACTCACAATCATTGGTACTTGGACTCTTCAAGTTTTTGCTTACATTTCAGAAAAAACTACAAGAAATTTGCATTTATTTCAAAGATATGATAGTTACTAATTTATACATAAATTAGTTATACCCTTTTAAGCAATTGGAAAGACTTATCATCATCTGAATCAAGTCAAATTTGTATCATCTAACCAAGGAAAAGCTTAATTTACGTATTCAATCTCCAAATACATCAATTGCATTACAAGAAATGTTGTTGTTGCAGGAGAATGTGTTCTTCCTCGAGATCACTCTTCGCAAGCTCAACTTGCTTATGAGATGTTATATGTTCAAGTTCAATTGCATATATGCAAATGTTCTATAAAAGACAAGGTATAGGATCTCAATAATCAAAACTCACTACACATTCCAGTTATTTGTAAAAAAGGCTTGTGTAAAGTTAGAAAAGGAACACAACGAGAAAAAGAGCTAGGATTGAAAGTGATTGTAGAATAACAACATAGCACAAATAAAGACCCCTAAATTTGCTGGAGACTTTTGTAGCTACAGTTATTGTTTGTTCAATATCTTCAGAAGTTTGTGCCAAAATTGCAAACCTAACTTCAAATGTTGTTGGAGCAAAGTACACACCTTCCTCCAACATTCCTTTAGAGAATCTGACAAACTTGACAGTGTCGCTTCTCTTTGCATTGTCAAAGTTGTAAATTGGACCTTTCGTGAAGAAAAGCTTGAACATCCCAACTAGATAATCACCACATATAACATGTCCAACCTTCTTCCCACCATCTAAAATGCCTTCAATAAGTTTCTTTGTAATCTTATCCAAGGATCCATAACTTCCTAGCTTTTGTAATCACTTTAGCATGTGTATACCTACAATCATAGCCAAAGGATTCCCACTCAAGGTTTTGACTTGGTATATTGGACTGGTAGGAGTAATCGTCTCTATAATATCCCGCCTCCCTTCATACGAACTAATAGATAGACCACCATTGATAATCTTACAAAAATACTCCTAAGCTCCACTGTATGATAGACGAAATCCAGTCATAACTTCATCAAATATCAAGAGAGCATTATGTTTTTTTGTGATCCTAGAAAGGACATCAAGAAAGTCTAGTTTAGGAGGCACAAAACCAAAGTTTCCTACAATTAGTTCAAGAATTAGTGTAACAATTTCTTCTTTATTTGTCTCAAAGAGTTTTTCAATCGCTAACAAAATCATTGAAGGGGGTAATTAGAGTCTCATAGGTTGCTCCTTTAGGGATGCTAAGAGAGTTAGGGAGCCCCATTGTTGTAATACCACTACCTACTTAGGAATGAATTGTTGTAGATGGGTGCTTCTCACATGGAAGGACTCCATCATTCCAACATTGCTGCATCAAAATTGGTGCCGTAATCGCAATTGTTGAAAAGAAGACATGAAACATTTGTTGAAAAGAAGAAAAAAGACAGCTGTAAGGCAACTGTTTCACGCGGTGGAGTGTCTATATAAGGCACTCCATGCTTTAGAAGAAATATAGAAAAAACATAGAGGAAAACCAGAGCATTGTTTTGCTATGAAGTTGGGAAATATATTCCTAAAGGATTGGTGAGTGACAAAATAGTGAGGATAGTATTTTTAGGTTGGGAAACACCTTGTGAGCCACTATTTTAGTTTTATCTCTGTATACCTACTATTTGTAATAGTGAAAAATTTATTCTGAGTTTTGTCCGTGGACGTAATTCAAAGTTAAGGGTGAACCACGTTAAAAATTCTGTGTTCATTTTACTCATTTTATTTTTCCTTTTAATAAAATACATCCACTGCGCCCAACAAGTGATATCAGAGCTGTGTTTTCATTGATGGTATTTTTTGAAAAGCACATCATCGGGAAGACAAAATTACAATGAATTTTTTGGCGTGATCCGTTCAAAAAGTTGACGTAAAATAGAAAAGGTGATGAATAGTACTTTTACTTTGTTTTAATAAATTTATAAGGTGATGCACTGTGCAGCAATAGTAACTGGGTCCCGCGATACTATTTGCAGTACTATTCATAAGTTACTATTTACTGGATCCCGTGACACTATTCCAGTAGGGTCCGATGATACTATTCCGATGAGTACTATTCATAAGTTACTATTTACCAAGTCCCGCAGTTTTTATTCCAGTAGGATCTGACGATACCATTCCGATCCCGTGGTGAAAATTTAGAAGATATATTTTCTGCCAAATTTTGACGTCTTGGTTCCATATTTGAGGTTAGTTTTCTCAAATTTGGCTTAATTTGGCAAATAGAGATGAAGACGAGCAAAATGATCAATTTAAATGGCATTAACTACCGTATATGGCGAACCAACGTGAAGGATTTTTTGATGATTACAAAGATGCATTTGTCGGTATTTTCAACAACTAAACCGGAGGAGATGTCCAACGAAGATTGGGAGTTTGAGCATGAACGAGTGTGTGGTTATATTCGACAGTTTGTCGATGATAATGTGTACTATCACATTTGTAACGAGACTCATGCAAGAACGTTGTGGAATAAGCTGGAGCAGCTGTATGCTTCAAAAACTAGCAACAACAAATTATTTTATCTGACAAAATTGATGCAGGTAAAATACCAAGAGAGTACTTCTGTAGCTGATCATTTGAACAATACGGAAGGAATGGTTGATCAGTTATCAAAGATGGGCATAAAGTTTGACGACGAAGTGATTGCTTTGATGGTGCTAGCTTCATTACCAGAGTCTTGGGAGACTTTGAAAGTGTCATTGACAAATACTGCACCAAATGGCCTATTAAATACGGAGTCTGTTAAAAGTAGTATACTAAATGAAGAGATGCTACGTAAATCACGGTCTGCAGCCTCTTCATCACATTTAAATGTTCTGCTTACAGAAAATAAAAGAAGGAGTCAATCCAGAGGTCCAAAGTCCAGAGACAAGAGCAGAGGAAAGTCAAACAGATATGTAAATGTGAAATGCCATTACAGCAAAAAGAAGGGCCACATCATGAAATTTTGCCGAAAGTTGAAGAAGGAAAAAGGCAAAGATGTGAAGAAAGACGAAAGCAGTGATGATGAACAAAGTAACATTGTTGATGAATTCAACCTTGTTATTGATACGAAGATAGTCAGCCTGGTATCACAAGAAATAAGTTCGATAGTTGGCAATGGAGCTACTATTCATGTTACATCTCATAGACAATTTTTCTCATCCTACACACCTGGGAATTATAGCGTTGTTAAGATGGCAAACGGAAATCTGTCAAATGTTGTTGGCAAAGGAGATGTTTCTTTAGAGATAGCGAATGGTTCAAGACTGTTGTTGAAAGATATCAGGTACATTCCTGATATACATTTGAATTTGATTTCTGTAAACAGGCTAGATGATAAAGGTTTCCAAAATACTTTTGGAAACTAAAAATGGAAGTTTACTAAGGGCTCGTTAGTAGTGGCCAAAGATCAGAAGCACTCAAGATTGTATATGATGTAGGCAAAACTCTCCAGTGATGTTGTCAATACCATGGAGAATGATAATACAGTTGATTTGTGGAATAAAAGACTTAGCCACATTGGTGAGAAAGGGATGAGTCAGCTTGTAAAAAGGTGTTAGAGTAGTGCCCTAAAGGCAATCCCCTTTAGCGTATTTTGTTCATAGTCATGTACAGACTTTATAAATAAATAAAGAAAGGCATATTTCATTAATTTGATGTTCTTTATGA
>JANIJH010000225.1:75677209-75700933 GCA_024520975.1 Erythroxylum areolatum | reverse complement strand
ATAATTATTATATATAGAAATAATTAGAATATAATAAAGATATATATAAACTAAAATGGATAAGATATAAAAAAAGCTAAATTAAATAAATTACAACTATACAATATGATAATGAACTATTTTGTAATTTTTAAAAAATTTAGAGACTATTTTATAAATTTAAAAAATTACCTGAAATAATACTCGGTATTAATTGATACCGGTATAGTACCGTACAAGAACCCAATTCGATATCAAATTTGGTATGATATTTATAAAATTGGGTGGCTCACTTTAAAATGGTGAAAACTTTTCTAACCTTAGTTGCACAAGTGCAATGGTTGGCGTGCTAGTTTGATGTTAAATTCATTTTTTTGAATGGCAAGATAGAGAAAGAGGTGTATGCTTCTCAGATAAAAGATTTTGTAGTTGTGATGATAATAAAGTTTACAAGTTAAAAAATGCTTTATATGGCCGAAAAAAGCCCCATAAGCTTGGTATAGTAAGATTAATTCATATTTATAGCAAGATTAATTCATATTTATTAGACAATGGATATGAAAGGAGAAAAAAAACTGACTCTTTACATAAAGAAGCAAGGTAAAATTGATTTCTTGGTGGTGTGTTTTTATGTTGATGACATAATATATATGATTATATTATTGTTGAATTTAAGTCTTCCTTGATGAAAATTTTGAGATGTTACATTTGGGTTTACTACATTTTTTTTCCTGGGCTTGAGGTGAACTAATATGCTAAAGAAATTTTTATTTCTCTCATAAATATACTACTAATTTATTGGAGAGGCTTAATATATTAAATTATAAAATTACCTTTCATATCTTTCGAGATCTACCCTACAATATGGGGTCAAAAAGCCAAAATAAATGATTTTATTAGCCCTTATAAAAGAAAAGGAAAAATGATTCTTGAGAACCCCTTGCACGCTCATGTCACGTCGAGGTACTGCAGAAGGAAAAACTGCAAAATCCGATCCAATTTATCGTAATCGATTAGTTAACATGTTGGTTAACCCTTTTTTGAAACATGGAAAAAATCATTGGCTTATCCAATTATCTATCGAACGATGAAAAAGATTACAAAGTGAATGTATAATAAATAAAAGGAAAGGGTTATTTCGTTCCTGATAGTTATTTCTTTAATCGGTGGTTGACAGTATACTAGGTTAGTTAAGCTATAGAAAAAAAGAGAACTCTTGGATTTTTTATCTCCTGCTAAGAAAATGTTCATTCTTCAATTCATTTCAAAATACTTCAATTGGGATATGCAAGAAATAGGCCAATTCTGCAGCTTTTTGTTCAATTTCTCGTGGAGTCAAATTCTCATCAGTACGAATCAAGGGAATGGATCCCTGCCCTCTGATTTCCATATAAAGGACACACCCAACATAAATACCCCAAGGACTGTGAACGAGTCACTTGTAGCCAATGATGGTAGTAGCTTGGCAAGTGCAAAGTACTTTAGGAGTATGACTGAAAACTTCAATTAGTTCTCTCATACAAGGCAATATATCACATTCTCTGTCAGTCTATTTTCAAAATTCATATACAACCTATTGATGTATCATCTTAAGGTAGCAAAGAAAATTCTTGTTATGTTACTGGAACATTTTAGATTATATGGTTTTACTGATAATGATTGGGTATGTTGTTTAGATGATAGAAAAGTACTTCCATTTATATTTTCTGCCTTGATTTGAGTATTGTTTCATGAAGTTTAAAGAAGTAAGATATAATATCTTTGTGCTGAATATATCATTGTATCGATGTCAGCCTGTCAAGTAGTTTGATTAAGGAGACTATTAGATAATTTTGGCCATGATCAAGAAGGCATACTAAGATATTTTGTGACAACAAAGCAACAATCCTTATAATAAAGAATCCATCCACTACAAGAAAATAGCAAAATAGCGACGGAATTTTACGGACCGAAAATAAACCATCGGTAATTACTGACGGAAATACTATATGCGTTGGTAATGATGTTTGGAAATTTAACTTTAGAGGCGGTATAAATTTCTGTCGCTAAATTTCGTTGTTAAATATCATTGTCAATCGTTGGCTTTCAACTCTACGAAAACGACGTCGTTTGGTTTTCCTGAAACGACGTCGTTTTGGTTAACTTAAGAACCTCGTCGCTTCTTGAACAAAACGATGTCATTTGGGATTAAATCAAACGACGTCGTTTGCAATGAAGGTTTAAACATTTAAACCTTAGCCAAAACCACGTCATTTGGTATAAAACCAAACAACACTGTTTTGCAATGAACATTTAAACTTTTAAACCTTAACCAAAATGACGTCATTTAGTATAAAACCAAACGACGTCGTTTTGGTTATGTTTTAAACGTTTATAACTTAACCAAAACGACGTCGTTTGATATGAAACCAAATGAAGTCGTTTTGACTAAGGTTTAAACTAAACGACGTCGCTTTGGTTATGTTTTAAACCACTCGCGCGTAGCCCTTCCCCCTCACCCCGCCCCTGTGTCGTCGTCTTCCTCCTCCTTCGATCTACCTTGTCCATCTGCTTCCATCGTCTGGAGGTGTGATGTGGCCGTGGACCTCCTACGTCTCCAACGTCGTCTTCTCCAACGGGCATTACTGAAGGTATTGTCCTCTTCTACTTCCTCTCCTTTCTTCGATGATTAACAATCCATGTTTGACATTTTTGGTTCATATGGAGTTTGTGTTTGGTTTTGATTCTTAATTAATGATTGTTAATGATGGATAGTGATTGTTAATGGATAAAGATTGGGAATTTGTCTTGAATTAGGGTTTATATGTTTATGCATATCAAGTGTTTGGTTAAATGACAAATGCTCTAAACCATATTCTAGGATTGTCTAGTTACCAATAGAGAGGACATCATTGAGTGGAATAAAAAAACTTCGGAAAACTTTAGCAATAATTCTTGTAGGAATTTACTAAAAACTTAACACTTAAGGGAACTTAGTTTAAGATGCTATGGTTCAAACAAGCTCACCCTCAAGCTACTTTCATAATTTGCTTAGCATTCAAAGGGAAAAATAAATATGGTGAATAAGATGTCTAGATTCTTTAACTTATCATCTTAATGTATCATATGTAGATAAGGAGTTTAAAGCTTGGATCGCCTTGCTTTTTAGTACCAATACATAAAAAATATATGGAACCATATTCTTTAACTATGTAAACCTCACTACTCCTTAAGATTGGTATTATATAAACTTAGCTAAAATTCAAGTGACTAGTTAGTATTGAAACTTTCTCTAAGCTATCTAGTGTATGGAATTTGGTTGGAGCACAATCATAGGATTTTTCAAAACTAGAACACTCAAAAGGAACACTCAATAGAGGTATTTTTTGGAAAAATTAGGCTTCATTTAAAAACTCATAAAATCCATACCTCATGCTTATGGATCAAAGGAAATTAGAGACTACCAAACACTTGAAATGCTTCCCAATGACTTAAAGATTGTCTATGGCAAATGACTCGTGGTTGAGAAGTGATTTAATTTAAAATAGTTGCTAGATTTTGTAAGATTGGATTGTAATTGTCATTTATAACTATGATTCTTGATTTTCTTTAAAGTTTGGTTGCTAATAACATCTTATATGTAGGATAGATAATATTCCTTTTTGGGTTATGCTATGATAGTATTTACTTTCTAAAAAAGCAGTAAGTCTTTAACAAATTAACCTTAAATATCTTTAATTACTTTAAGTTGATTTAACTCATTTCTTATCGTTTTGAAGTTTTATACAATTTTCTCAATTGAGTCTGATTAGAGGTGTAAGCCCTAAGTATAAATTTATGTAACAAGGACTTTTTATTTAGAATTAAGAAAACTACATGCCTAACAATAAGTATATAAGAATTGATTAGTGATCTTTTATATAAGCTTATTAAGGGGTTTCACCTCTTCATTCCTTTTTATATGAATTTGACACCCACCTCTCATGTGAGATATGAAAATATTTCGACAATCCTTTGATGTCATTATCAAGGGTCAATCTATAATATATAATCTCTCCTCGTTTTCTAATATGGAATTGAATAAGAAGCTTATCTGAAGGCCTTATTGCGTGTGAACTTTCTAGTAGTGCCACTCTCCACCCTTATTATCCTAACATCATGTTAGTGGAATCATGCTCTAATCCTATTTGAAATGTTCCAAGTTCAAACTGACATATGATCATCATCATCATGACAATAAAATTTTAAGACTTTATTCATAATTCTTGCCTTTAACATCTCATTTTTGTAATCATCACTAATATAGGCAAAGATATATCAAATAAGTGTTTTTAGGCAAGTAATATTATAAAAAAATTAGTAGTTAACTTAAAGTAATATTATATCAAATAGTCAATGCCTTGTTTTTACTTATACTTTTTAACTATAAGCTTTTCCTTGTATATCTTTACTTCACCATTTGGTTTTTCTATTTTTTTTTTATACTCGTTTGAATCCAATTACATGATAATCTCTTATATTAGAAACAAATTCTCAAGCATCATTCTTTTTAATGGCTTGAATTTCTTCATTCATTGTATGAATCCATTTCTCATTCTTACTAACATCTTTAAAATTTAAAGAAACAATATCTGTAAGTAGACAGAATAAGATACGATTATCATAAAATTTGATAAGTCTTTAATATCCTAATAATCCTATACTTATTAGTAAAGATGTGGATGATGATGCTTAAGATGATGGGATTGGTGAGATTAATGAAAAAAAAATCATTTTTGGAATCTTAAACTACCTCATTTTCTTCTTAATCTTCAAACTATAGAAAAATCATAAGATCCCTCTATTTAGGGATTTAATCCCAAAATATTTTTCCATTAAATTTAACATCTGCATTGATAACAATATTTTCATTACTTGGATTGAAAAACTTGTACCCTTTTGAGTTCTTATTATATATAATAAAAACAAATTACTTCAATCATCAAGTTTGGACCTTTCTTGCTTTAGAACATTAAGATAGATAATAGAGCTAAACACTCTTGATTATGATGCAAAAGGCTTCACTCCTCTCTATGCTTCTTATGGAGTGACATATATCAAGTACTTTTTAGGACTAAAATTTAAAAGATAAACCATCCATACAACTGCTTCCGCCTAAATCTACTTAGGCACCATTTTGGTTTTCAACCTATTTTTCGCTATATTTAGGATTGTCTGATTCTTTCTTTTAGCTATTATATTTTATTAGGGAGATATTAAGATTATAAGAGGGTGATAAATTTTTTGCAGTTTAGAAAAGCTCTTAAAATTATATTCTTCGCCTATATCAATTCTAAAAGTTTTAATATGAAAACTACTTTCTTTTTTAACCAAATCTTTAAACTTTCTAAACATATCAAAAGATTCATAGTCATACTTTAAAATTTTCTCCCATTTATTTTTACCTTAAATAAATATGAGACCAAAGAGATAGCATGAAGTATAGCGGCCTAGGTTTAGAGTTCCCATCGGAGGAACTTACTATGTAGGTGGATCGTCACAGTCTGCAGCTCGCACTGACTCACCTTCTCCCTCTCCAGTGCCTATAGTTGTAGATGAGGCATCACTTACTGCTCCTCATGCTACACCATCCCTATTCCCAACTCATATATCATCCAATATCGCTTTATCGGATGAAGGAGACGTGCGCCAGCCTGAAGCTGAGGGACCTAATGGAAGAAAATACATAACAGTTGTCAATCAGTTGTAAGTGAAATCACATTAAAAAATCATTTGTTTATAATTAAGTTATAGGTTTATCAGTTGTTTCATTGTATAAAATTACTTCTTATATTAGGTTTGTTTCATCTGGACCGTGTTTCAAAAATATGACTTCTACATTTAAAGAAATGATTGATCCTGAGGGTTATGCGTGGAAGAAAATCTCTGAGGTCACAAAGAGATTTTATTTTCAGGAGTTTGAGGTACAATAAAAATTAATTTTCTTTTTATATTGATTTATATACACCAATTAGATAAATATTATTACATTATATATAGTAGTTTAATTTTTTTCCATCCTATTTCAGAAAGAATTTTTCTGGGATTCTAGTTTCGACGCCACCATACATAAAGTATATGAGAAGTGAGCTTGTACACATTATCGCAACTTTATTGGTACGATACACAAGGTTAGTGTAGGACTGCGTTATATTTCGGAGGAAGTATGGAGTCGTTGGCAGGAGTATTGGGCATCACTTGAGATAATGTCCATCCTAGGACGTAACTCCACTAATAGACGTGAAGGCTCGGAGGGAGAGAGTCTTACCGTACATACGGAGGATCAATAACCCACCACGAGCATGCACATAGACTTGTAAGTATCTAAACTTCACACTTATTTTATAAATGTTTTGCTTTGTTGTATGATAGATAATGATAATGGTATAAATGCCTGGTGCCATATATGGTTGTGTTGAGTTATTTTCTTTGTTCAATAGAGAAAATATTATATAAAAAGAGAAAACTATGTAAAAAATTTTATAAATTGTAGTTCACATCTAATAATTTAGGTTATATATGTAGGAAAAGTCATTGAGCATCAGGCTTATACCAACTCAGCTATTTTTGCACACTCACACGGAGAAGCATGATGATGTGATATTCATCAACAGCCGATGTAGAGAACTGAATGTATATGAAATTAATGCATTATTATTATTTCTTAATAATAACCCCTTACTAATGTAAACATTACTTCCTAATAGGATCAAATACAACAAACCATTCAGCAACAGTCTCAGGAGGAACAACCTGTTGATGAGACTCAGACGTATCTTGATGCTGTGGGTGGTAGGGACTGTTGTGGAAGGATATTCAGGTTAAGTTCATTTGCGAATACATGTTATTCTCAATCCTCCATGTCTAGTACAGCAGCGTCTACTAGACCAACTCAAACTAATAAAGTCATCTAGCTTCGGTCCACAGTGCATACATTGATGGACTAGATAGCTCACATGAAAGAACAGATGGACCAGATGACTCACGTGAATCAGCAGATGACTCAGATGAGACAGGAGATGGAGCAGTTGAAGGGGAGGCTTAGCAGCTCAGAGTACCGCGATCACCACGACATTAGGTTATGATAGTTGTAATGTTTTTATTACAAACATAAGTTATGTACACTGTAATATTTTTATGATCAATTAAGATAATTTTAATTTTACATCATTAATTAACTTTCTGATTAAACAAATTATATATTTATACAAACTAATTTATAATATACAGATAATTTATAACTCTTGAAATTATGTATTTATCATAAGATAATAAAATCAAATTTAATGTAGGATTTGTTAAAAAAATTGTTACTTCTAATTACTGACGGAATATATAATACCATTGAAAAAAACAATCTAATTTACCGACGGAAACACTAACACTGTTAGTAAATATGAAAACTTTGTGATCATATTAACTTCAGTTTACCGTCGGAATAATTCTGTCGGTAAACTTTGCCGACGGAACAATTCTGTCGGTAATTAATTTTACCGACGGAATTCTTCTTGTAGTGATCTTATCCGAGTAGATCCAAGATATAAACATTGTTACCATTTTATTTGGAATTTGGTAGTTGAAAGATCGATCACGTCACAGTGAAGTTTTGCGAGATGAGTAAACCATGTGCCAAGTATGAATACTTTAGAATGAAGATGGGAGTTCAAAAATTTGAAGCAACAAGGGAGAATGTAGAACAATAGTACTTCAAAATTTTAGTGTTTTATTTTTGTTTTTCAATTCTTACTTTTCAATGAGTATTTTTTAGAGGTTTTACTAATTTTCTGATTAATAACATGTGTTTTTAGTTAAAATTTTCTATTGAAATTGGAAAAGTTACTGGGATATGTTTTACTCATTATTTTCTAGTTTTAGTTAGTATATTCTATTCTACTGTATGCCTATAGACACCTGCTTTGTCATTTCGTATAATGGAAATCAGTTGTTATCTCTCGCATTAAAAAGTTTTCTTCTAGCCTTTATTTCCCTGTCGTGCTATAGTTATTGTTTTTATTTCCAACGTATAAAAACATGGTTTAGGTGACTAGAGAATAGTAAGCCTGATAATCTACACTAAATGGCGTTGACATCCTAGTCATTGTAAGTTTCCTCGGTACTATTTCTTTCCAACATGGTTTTATGGGCATGTGCATGGGTTGCTGATGGAAGTGGAGTAAGTGTGTGAGAAATGAAACAGATTGGGGGAAAAAAGAAATTAATCAGATCAAATCAACAAAATTTTGGGTTAGGTTATGAAATTTTTATTTTATTAATAAAATAAGCCCTTTTTTGTTAATATGTATTTCTCATAATCGCAAGCTTATAGAAAGTTAACAGAAAAAGATAGTATGACTTATTCTACATGACATTATAGAGAAAATTATATAATTAGTTATGAAGTTATCATTTTAGTGATATTCATAATTATTATTATCTAAAATACTATTAGTTTAAGGTGTACTTGGGTAATTTAAGTAATATTAACAACGATGGTCATTAATTGAGAACCAAATCATATTATTGAATCAAGAGCCTGAAAGCGTTAAAATTAAGTTGAAAGGTTTAATCAAGTTTCAACGGATTTAAACAAAATTAATAAACATAATTAAACTATTAAAATAATACATCATATATTTTTAGGTAAAAAGTGCATTTGCATTAGAATACAAATTAAAACCTACCGTTCATGTTTCTAAATTATTGAATTTAAAATTCTAAATAAATGAAGATTTGTACAGAATTATGATTTTATTTGTATTTTTATTACTCTTATGAGTCTCATTTTGTTACATGTATGTCACGTAAATCTACTTATTTTTATTAAACATAAATTAATGATAATTAATTTTTTACTCCAAACTAATTGTAATAGCTATAGTTTAATTAAAATAATTTAACTTTACCCTAATTTAATAAAATATAAATTAATTTTATTAAAAATTAGAAAATTTTATTTAAACTAATTTATATTAATTAAAATAAGTAGATCCTTACGGTAAAGTGGCATGTAGGATCGATCCATTTAATACAGCGTTCATAATTTTTTTTTTGGACAATTATATGTTTGACATTTTTTATTTCGATTTTTGCCTGTAGAGTTGAAGGAGCAGAGTCGCAACCGGTGGCTCCAATCAACAACTTACAGCGGATAATGTAGGTTTTGGAGATGTTTTAATTATCTTTTTGTCTATGTTTAAAGAATCGAGTGTGTCAAGAGTCTAGATTTAAATATTATATTAATCTATGTATTTACGTAATAACAACATGGCATTGGCATTGTCAAAAGTCAAGTTACCTCAATCTTCTATATCTCTGTAATTTCTTGATATGAACAAAAGAGAATAGCTTAGTTTTGCCTTGTATTTTCCTCTTCCAACAACATGAAGAGCCACAAAGTCGAGTCCAACCAGCAACAAGGAAGAAAACATTAATCCAACAAGTGGCGTTTTATCTAAAACTAAAGCTCCTCTTCCAACACCAAAAAGAGCGACAAAGTCGGCAAAGAAAATAATGAGTTGTTCTTGCTAAGTTCGGAAGCAGAAGTTTCTTGCTTAGGATCCAAGAGACCAATCTTACCTCATAAACGAATGAAATTAAATAGATACTAAAGTGGAAACATTGATGCATAAGCTATCATAAACATCATTTAAAAGAGTAGAGGGGGCTTCTCACTACATGTATTCTTCGTGCCCATTTGGACTATACAATAGAAAAAAATTCCTACAACTTACTCTTTTAAGTGGTTCAAAGAATGAGTTGGAAAAATAAAAGAGACGTATATGACAAGACGATTTCAATGAAGAGGTAGTAAGCTATAAGTTGAGCCATTGGTCTCCTTCTATGAATTCCATGCCCAGAAAGGGCTTAACTTCCTCGTACGTGAATATCTTTCGCCATGAAACCCGACCACGCGTGTTAGCTCCTCTTCCTCTGCAACTATACTCGCTAAAAACTGCAGTCCTGCGCTTGCATTGCATAAATTCGTTTAGTTTTCTGTTAAGTCTGAATTTGCATAATTTATCAAATTGAGCAAAAGAAGAATCTTACTTCTGTCGGTAAGGCAAGTCCCAATCACTCCATCCTTTAGGTATTATAATATTATCAATGTCACTGTTTGCATATATTATCCTTGAGTAATCCCCCCAAGCTCTCCCGAGAAAAATATTTCCAGTTCCTGTGATTTCACATTCTACGAAAGAGAAGCCTGTGTCGTCATCTGGTGAATCCCTGTGGTGAGCGGCAATTGCTCCAGAGCTTTGAGCTGTTGAATGAAGGTTGCAGTTCTGTTCCAAAAACATCAATGTATAGGATAAGATAAGTTCTCATTAATATTAAAAAAAAGAAAAGAAACCTGTTTAATACTTCTTGCATAGCTTATATCTTACCTTAAAAAGTGATCTTCCTCTACCAAATATGAAGTCAATATTTCCCTCAATGTAGCATCGATAGTAATAATGCGATCCTCTCTGATCTAGGAGTGTGTCCTGTGACCCTAAGATCCTCGCTCTATAGAAAAAGGCCATATCGCCAGAAACTCGTAGAGCCACTGCCTGCATTCCAGTTGCTCCAGGTTGTGCTATCACTGTATTCTGTTATCACCCCCATCAACTTACCATTAATAAAGCACACATGCAGTAACTGAGTTGAAATAAATAAATAAAAAGTAGTATCTGACCTGAAAAGTAATCCCAGTTGCGCAAAAGTAATCAGATTCTATGGTCACTGATGCTGATCTATAGGTTCCAAGTTGAGCACCATTTTCATCTGTATCAGATGCTTTATTGTTCCAAGTAATTACGGTATCATAAACTCGTCTTTCGTCGCCAATGAATGAGATATAAGGCTTCGTTTTCGGCACAACCACCTTCTCCCTGCATACATGAAACTTGGTTATGTAAGACACCAAAATAGCGTCAACTTATGCAGCTTCGATCCAATAGAATTTATATAACCAAGATCGGAGAAAATATGTAGGCGAAGGGGATAAATATCCGCTTCATAGTCATAGTAACCTGGTGTAACGAAAATTAACTGAACTATTAAAGTAAGCGAGGGGTTTACAACATAATTTCCTACTTCTATACGGAGTTAATACATTATACACATATATACATACACAGTAGACAGAGATTGAATATATGTAAAAGTATGGTTTGACATGCACGTTATATACCTGTAAACACCAGCAAGGATAAAGATTTTCACTCTTTGTGTGTTATGATCTGGCACTATATCTATGGCACCTTGAACTGTTAATGAATCTCCCCCGCCATATTGGTCTACTACAATTACTTTGCTTCCATCTCTAGTACTCAATCCTGCTCCATCCTCTCCCAGTTGGATATCATCCCAAGTAATAAAATCCTTGCCATGTCTCTCATTTCGACATGCACCCAATTGAATCAAAACTAAAACCAGAACAATGCCACCGAAAACACGCCTTCCTCCGACCCCTCCTTTCATGTTCATGATACTACGTTGTTGGAATATAATGAAAGAACGTGGGCATATATATAACGGTGTTGTAGCGGTGTTGGAAAAGGAAAAGGAAAGTACAAATATTTAGAACAAGGACTAAGGCGTGGTTGAGTTCGAGTAGCAATGTGAAATACAAGTCATGGATTGTGTTGGAAAAGAGACGTTCTCCAATGCATCACTTTTCTGGGTTATAATTGAGTTAGTATTACTGTAGAAAACAGCTTACTTGTCATTGTTAGACAAATAAAGAAAGTTCGTAACGTGAATTAATAAAACTCCGACCAATCATTATTCCAGACAGAATTTATAACACAAGTCCACATATCTGTAGTTTGAAGCTATTGGGGTATAAGTTCTAAGATTTTAACATCACTGATGTTAATCATAGCCACCCAGATCAGAGACATGCCACTTAATCGACCACGGTGCTCCAATACTATTGGGGCAATTTTGTTCTTTTCTATTTATGGAGTGCTACGTTTCCTTTTCTTAATAAATTATTCCGTTGACCTCTGAAATTTTTTAATAAAAACAAATAAAGATAATTAATGACTTTTAATGTCACAGACGCTTCTTTCTCATTTCGGGAGTTGCAATAACAAATTACACATGTAACCATGAATTTCATTTGCGATTGCCATAAATTTCTCTTTGTGAGACCACAAAATTGGATAATCCCTAAGAAATCAATTTCCCATCATCAGATTAAAACTTGAGACGAGGAAGAGTCATGATATACACAGTCGTTTAATTATATTTTTATAAAGAGACTATTTCCGTAACTTAAAACTATGATCTTATAATTATATTTTTATAAAGAGACTATTTCCGTAACTTAAAACTATGATCTTATAATTACATGGGAGCATTTTTACCATTTATTACAAGGCTCACTCTCTTTTATTTTGTTAACATCTATAGAAAACTAAAAACAGTGGACTACAAAGAAAATACCAGAAATAGATTTATTCTTTTAATTCTATAAACATATGAAGTTTACATGTTGGCAGAAAATAAATTTGAAAACAAATCATTAAGAATGAAAATTTCTATAAAAATTAAAAATAGGAAAAGTCTTTTTTAATAACTTTAAATTTAGAAAGTTTATTTATAAAAAAAAACTAAAAGACCCTTCAAACAACATTGAAACAACAATTTCAGTCAAAGTTATGAATACCGTACTGGTACTGATATTGAATTTAGTTTTGACACTATACTGTATCGATACCGGTCAATACTAAGTATCAGTTTGAATAATTTTTTAAATTTATAACATAGTCATTGAATTTTTTAGAATTACAAAATAGTCCCTCAATATATTGTACTATATAATTTATAATTTTACATAAACCATGTATCAAAAAATTATAATAATAGAAAATTAAAATAACAACAATCTATTTATTTTGATTAATATTACATTTTATATATTTCACATATAAATAGCAGTCATAGTTAATATGAAAAAGATCACTTAATCATTGAACAAATAAAAAATTAAGGACAATAAAAATTATTTAAAATGGTACAATTTCATCACATAAAAAATAATAATTACATCAAAACATTAAATAAAAAATAATAAATATCTATGACTCTCTAATCATTATAATTTACAACAAAAGTTCGTGTCGAGGAAATAACCAACTAGAAGTGAAACTTACAATAATAACATTTAAAATTATATTTATATTGCATATAGAGAATTTAACTTATACATCAAATGTAAGTGAAATTAAAAAAAGAGGAGAAACAAAAACCTAACATTTTATTCAATCGAATATCCATTTAAATTGTATTGACTTCAATTTTCATTTGGGACAAAATCATCATCACTAAGAGGACTCTCATCGTCACCATCATTCAAATTCATTGCATCAGATGACATATCAATACTTTCCCTTCCAAAATTATCTTTGAAGTCAATCTCATCTATCAAATCTAGTTCCTCAGAAACTCAATTTGCCAAAACATCGATATGGTCAAGGCAAATTGGATCTATAAAACTATTTATTCTATTAAGAGTCCAGGTAAAAAAATTAAATTAAATTATTAATGTTTACAAGAAATTATTTCCAACTTAATAATGATAATAACATACTTTTATCGATACTTTAAATTGTATCGAACAAAGATCAAGTTTTTTCAAAAACTATTTGCTCCAATTTATTCATTTTCTTGGAATGATTGAATTCAAATGTACTTCAATTTTTTTCAAACCCTGTTGCACTCACGTATTAACTCAAAATTTGAATTGTGAACCTTTGCAATTCTGAAACAAGACTTCTGAATTGGCCTCATTAAGCAATGGTAAGATAATAAAGTAGCATTGTAAACAAAATAAAATGATGATTAATTTTTAACAAGTAACAAAAGAAAAAAAATGCTTGGATTAAGTTTGTTTCTTTGACAAATAGTAATTGACATTTCAAAATTACCAAAAACATCCTTATAAATCTCTATTTATGAGCTTAAGAGATTTTGCATCCTCTCATAAAAAAAATTGTTGTAATAATTAATAGGATTCCCCTATTAATTTCAGTTATTTTGTAAAACTTAGTCTGAAATGGGTACTAGGATTAAAAAATGCCTCAACTATAAGCAACTGAGAATAAAGTTGCTTTTCTATCTCTCATTGATGACTGCAAGATAAGGGATATAAAGAAGTCCTATTTTTCATATTGGCCTTGATTGTTTCCTTCATCCTTCTCTATGACATTATAAAAATAACTCATTGTTGTCTTCTTATCACTATTAACCAAATTAAGTATCCTCACTAAAAGTTCACAAACTCGAATGACAAAATTGACATTGAAACCAAAATTCATTATCTTCTAAGTATAATTATAGAAACCTCTAATCCAATATTAAATCTAGCATGGTGAGATGCAACTCATTTATCATTTGTAAATATTTGTCTGAAGTCTTTTTTCTTTAAAATAAAACATCGAAGTGATAAGAAATTAGTTACAAATCTTATAATAGTAGGACGACACAAATTTCTACCATTGGTGGAATCTTTTTTTATTAAATTAAGGACTCATGCACCATTGCAGATGAACATAGTCATCTTTTTTTTCTTTCTACACAGTCTCATCAATAATAGGAAATATCTAGTATTTCCTATACTTTTCAACATCAGGTTAATGCAAATTATAGCTTAAGGAGTCTAATAAAAAGAATTATACTTGTTTTGCAATCTTCTTCCATCTGTTTTATTAGGAAAATCATTGTCAGTAATGAATTGAATAATATTTTTTGACCAACTTTATGCACAAATTCTTCAAATATTTGAATCAAAGTAGCATCATTCCTAACAAGGTTAAATGCAAAAATAGACTTCAAAAAATTTTCCCTTTACATAATAAACCAAAACATTAATAACAAACCTATGTTTCCTATTTATCAAACCATCACACATGATTGAATACTCATAAGTAGCACAAGTCATCTTTCTTTCATCCAAATAACTTTTTATTTCATAAACAGAGCTACCCAAAAGTTTATCTCTATAGTTATTAATTGAAGGAGCTTTGTATCCTGAACCATATGAGACAATAACATATACCATAGGTTGATAATAATAAGATATTTCCTTCTTGTTGGGTAGGAATCTTATCACCATCTAGCCATTGCCATGTTCACATTATGAGCCACTTCTCTATATTGTAAGACACCATGGATTGAAAACTAAGCTCTAGGAGTTACTCATGGTGCAAAAAAATTAGATTTATGTTTTCTTCTTTTCCTAACATTTGGTGTAATATTCCCTTCTTGTTGGGTAGGAATACTACCACCTTCAACATCCCCACTATCATCTTGACCACTAACAAAAGAACTTCCTCTACCAAATTAATAGTTCAGTCTTTGCCTTCTATCTTCTCATGCTGATATTCTTCAAGCAAAGTCTTCATTTGTCATTTCACATCATGATTCACTTTCTTACAAGGCTCCATATCACCTTTGACTCCATCTAAATGCTTCTTGAATATGGTGATCTCTTACCTTTCAAATGCTTATTATAATACAAACAAATAGTATGGTTCTTTATTCTAGGAACTAATATAGCATGAGCCCAAATTGGATCATCAAATCTTCCTATACCTAAAGCGACTAAATTATTAGGAGTATTTGAATTGCCCTTTATATATCTGTAAAATAAATAAATAAATATGTCAAAATTAAATTACTAAATTCATATCAAAATAAAGAATACATAATCTTAATTATCAACTACTATCATAAAATTTGTATCGTTTATCTTAAAACTAACACATAAGCACATACATATAACTCATTTTGTATAATTACATAATTCAACCATAAAGACATATAATCACAACTATAACCTATACAATTTCAACCATAACTCACAGCTATAAGTTTATAACCTATTTTATGTAATCACATAATTCGATTATAAACTAATATATTTTGTTTGTTGATACAATTCAAATTGTGATGCTTATCATTATTTTATTTTCTTAGCTAATTTTAATCAACATTGTCACTAAAATCCTAATTTTCAACTTTAATTTAACAATCTTTCATTCACCTATTTTAATTAACATTTTGAGTCTTTTACTCAAATTATCTCCACAATCAAGAGTCAACATATACTATACAATTCAATTTCATTCAGTACAAATTACCAATAAGCTAATAACCAACAATTTAACATATACAATTACACATATACATCATATATAAGTCATTTGTATGATTATATCATTCATCTATAAAGATATACACTCACAACAATAACCTATTCAATTTCAACCATAACTTACAACTATAAGTTGACAACCTATTTTATGTAATTTTGTACTTTAACTATAGACTAATCTATTTTATTTGTTTATACAATTCAATTTGTAATGCGTATAATTATTTTGTTTTTCTTAACTAATTTTATTTAATATTGTTACTGAAATCCTAATTACCAACTTTAATTTAACAAATTTTCATTCCTCAATTTTAATCAACGTTATTAGTTTCTTACTTAACTTAAGTCCACAGTCAAGAGTCAACATACACAATTGATAGGTTATTAATTTACATATCAATTTGAGATATTTTTAAAGCATATTGGATGGATATTATGCTGATTATGTTATTTAATGTTAGTTTTTGAGGTTGGGAGAAGTGGAGCTGTTTTCGGAAAAAATAACAAACCATGCAGCAGGAAAGAATAGCCCAAAACACAGAGAAGACAGGAGTAAAAACGTAGGCACTAGAAGGAGAAAATGTAAAGTACCAGTCCACACCAAAATTACGTAGCAAAGCAGGAAGAAGCAAGGGAGAACGACAGCAGAGGAGACCAAGAGAAGAATAAAACGATAGTATATGGGAGAAATAAAAGCACAAAATGCAGTCTATCAGCAGAAGATAAATGTCAGCAGCGACAAGACAAAAACGACACAGCAGAGGAAAAGAAGAATAGCTAGCAGAAGAGAAAATGTTGAAGGATAAAAACATAACGCACAACACCAGCAGGAAGAAAAAAACGCGGCCGACGTTTGCGTTCAACAAAAGAAAAAACGACACAGCACCAAGACATTGGGCTGGAGCTGAAAACGTAGATGGCCAGGACAAAAACACAACATCCAAAGCATGAAAAAATGACAGAGCATAGGAGAGAATGAAACGCAGACATAGAGAGAAGTAAGGAGACAGCAATGAGGGTGGCTTTTAAAATAACGCAAAAAAAAAAGCAGCTGGGGGTTAAGGAACGTATGTAGTTTTTTGAAAGAATATACTTAGGCGGTGGCTCACTTGGCAAGAGGACGGCAGCTGCTGTTTTCCTTTTGGTGAGACCTTTTGCTTTCAAGAGGAGAACAACGCTCTTCTCTACTCACACACTCTCCTATATATTTTTTTCGTAAGATTAAAATTTCCTTTGAATAATATTATTCATGTGTTCTTTCTTTTCCATGGCTTGTAACTAATTTTTTTTTAACATTCTAGTTAGAAGATTATAATGAAACATTGATTCTAAATCGATTGTGAGATCGAATAGGTTTTATTGAATTCAATCATGTACGTATATTTAATTAATTCTTGAATTCACTAATGTTACGATAGTTTTAAATTTTATTGAATAGATGCATATATTTAATAATCCTAAGATAATCTACTCCCAATTAAAACGACGAATCCGTAATTGTTTGTTGATTTTTAATAAGTGGAAATCGACATAATTTTATTTCCTCATTAAGAAGTTTAATATATGTCGTGGAATTAATTAATCTAATTGCAATAAACCATATGTTGAATTTGTTGTTTAGAATTGAGTCTTTCTAGATTTTAAGGCTATTGAAACATTAAATCATATGAGCTACCTCTAGGGTTATTTTTTGATTAGGGAGTAATTATTTGATTTGTTCGCGATTACCATACAAGGTAAGAAAAGATTGGTTATTATCGATATGTTCTTAATAACTAGAACCAATTTATTCATGAATATGTTGAATTACTTTTGCATTAATGATCAATTGCATGAATCAAGTTGGAAATAAATTCCTTTAACTAGAAGTTTGTTTTATTGAACTTTAAATCAATTCATTTTTGTTATTTTTAATATTGCGTTTTAACATAATTATCAAACCCCCTTATTTTTTTAACTTAATTCTTTAAAAGAGATAAACCATCATTTCCTGAGGAGACGACCTTACTCCACTGTGCTGTGTTAATATTTTGAGTATGTTAATTATTTTTGGTTGATTTGATACTCACTAAATTTTGATACCGTTATCGGAGATTGGTGTCAAGGATTTATTTCTTTTAATTTTTTGTTTTATTTTTTTCTAGTTGATGCCCTGCTCTTCTCGTACAGGTGAACTAATTTTTGATCCAGAAGTTGAGAAGACAGTTAAGGCGAACGATAAAAAGTGAAAAAAGAAGAAGATCATTTGTGTGTTTCAATGTCTTATTTTGAAGAATTAGATCATGAGTTTGAAGAACAAGAGATTTAAGAGACGATTGTTGAAGAGTCAATCACTAAAGGAAGGTCAATGGGTGAATGACCATAGTAACGAACATTAAGGGAGTTATCAACTCTCGATATCAACTAGCAACCTTTATGCATTGAATTCCTTAATATCAATGCACCTTTTGAGCTTAAATCTAGTTTAATACACTTATTGCCTACTTTCCGTGGACTTATAGGTGAGGATCCCCACAAGCATTTGAAGGAATTCCATGTTGTTTGCTCATCCATGAAGCCACAGGGAGTTACTGAAGAGCGGATCAAGCTTAGAGCTTTTCCATTTTCATTGGCTGACAAGGCCAAGGATTGGTTTTATTATTTATTATTTGGGTCTATAACTACGTGGAGTGAACTAAAGAAGCAATTCCTAAAGAAATTCTTCCCTACTTCCTGCGCTGCAAACATCAGAAAAGATATTTGTGGAATCCATCAATTCAATGGAGAGACACTATACGAGTATTAGGAGAGATTCAAACAACTATACGCAAGTTGTCCTTAACATCAGATTTCGGACCAGCTGCTTATTCAGTACGTCTATGAAGTTTTGCTACTAATGGATCGAAATATGATTGATGCCGCAAGTGGAGGAGCATTGGTGAATAAAACAGTAGATGAAGCAAGGAGTTTCATCTCTAGCATGGCCGCTAATGCGCAACAGGTCGGGACTCGACAAGATAGTGCACCATGAAGGGTTAATGAGGTTAGTGTTTCTTCCACTGATCAAACTATGACTTCTTTGGTGGAAAAATTGGTTGTAGGACAAATTCAATAGGTCAAAAAATTTGGTATTTGTTCTATAACGGGTCATGCGACAGACATGTGTCCAACTCTTCAAGAAGACCTCAATGAGCAAGTAAATGTCGTAGGAGGATTTCCAGGACCATCGCAAAGAAGATATGAACCCTGCTCGAACCATTACAATTCAGGCTAGCGAGATCACCTTAATTTTAGTTATGGCGATAAGCCACCAGGATTTTAGTCACATCCACCTCAAATGACACCATCAATTCCACCACCTCAAGCATCATCATCTTCTGTGCCAGATATGTATTTGGAAAATATTGTGAAAAGGCTGGCTACTAACACTCAAACTTTTCAACAAGAAACACGGGCCAGTATCAAAAATCTAGAAAAGCAAGTCTCCTAATTGGCCACAGCCATGATCAAAATGGAAGCTAGAAAGGGCAAGCTCCCTACCTATGTAGAAATTAATCCAAGGAAAAACATCAGTGTCATGACACTTTGAAGCGGAAAAGAGATGCAAAGCTATATACCTAAGGAGCAAGCAATTAAAGAGCCTCAAGCTGAAGAGAATAATACCCCTTCAAATGAATTAACAAAGGAGGTAAGTAATGAGTCATTTAACACAAAACCTAAAATTGTGATTCCCCCACCTTTTCCTGGTAGGTTGGCAAACCAACGAAAGAAGTGAAGGAAAAAGGAATTTTGGAGACCTTTCGCAAAGTTGAAATCAACATCCCTCAACTGAATGCTATTGATCAAATACCAAGGTATGCAAAATTTCTTAAGGATATGTGTTCTAAAAAGTAAAGGCATAAGATTGAGGGAAAAATTGTAGTTGGTCAAAACGTATCGGCTATCGTGCAAAAGAAAATGCCACCAAAGTGTGTAGATCTAGGTATGTTTTCCATATCATCTATGTTTGGCACATCTACAAAAAAAGTTATGTGATCTAGGATTTTCAATTAATGTCATGTCATTGTCACTTTATAGCTTGTTGAATTTAGGACCAATGAAAGCAACCAATGTAGTAATTCAATTAGCTGATAGATCTGTAATTTATCCTAAAGGCATGATTGAAGATATTTTAGTTAAAGCTTATGAACTTATATTTCCTGCTGATTTCTACATTATGGATATGGGTAATGATGTATCTCCTGATGCTTACACTATTCTTCTAGGAAGGTCATTCATGAAACAGCAAAAACTAATATTGGTGTTGATTTGGGTATTTTAAATTTTGAATTTGATGGTAATGTTGTCACTTTTAATATACCAGATGCCATGAAATACCCAGATGACTATGATTATGTTTTTCATGTTAGCATGATTGATGCAATTATGTGAGAGCATTTTAATAGTGATTTGGTGCAGGATAAGCTGGAAGTCGTTTTAAGGAACAATCTGACAGATAGGGATGCCAAATTGGAGAGTGAGATTGAGCTTAAAGATGCTATTATGACACTTTCATCCATAACAGAGATAAAATACACATCAGTGAATAGTTATATTCAGTTACCCACTAATTTTGAAAGAATTATTCCTTTTGTTGAAAAGGTTTCTAGGCTCAAATTGAAATCATTATCTACACGTCTCAAGTACATGTATTTGGGAGAAGGTGAGACCCTCCTAGTCATCATTGCCAATGATTTGACCATGGTACAAGAGGATAATTTGATACGAGTGTTGAAAGACTATAAACAAGCCATTGGTTGGACCTTAGTAGACATAAAAGGGATTAGCCCTTCAGTATGTATACATTGCATCCTTCTCGAACCTGACTCCAAACCTGTGAAAGACCGTAGCGTAGGTTGAATCTAACAACGAAAGATGTGGTGATGAAGGAAAATATGAAATTATTAGACCGGTATTATCTTCCCTATTTCTAATAGTTAATGGGTAAGTCCAGTGCATGTGGTTCTAAAAAAAAATATGGTTTTACATTGGTTAAAAATGAAATTAATGAATTGGTGTCTATGAGATTGCAAACTGGATGGCAAATGTGTATTGACTTTTGTAAGTTAAACGCCACCACAAGGAAGGATCATTTTCTAGTCCCTTTCATTAATCAAATGCTTGAAAAGTTGGCAGGTAAACTATTTTTCTGTTTCTTGGATGGGTATTCTGATTATTATCAAATTATTGTAGCTCTAGAAGATCGGGAAAAAAACCTTTATTTGTCCATTTGGTACTTTTGCATATCGACGTATGCCTTTTAGATTATGCAATGCTCCTAGAACTTTTCAAAGATGCATGATGAGTCTTTTCTCTGACTTGATTGAAAGCTATATTGAAAATTTTATGGATGACTTTATTGTTTATATAGATTCTTTCAATCATTGTCTTGATAACTTGTCTAAGGTTTTGCAACATTGCATTGACACCAACTTTGTTCTTAATTATGAAAAATGTCATTTTATGGTTAAAGAAGGATAGTGTTGGGTCATGTAGTTTCAGCAAGGGGTATTAAGGTAGATAAGACCAAGGTTGATTTAATTGCAAATTTTGCCATATCCTACTAATGTTGGGGAGGTTCTTAGTTTTCTTGGTCATGTAGGTTTCTACAAGAGATTCATAAAAGATTTTTTCAAGATCGCTCAACTATTGTCTAGATTGCTGCAAAATGATGTGACTTTTGCATTTGGTGAAGATTGTCAAATTGCATTTAAGATATTGAAGGCATTGCTCACATCTGCTCTAATCATACAACCTCCGAATTGGGATTTGCCATTTGAACTCATGTGTGATGTGAGTCATTATGTTGTAGGGGCTGTACTTGGGCAAAAAGTCAAGAGAAATAGCCATGTTATCTACTACGCATCAAGAACATTGAATCCCGCACAATGCAACTATACCACTACCGAAAAAGAGCTTTTAACTATTATTTTTGCTGTTGAGAAATTTAGGTCTTATTTATTAGGATCTAAAATTATGGTTTATTCTAATTATACAGCTCTCAAATATCTCATGAAAAAGAAAGAGTCAAAGCTTAGGCTGATACAATGTATCCTTCTGCTACAAGAATTTGGCTGGGAGATCAAAGACCGTAAAGGAGTTAATAACTCTGTGGCTGATCATCTAAGCAGACTAATGTGCGCAGAAGATTCCTTACGAATTTCAGAGTCCTTCCTAGATGAGCAATTATGGTTTGTTCAAGGTAAACAAGGTAAGGAATCATGGTTTGCTGATATAGTGAATTTCCTAGTGACTGGTATGCTTCCACATTATTTGAATAATTTTTATAAAAATAAGATCAAAAGTGACTCTAAGCATTATATATGGGATGAACCATACCTATGGAAAATAGGTTCATATTAGGTTATTCATAGGTGTGTGCCTGACGATGAAATTTATTCCATTCTTACTTTTTGTAATGAGTATGCATGTGGTGGACATTTTGGTCTAAAAAGAACAGTTAGAAAAATTATAGATAGTGGATTCTATTGGAAGAATCTCTTTAAGGATGCATATTTGTTTTGCAAAGGTTGTGAAAAATGTCAAAGAGTTGGAAATATTTCTGTAAGGGATGAAATGCCTCAAATTCTTATTTTAGTATGTGAAATATTTGACGTGTGGGCATAGATTTTACAGGGTCTTTTCCTAGTTGTTTTGATTTTTTGTACATTTTGCTTGCTATTGATTATGTCTCGAAGTGGGTAGAACCTAAAGCTACCAGCACTAATGATTCTAAAGTTATAAGATTTCTTAAATCTCACATCTTTAGTAGATTTGTGACACCTAGAGCAATCATCAGTGATCAAGTACACATATTTGCAATCGCACGGTGGAAGCTTTGACGCGCAAATATGGAGTCCATCATTGCGTTGCAAGCACCTATCACCCACAGACAAATGGGCAAGCTGAAGTTTCCAACCGAAAAATAAAGAGCATCTTGAAGAAAACAGTTAATCCCAACCGCAAAGATTGGAGCTCACTTTTAGACACTGCAATGTGGGCCTATCGGACTACTTACAAAACACCCCTCAGAATGTTACCATATCGGCTGGTTTTTGGTAAGATGTGTCATTTACTTGTTGAAATTGAACATCGTACTTTTTGGGCAGTTATACAATGCAACTTCAAGGCTCAAGCAGCAGGAGAGGAATGAGAGTCACAACTCCAATAGTTGGAAGAATACGGTTGGAAGATTATGACAATGTTCGGATGTACAAAGGACCAAATACCTACATGACAAATTCTTACATTGGAAACAATTTTTGGTAGGCCAAAAAGTCTTACTCTATAATTCATGATTGAAGCTCATGGTTGGTAAGTTAAGGTCTAAGTGGACTGGACCACATCTTGTCAGAAATATTTCTCCCCATTGTTGGACCCGAACTTTTCTTGAAATTTGGAAGTATAAATTGACATAAAATTAGGAATTTTGTGGTGATTTATTCATGTGCCCTTTCCTTATAAATTGATCTTTTTGAAACTTTGATATTTTAGGGCTAAAATGCCCTCTAAAGCTTTGTAACAATTCATGTTATGATATGAATGAAAGGTATTTAAGTCTTCTT
>JANIJH010000225.1:75483770-75494884 GCA_024520975.1 Erythroxylum areolatum | reverse complement strand
ACACAGGTCGGTCAGCTGGGTTGGACTTTTGCGGATGATTTAGGATAGACGTTTGTATCAGTTTCCTTTTTTAGTTTTGTTAGGGGACTGATAGACTTGCCTATTCTGCTATTGGATGACTGTATCAGATTGATATTATGGTTTTTAAATTTTAGTGATTTATGATATTGTGATTTATTGATTGCGATGCCATGTGGATTTTAGTGGGTTTGTTTGGTAGTGCACCTTTGTCGTGGGTTACGCGTCGGAGCGACCTGCGGGCGTCCCGATGTGTACCCTACGGTGAGGGGGCGCTACAGCAAATCTTATTCAAATTTCTTCTTGCAACTAAGGAGTCAAAGAAGATGTTTGTTTATTTGTCCTCATTTTTCAACCAGTTTACTCTCGTTCTCTGCTTGAGAAGAGAAAATTGATAGTTAATAGCTTGAAGATAGCCTGCTAGGAGATATTTCTCTTTATTTAACAAGGGGAGATCTCCAGGATTAGTACTCAGCAAGTTTTGAACATCAACTAGTATGTTCTTTGCATACTTTATACCAGGGAGGCTATAAACCAGCTTGGTAAACCTTTTTAAGCCTTATGCTTACCTTCTCTATCTGCACCTCTTTCTCAGCTTGGTCAACCATTTTAAGCCTTATGCCAAGAGCTACTTAGTGGTTAGAAATAGGATGGAGATAAACAAGCTTTAGTCTTCACAACTTGTAAAACAAGCTTTAGTCTTCACAACCTTTAGTAGTGGTGGCATCTCTGCCTAACCAGTTTGAAATTTTGGCAAATTTTTGTGCCCGTTAAGATACTACGACATAAATTTGCGAACATAGTGGTGATAGTCGAAATGCATTTGTGGTCGTCGCTAGCTCCTTCTGTATTATGTCTGGAGTGAATTTGTTATCTATTTGGTATCAGGAAAGTAAATATGTCTTGTGTGTTTTACAGGATAAGGATCCAAACATTAATTGCTTCCTTATAAATCCTCCAGGCTCTTGTTTGCCAGTAAGGTATCAAAATGAGTGATTGTTGGAAAATCAGGTTGAGATCCAATCCTGACTGCAGCAGAATAATTATGAAAATTTTTCATGATTTTTGATTTCCTGAAAATTAAGATCTATTTAATTCTATAAAATGATTATCACAAATCATAATAAAGTGAAAACTTAATTTATATATTATTTCGAAGCTTGATCTTTGTCTTGATGTATCCCCCAAACCATTTTCAAAACTAATCTGTCTCAATCACCGTAGTCACACAAGTGTCCAGTCTCTAACGGTATCCACAAAACATGTTGAAAGAACTCTGTAACTCTTACAGAGAGGGTTAAGCCAGAAGTACTAGCTCCTTACAGCTTAAGCCTATTTATAGTAAGCTTTAGATGTTTTAGTAATTTAATTAGAATTAAATTCTAATTTCAATTAAACTTTAATTAAAATTACAATTAATTCTAATTAAATACCAATTATGCCCATATAAGATTCAATATCTCATATTGATCCTTATTTATTAAATATCTCATATTTAATCATAAAGTTTCTCAAACTTTACAATCAAGTCCAACTTGATTAAATTAACTTTGTTTTCTTCAATCTATTCTATATATGAGACCTATTAGGTTCTCAAATATATTGGCAATGATTATAAAATTTAATTTTAATTCATAATTAAAATTAGATAAATTAAAAATCCTTTTAATTTATCTTTAATTCTTCAATTAAACAATTTATAATCATAGATCAAGATTGACATTTAGCAATGCATCATGACTACCTAAATATTTAGGAATATCAAAGTGATTTTGACTAACTTTTTCGTGCATAATTTTTCGCATAATTCAATCCTTTCATTACAATGTTCCGATTAGACATAAAGCATGAAATTAATGTCTATTCTATTTTGAGTCTAATCATATTGGTTTTCTGCCATTAGTTATTGATTCAATTAATGACATTTGTAAACTATTACAAAGCATCATTTCATCTTGGCCAAGAATTTCTTAAATCAATACTAATCGAGAACAACAAAGCAATCTCCCTAATTACTTTAAGGTAATGAATCCTATCTTGATCACTCAACTATCTCTATATAGTTTATACTATATCCAATGACTACCGATTAAACGACCTATGATTAAATAGATAATAAGTAGTATCAAAATATAGCAATCCCTATACAAGATAACTTTGATAACCTTAAGTCAAAGAATCACTTATACAATCATAACAATGAGAATTCTATAGACATACAAGTAATGCTCCAAATGGATTTATCATATCAGCTCTATTCAGTGAACTTGTTCTCTAGCAAACACTCACACGTTTGTTTAAGTATCTCTATACTTTAGTCTATAAGTTCAACTACTTCCTTAATAAGGAAAAACAAAACGTGTGTTAGTCTTTTTCTGTTCTATTAATGTCTCATCTTAATAGAACAATGTCTAGGAATATTTATGAATAATACATAAATGCAATATGAATCTCATAATTATAATCTTATTATAATTTCATTTGTAATTTACAATTATCTCATGGACTTTATTATATACATTAAACATGTACAAGATAAAAAATGTATTTAAATAATTTGTCACTAAACTATAACCAAAGTGATTTGCTGTAGGACATAAATCAACATTGATATATACTAAAGACAAGGGTGAAGGGAAAAAGGTCAAAGAATCTCTTAAAAACAATATCTGAAGGGATTCAATCAACAGATTAACTCAGAATTTTCTGATGGCAAAACTTGATGGTGCTTTTCGAGGCACAGATTAAGAGGCTCTTGAAATGTCGAGGTCAGTTGATACCCTGAGTTTATATGCCTACTTCATTATATTTTAGTTGATGCTGAAAGGTGAATATGCGAATGTTAACCGACAGTTAGTCAATGTCCAAGTGGATGTAGCTCTGCCAGATGATATAATGATCTCTTCTCAAATCTTAACCATATTTTCTATTTTCTTCAGGATCTTGTTATTAATGTTCCGAAAGAATATAGCCAGTAGGTTTCTTTGTTTATTTGTCAGTTGGAACATTTTGAAGCAGTTTACTCTCGAAAAATGTCAAATATCAAGTTTTTTATCCCGTCAGATGCATGCTCAAGACTGTTGAGGCATTTTGAATTTCACGTCAGTGGGAAAACCAAAAATGGGGCTCAGGCTGAACCGTGACTTGAGCTTTTTTGCAGGTATCTTTTAAAGAATGATGGCCTTTTCATGGAGATTTCATCAACCATTAACTGTTTTGGAGCTGTAAAAGTTGATTGGTCTTAGTCACACAATTTGCTAGAGTCCTTTGTGATGATAGGACGAGGCGTCTGAGCAAGTTTTATGATTCTCAGTTTCTGTCTCAACGTCGTCTGATACCACAGCAACTGGCCTGGAGTTTAATAAGGGTTAAGGCATTCCAACGTTCTAATCCAGGGACACAATAATGTGACGAAGAAAACTTTTTCAAGAGATTGTGTGACGGTCGCAACCTCTTCCACTTGTGTCTATGAGCATTCAATTTCGGCAATGATCAAAGCACCATAAAAGTTTGAGAGTATTCTTTACTTGGATCAATTTTTACTGCTTGATAACGAGTCTCAATACCAACTTCCACTTGAAAATCTAGTAGCCGTGAATAAGTTCCATTATGGAAATGGTCCAGCTGCATAAGAAGACCAGTGTACGAAACATTAAATGCTGTTTTACTTTTACTCATGGTTTTGGCTCATCTTTAAACTTGAAAGCATGGGGGTACAAGTTATATTATATAATCCTTTTTAAGAGCCCTGAATCTATAACCTGTTGTGAACATGGGGCTTATGTGAAGTTTTACTAATGTTCTAATGTAAAACGCTGCCTACTATCTTTCAAAAACAAAAACAAAAAAACGCTGGTTACTTGATGAAACCCATAGAAAGGTCAATCTCTATCAGGTTCTCCTCCTCAGTTGCCTCTTCAATCTCTTCTAGTAGCTCCACAAAACCCTTTTGCCTGAAAATGGATTCAGGAAAGCAATCAACCTGACTTGACTGCAGCTTTTGCTTCGACTCTTCACTAGTATTGACTGAGTTTTTCTTGGGGAGACTGATCTCGATCAAGTTATTCTCATCCTCATCCGAGCATGAGCTCTCAGAAATTGTGTCAATCTGACCAATATTACTCGAGCACATCCAACTGAACTCAAGGTTTTCACTAGCTAAGATACTATCACTGCTTTCACTATCTGATGTTAATTCAGTTGATTCAACCTGATGCTCATCCACAAGGCAACATTCAGAATGATCAGTACTCTTGAAAGAAGTAACAGTACCCTTATCTGCGTTCAGGTCCTTGCTAACCTCCATCTCCAGTTGCATAGTTGGACGGCATTTGGATATTTCATCTTGGCTTGTATCCTTAACAAGAATAGTCTTTCTCTTTGAGAAAGTGAAGATGAAAATGGAAGATAAAAGCAGAATAAGCATCATTAGAAGGACAGGAGACGAACCAAAGGTGAGGAAACAAGGGAAAACTAGACAAGAAACAAAGACAAGAAGCAAAAGCAGTGAGAGCTTGGAGGAAAGCATGGAAGTGCAGCTTTGGTTCTCATCTCTATTTCCCATTTTCAGGACCAAAAGTAGCTTTTAAATTGAATCTAAGAAGACAGGCCTAAAGGATTTGCTCCTAAAAGAGTTTCAACAAACTAAAAGAACAGAAGTGGATGTGGAAGCTGCTTGAGGGTAGCTTGTAGAAAAGAAATTAAAAACCATACAACCATTTACCGTAATGAACCGCCGAAGATTAATATAAGGAACTGGTTGGATATAGACAAGACGAGGGGGCTCCTAGTAGTGAATTCTTGTTCTAAAATCACCGTGCTTCCTTCCCTCTGCCAGAGCTTCGGACTTGAAAAACAAAACAAGATAATAGAACATGCACAGCCTGTTCCTATCTGCAAACTAAATCTCTAGAAATGACCAATAAAACTAATGGTATTGCAAGGTCGAAGCATTGGAGTTGTCAAATCCATGTGCAAGTGCAAGTGTGCTCTCCACATGACACAAGAAACCCGCCCAACACAAGAACACAGTGACCAAAATCTACAGCATCTGCTTACAGTTTGCTTTTTCATTCCCTCTTAGACAAAATCAATCAAAGTCCATAAACAAGTGAAAATTTTGCTCAAAGGGTGACTTTCTAAGAGGTGAAAGGAGCAGAGAAAACAAGCCCTCTAATGCTAAATGGGTAATCCAATATGTGGTCAAAACTAAGTTAGAAATTTCGGCATAGACAACAACAGTAAGTAATAATGACCCATTGTGGATTGTCTGCAGCTCGACCATGGATGTATGATGATAATAGTCCATTTATCACACAGCACGCTTTCGAGCTTACATGGAGTGGAGCCCCATTGCACTGGAGCTAATTTTTGGCGGGTAATGCCAAGCACCATTACTACCATGTTTCTTACAAGCAAACAGACCAAGTGAATTAGAATTGGTCAGGTTCATAGTAGGACCTTACGGAGACTTTGAACATGACACAGCCTCGAAGATATCTTAGTCACTGTCCTGGCCTTGAAATTTTGGCCTCTAATTAGGTGTCACCACTCTCATTGGCTAATATCAATGTTATATAGTTGCTTCCCAACTATGGTTAGTGAGAAACTGTAGCTGCAAAGTCATAAATCAAAGGGTTAACTCGTAAATTGCAACAATGATCAACCAATTTTCAAGTTCCAAAGGCATAATTGTTAATGTAGGGATTTAAATTTTCTCATTCTACTCCAACGCATCATTGCCACAAGGAGGAAAAAGAGAATCAAGCGGATCATAGGGACTGTATATATGTTTTGAGTTGCGATAAATTTTTAAATATTTTCAAGGGATGGGATCAAATTCGTACGTCTTAATAATTATTTTGGATTAAACTTATTAATTAATTTAAAATCTTTAAGTGATTCATCTGACATATATTATAACAAATTATTATATATACTCAAAAAATTTTATCCACCACACTTGAACAAAAAATGATTATGAAAATTATCTACAATTATTTATCTCGTGGTCATTTTTAATTAGCTTTATTATTTATTTTTTGATAAGTATAATTATGGATGACAATGGATTAATCTATGAGCCTAAATTTAAATGTTTTTAATAGATTATTTATGGGCCAAAGTATGCCGAAATTAGTCCAAGGTCTAAGCTTTCTAAAAAAAAAACGATATTATTTTATATAAAAGATTTAGGCCTCAAGTAGACTTGGGTCTGAGCAATAAAAAAAGAAATTATTTTATACTTTAAATTTTAAAAAAATTAGCCATCCCTAAGTATAATGATTAACAATAATCACAAAAGCTGATTTGAGATTAAACATTATTGTTTGTGATAAAATTCTAAATTATAACCGCCCCACTTATCTTCGGTGCTTTTTTTCATCCTAGAATAATGTAATGTCCGAGTGAGTTTTAAGTGTGCTTTAATTGATCAACCTTTTCCTCGATAAAGCATAAAGGTGAGCTACTTGCTAACTAATTTGATTAGTATCAAACACAAAGATAATAAAAAAAGTATGGAACACATAGCTGCCTTTCTAGGCCTAATCATCACCTCGTGCATCAAATGCAATAATTTGCGTTTGCATAAAGTTGGTTGTTTTTCAAGATTATGTGTCTTAAGGGGTCAAAAGGAGGGTGAGGCTTCTGCGTTTTGTCAGCAACTTTCCCAAAAATGTTTCCAAATTTTACATTTACATTTAGGATTGGAACTAAAATGAAATCTCAATTTCAATGCTTACATATATGTTATTTGGTTCTTTTACTAAATATTAAAATTAAAAAGGAGTTAGAGATTATATTAAGAATGAAATTCTTTTCTATAAAAATGAAAAATCTATTGACTTTTATGTGATAGAATTAGGATAAGGTAATATCAATTGTCTTTTAAATAAACCACTACACAAAAGATTTAATAAGAAAAGTGACTCTGGAGCTATGAAAGATGGTGGATATTTTTTTTAAAAGTTATAGTTTTCCTCCTATATATATATATATATAATTTATCATATTAGTTTCATGTGTAGCTGTAATTTTCTCATGTTTTATTGAATTGGATTGTTCAGAAATAATATCTTTATTAAATAGAAGTGACACTTTATAGACCTTTTCAAATTTTATATGTTGCTGTTTTATTAAATTAGGGTTTAGCTTTCTTTTGATCCATGACCATAAATTTATGAATTACTAATATTTGATCAAAAGATATGTACAGACTTTTTAAATGAGAAAGCATCAAGTCCCTTCATTGCAATTTGCGGTACTAAAGGAGAAGTAATTTAACACCCAGAGTAGGGGTAATTAAGGTATCAAAGATCGGAAGAAAGGAATTGAATTTGGAAAATTAAAAAGCAGGGGACTTTTTGGAGCGTCTAGGGTTAGGTTTTTTCTTTTCCCCCTCTCAATTTCGATCGTTTAATATCCAAGGATCATTCCTTTTACTTTTATCACATTCTTTAGGTTTTCATCGCCGTATATATATTGTATTGACCTTCTCTTTTTGTCGCCAATCAATAGATAGCAATCTTCTTTCGGGGTTTGGAGCCTGGGACAGCCGTCTGATCCAGTCACAACTGGGCTTCACTGCCCTCTGCCCGTTGAAATCCATGATCGTCAGCGTCCCATGGACCCCTCTCAGTCACACACCACTCTTCCTGTCAACGATGAAGAAGATGAGTGGGGTAGATTTGCTAATTTTTTTCGCTCTCTCTTTGGTGTTTAGTTTCAGGGAAAAGTTACAAATGTTTTCTGGTTTTTTGAGTTTATGATTGTCTCTACTAAAATGGGTTCGATATGATTTTATTGGAAACTCATTGTTTTGTACGGGTTAATTGGGAGATGGGTTGTCTGTTTGTTTTTGTTTATTTTTTGGATAATTCTGCCTCTTGATCATTGAGTTGGTTTACAGGCTAGTTTTAGTTATTTTGGGTAATTTGTATTGATTCTAGTTGATGCTGAGAAAATATCCACATTGTTGGCGGTAGGTAGTAGGCGAAAACTGCATTTGCATTGACTTTTGATGATGGACAAATCGGGAGTACATAGATATCCATAGAAAAGTGAGCACTTGCTTATCTTTAGGAGTAAAGTTTTACTGTCAAGAAAATAAAATGTTAACTCTATTTCAGCAGAGCCAAGACCCCTTACTCTTCTGTATGTATCATATTTACGCTGAAGGTTTTTACATAAAAGCTTAATAAGTAATAGTTCTCATTGGCCAATTGCTTTCAAGTCAGCTGCACAGCTTGAATACCTTTCTGTGCGTCCATGAATTAACCTTAGATGTAGGAGGTGTTTTGCAGCTTAAGATTACAGTTAATAGTGTCCAGCAACTATAGCATGCATCTTGTGCTTCATGCGATTGCACTATACATGTTAATAACTGTTGCTCTAGCAATAACTGCACGATGTTGCAAGTGGCATTCCGTTATAAATTCTCTATCTGATGGCATTCTATTTATTGTAAATTCTCTATTTGATTTTATAATTGAGATATGCGCGTTTGATATCTTTGTTTGAGCTTTCATTACTTTATTGGGTGATGATTGACAGTAGATGCCGTGTTACTCCCATATCAGTTTCTTTTTTTCTTCTGTTGTATTTTTTTCTTGTTCCTTTTTTATTCCGCTTTTATTTTTCATTAATTAATCATTTTGGTTGTTAAAATAACTGCACAAAATCTTGGATTATACTCAGTGTGGGTTTAATTTCTCCAATGCTAATCACTTCTGTCTACAAGCTTTTAAAAGTATACTGGGATATGCTTAATATTAACATATATGTTTTATGGTAGATACTGATGGATTTGTGATTCCTAGCTTGGGTTTGGGAGACCCAAATCAAACTAAAGAGGATGCTTCAGAAGTAGAGACGTCAAAACCCCCTTCTCCAGAGGTTGAAAGAGATTATACTGATTTAAATCCTACGTTTCATTGGACAGACAATACTTGCTTGAAACTTGAAATTTGAAATTATTTATTGTCCTCTTGCAGGCTAAAAAAGAAGAGAGCATATACTTGGGACCACATGGCGCTCCACCTTCACAGTCAAAACAATCAGACCCGAGCTCTTACAGTCGTAAACAGCGGTTTAAACAGAAGCTGAAAGAAGCAGACAGGAGGGTTGGTGGAACAGGAAGGGAGAACAAGTTGGAGAATTTGCGAGAGCTTGTAGGTGGTGGCAAAGCAACTGCCACCATGCAAAAGGGTTCGCCTAGAGATTGGTTAGATCCACATTGCCATGAATCACAGTTTGAGAAGTGGAATCCCCAGTGAGTGGATTTGTTGACTTCATATATTTGGTCTCCGGTGGATCATTGTATTATCTAAATTTTATTTTGACTTTTTACTTGGAACCAAATATGTGGAGATGGTGTTAATTTACAATAAAACTCAAGTTGGATCTTTTGACCTTGCTGCTGCTGCCCAAAAAACAGTAGCAAGTAAGATGAACAAGTATTAAATGTCATTTCAGAAAACTGCTTTATGTGCCTTGAATTTGCCATAATTCATCAGATAACTAAAGTGAGAGCATTAAATTGCTGATCGATGTTTGTCATCTCCAGTTTATACTGTGTATATACGAGCTACTTGCTGACTTGAAGGTTTAGGTGTGAGAAAATCTTTACATAAGTTCTAGCTGTTAAGTGAACTGATATTGCAGCACGGGCGCCTGCCATATGCGATGAATGAAAACAGACCAATACTACTTGGGAGAGCACTTCTTTTAACTCGATACTCAATAAACCATTGCATTGCAGTTTGCTTCAGCCTATGGACCGCATTTTCTGGCAATTTAAACTGCCTCAGTTAGTTTTGTTGTTGTAGAAGAAAGAAAATCGGGTATCTAGGGTTTACTTTGCACGTTATATATAGGTAAGTTAAGTTTGTACGCAGAGAGGCTTGAGTAACTAAATCTGACGGGACAAACAATAGAATGTGCGGGGAGAAGGGCAAGTTTTATGCGTCCTCTGTTAGGGACAGGTCTCCGGAGGCGTTCTAACGTTGTATATGGTTACTGTCCCGTGAGTAAGGACAGTTGATAAAACAAAGTAATCCTGTCCCCCTTAATTGTTTGGTTGATATCCCCGGTTTTATATCCTCTGTCTCCGGAGGACAGGATAAAGAATGGATAAAAAATTTTGTTCCTTCGAAAACCGAAGGACAAAAATTCTCTGTCCCTGTCTCTGGAACAAAGAAAGACGCAACCTCCCAAATTACCCCTCTTATGTTATTTGGTCCTTGTTTCGGTCTCTCGCACGCCCTCCTTCGCCTTCAAAATCACTGCTCTCTTGTATGGGTGAGCATAATTCGGCCCGGCCCGATTAACCGGCCCGGCCCGAATTAATTCGGGTAACAAAATGACAAAAAGTCGGTAAATCGGGCCGGCCCGACAATTACCCGAAATAATTCGGGTAAGGGACTGGTAACTCCGAAAAATTTCGGGTTACCCGATTACCCGAATTAAGCTTTTCTCTTTAGTATTATTACTTTGAAAATTGAATTAAAATTAGGGCTTCCTAATTCCTATCCTAACTTGACTTCCATTCCCGATTCTTCATTTCTTCTTCAGTTCTTCTCGCCTTCTCTTCTCGCCTGAACCGCCTTTTGCGTTCTCGCCTCTGCCTTCTGCCGTTCTGCGTTCGTCTTCTGGCCGGGTTCTGCCTTCTGCCTTCTCGCCTGTGCGGCTCTGCCTTCTACGTTCGTCTTCTCTGTTCTTCTCCTCGGTTCGTCTTCTGCCTTCTCGGTTCCTCCTCCGTCCGTGGTGCGTCTCCCTTGGTGGGTCAGCCTCCTCCAGCTGGTGCGTCCCTGGTGCGTGCTTCCGCGTGGTGTGTCCCTGGTGTCTGGGGCTGGTGGTGCCTTCTGCCATTCTGCATGCGTGCGTGGTGCGTCCCTGGTCACCGTCCGTAGCTGGTGCGTGTAGCCGTGTAGGGGTGAGCCTTCTGCAATTCTGCTTGCCGCGTGCGTCCCTGTTTCTTTGTACCGTAGCTGGTGTGTGCGTGCATCCCTGTTTCTTTGTTTGTTATTACTTATTAATTTTCAGTTTCTTTGTTTGCATGCTTATATAGTCCTCTTTTTCTTTGATCCATTAAGGTC
>JANIJH010000225.1:75470307-75483670 GCA_024520975.1 Erythroxylum areolatum | reverse complement strand
AACATATTTCTGTCCTTGAGACAGAGATAGTTTTTTTTGTTCTGTCCATCACAATCAAACATTTCACTGTTTCCAATTTTTGTTCTATTTCATCTCTAAATTTTTGTTCTGTTCTATCTCTGCATACAAGAGACAGCAATCATACCCAGCATAAGAGGACAATCCTTATTCTTGTCTGGTTTGCATGTTGATATTTTCTTGGCTGCATACAACTATTTGGGCCGCATACAACTATGTGCTATTCCTTGGTTAATCATTTCTATGGATGATTAATAACTTAATGTGTATTATTAATAATTATTGAGAGGGCTTGTCAAGGCGTTGGACTCAAACCCAAATGAATACAAACCAAGTCATTAGGTAAAGGCTCGAAATTAGTTGAAAGCAAAAAGTAAACAAAACTGTGGAATTTAATGCAAATGGACCCCACGCCCCTCCAAGAACTGTCTTTTGGCTTCTTCATCTCGTCGGTCCCACCACTCCTCAAGATGCCAAATCCGGACTGTTGGAGGAATATCAGATCACAGCCGTTCAATCCCCAGATTCTCACAGCAACGAATCCCAGCCGTGCGTCACAATATCGAACTTGTCTCCCCAGTTCCGTCCGACGTGGCATTTAAAACTGCTTTTTAATTCCGGATTTCAAGTCCGAACTCTAAAACATCTCCTCTTTAGGGGATATAGCGAGAAACGTGAAACGACGAATCATTAAGAGCAAAACGACGCTGCAAAAGAAGAGTGAGAGAGCTTCAAATCTCTCTCCTTGGAGCTTTTTCTCGATCAAGAAAGTTCGACTGCTTAAATATTCTGTCTGTAAGTTTCTAATTGTTTGACCGTTTGTGTTTCTGTTTTAAAAATGTGTTTCTTTTTTTTTTTTATCTGGGTTTTAGTTTTAAATTTGAGTATAGCAATTAGGGTTCCTAGGGTAAGTTTTAGAAAGTTTTGATCTTTTCGGTTTTTTGTTGGGAATTTTTTTTTTGAGTCTATTGCTTTCTAGTTTCTTGCATGGCTGCTTCGAAAATGCATGAAATGGACTAGAATTTCGCAGTTGGGTCCCCTATCTTGTGTGATTTGAAATGAACTTTTTTTTCTTTCTAAATTTTTATGTTCATAAAGCTCAATTCAACTGAGTATTAGCTATCCATTTCGTGAAAATGAAAACTTGAAGATTACAAATTTTGATTGCTTTACCTCCAAATTGCTGCTTTTTGTTCATTTTGAGTGTAGTGTTGAGTTTGGTTCTTGTCTTAGGATTTGAAGGATTGATTTGAAAATTCTGTGCTTTCATGGTGGTGAATTCTGGATGAATTGAAGTTTCTATGTGCGTTTTCTTGCTGAGAAAACGTCAAGAACTGATTTTCGTTGTGGACTTCAGTTTTGAGATTTTCTCGAGTCATGCTTGTGGGAACTGAATATTGCTAAACACTGTGCTTATTAAGTAGCGTATTCCCTTAAACTTTCGGATTTCACTGTAAAATTTAACATTTGAGTTCTCATTTCAACAAGCTGTAACCCCTCTCTCTCTCTCTTATAATAGTGTTGATTCTTTTTTGTTTTTTTTTTTGGGCAAGGATGGCTTGAAGTGTAGGTGAAGAAAGTTTTCAGTTTCTGGGTTTCAACTTTCTACATTTGGACTTAAATTGAATATTCTCTTCTCATTTCCATGCTTGTGGGCATTGTTGGATTGAAGCCTCTGGGATAATGGGTGGTGGAATACGAATACGAATATGAACATGTTCTTTCTTGGTTCAGCTTGTAAAACCATGTGTCAGGTTAATTACTCTGAGGTTTTGCTATTCATTTCTAAATTTTCACTTAAAGGTTCATTCTTTGTTCTTTATTTTTCATTTGTTCCTTACTGTCCATTTTTAACGATTTTCCACTAACAAAGATAGGATTTTGATGTGTCTGTTCAGGTTCTTGTTCATCTGTGTGAAATGTCTACCTTGTAGAATCACCTTTGGGTGAATATATGATTGTCAAGCAGTATCTTTCTCTTGTGTGTTCGTTGTAGTCATTAGCGTGAGTAATTATTTTGGTAACTATTTATGTATTAGTTTGGAATTGATTTTGTTTTAAGGAATTGTAGATATTGGAGACCAATTTGATAGTATGAATTAAAATATGTTGCATTAATTGTCTGCGAACTGGATGAACCATGCAAATTATGATACATACTCCTGCTGACGGTATTGGACTTTCTGTAGTGGTAAATTTGACGGCTTCAGACACTGAGAGCTGTGATTCTTTTGAAGAGAGCCTTTTAAACCAGTCATTGGACTGAAGGGAGCTGAGTTTCTATCGAAGCTTGGGCATTACATTGGATCCTGCAATGGGGGAGAAAGAATCAGATGAACAAATTCAAGAGGCATTGACAAATGGGACGGTTGCATCCGAGAATTCTTTGGAAGCAGTTATAAACAGAAATGATGAACAAAATAATGGTGTCAGAGAAATGGAAGAAGATAAAGATCATGGTGAGAAAGTTGAGACTGAGAGAATGGATGATGACACCAAACCAAAGGAAGATGAGATCAAACAAGTGAAAGAAAAGCAAGAAGGTGATGAAGAGAAGGAAGCTAAAGTTGCTGCAGTGGAAGAACATATTTGGAAAGAAGGAGATAAGGGGGCTGAAAATCAGGAGGAAAACAAAAAAGAATTGGAAGATAAGGATGATAAGTTGTCCAAAGAAGAAGAAGAGGATGAAGATGAAAATGATAAGGAGAAAGTATCAAGGAAACATGGGAAACGGAAGAGTGTTGGGGGAAAAGTTGACAGGAAGAAAAAAGCAGCAGGAGAGAAGAAGGAACCGGAGCCGAAGACCCCTTTTTCTCACAGGCCACAACGTGAGCGGAAATCTGTTGAAAGGCTTGTGGCTTCCATAGAGAAAGATGCTGCAAAAGAGTTCCACATTCAGAAGGTGTTTTGTTTGTTTCCTTTGTAATATGGATTCAAAGGGTCATTCTTATTGTCAGCTTAATTGTGGTTTATCTATAAATTGCAGGGCCAAGGCACTCCTCTAAAGGATATACCTAATGGTATGCCATCTGTTCTTTCTCTTTCACAGGATCTTTTTGAAAAGGCTTTTGGGGCTTTATATTGGTATTTTAAAGGCTTTGGTCTCTTGTTTGAAGTTCCTTAAGAGTACTAACTTATGTTGGTTCACCATGCATGTAAATGCCTCCATCTTTTCTGTATTGTCTTTTATAAGCCCCAAAGACCCTTTAAATCATGTTGGTTCACCATGTATGCAAATGCCTCATCTTTTATGTTTTAGTTTCTATGAGTTCCTTTACCTATTAGTGTATGTTAATTCCCCAACCATGCAAATGCCTCATTCCTTTGAGTCTGTTCGCTAAATCTTCCAATGTCTGGCTGTGAAAGAAGTGATATATCTGGATGTTTTTATTCTAGTGGCATTCAAGTTATCAAGAAGGAAGATGGATGATACCTTCAAACTGCTACACTCAATTCTGTTTGGAAGGAGAGGAAAGGTAATCCTTGTTTTGACCATTTCTTGGCAGTACTAACAAAGTTTTAAACAAACCATGAGTTTTGCAACATTGTGGTCATTAGATGCTTTCAATTGAATTGCTAAGGTCGAGATACTTTTTTTTGCTATCATACAACTTCATTTCTTTTCTTGTTGCAGGCTGTTCAGATCAAGAGCAATATATCCCGTTTCTCTGGTTTTGTGTGGCATGAAAATGAGGTAAAGGAGTCACGGCATTGAGAAATGTTTTTGCAACATATAAGCAGTTATTTGGATGGGGAATGCTGTCACTATCATCGATTGCATTGAAGAAGAATTGATCTCTACTATCTTTGATCATTGACTGCAGGACAAGCAAAAGATCAAAGTGAAAGAAAAATTTGATAAGTGTAACAAAGAGAAGTTACTGGAGTTCTGTGATATTCTTGACATATCAATTGCCAAGGCTACTACAAAGAAGGTAGGCTGGTTTGTTTTCATTATACATGAAGTTGCAGCTTTATGATGGCCCAGCAGTTAAGTTGCCAGCAGTATGTTTTTCCAATTATCTCTCTTACACAGACATTTTCTGATGTTTGTACTTTTTCCTAGCTAATTAGCTATTGTAAGAGGTTATTAGAAGTTCCAATTTGTGGGTTTGTGTCTGGACGAATATGCATGTACCAATTTTCCTGAATATAATAATTTCAGTGTTGAATTTTAATGTTTTTCAGCGATGATGCTTTACTTCATTTACATTTCAACAACTGCTTTTGATAATTGGCATTTTAAACTAAAATTTTGCTCTCTTTAATCTGGATAGTTGGGATGTATTCTTTAACATACAATGTGCTTGCAGGAAGACATTGTTACTAAGTTGATTGACTTTTTGGTTGCCCCTCATGCCACTACTACAGTGTTACTTGCAGAGAAAGAAAAGGTTTGTTGGCCCCAATAAACTGATAGATCCATTTTTGGGGAATATTTCTTTTTCCAGGAAGACATGCAATTGAGTTTGGAGTATTTTATTGAATTGCCAGGGAAGCAAAAGCAATAAGCGGAAGAGGGTGTCCAAAAGTTCAAAACGTTCAGCAAAGGTACATTTTTATTTATTAGCATGACAGCAATGATACAAATATCCAATTACATGGATACTGGCTGTACTTCTAGTAGCATGGTTGAAGTTACATGGTAACCTTATGACTGTCAAAATCACTGAGCAGTAACAGTAAGCTAGTTGCCACTATTCATAGTCACATTCCCTTTTTTCTGCTTGTCCTGACTTTCTCTTCCGATTTTTGTTGTTACTCTTTAATGTTGCAAGATGGAGAGGCATGAGAAATGGCTAATTTTCACCTTGCTCACATCTGTTTCTGTTAATTTTCTTACTTCCTGTTCTTGTAATTTTCACCTTGTTCTCCTCTGCTTCTGTTAATTTTTCTTACTTCCTGTCCTGTAATCATGTTCTGGTTTGACATGATTTTGGCGTATTTTTAGAGGGGAAGGAAGGCTGAAGATGTTTCAAGAACAAACAAAAAGAGTCCACCTGAGACAGAGGATGAATCTGATGAAGAGAAAGAAGAAGAGGAAGAACAAGATGAAAATGTAGAAGATGAAAATGAGAATGGAATTTCGGAGAAGCCTGATACTGAGGTACCTGAGCATTCTGAAAGTGAGGAGAAAAATGAATCTGAAGAAGAATCCGAAGAGGAAACAAGAAAAGGCAAAAGAAGTTCTACAGTAGCACCTAGAAAGGAATCTGCTGGAAAAGCAAAAACCAAGAAGATTACTTTTGTCAATAAAGCCAGTCCACCACCGAAAAGAGCACCTAAAAAATCTTTATCAAAGCGCATTGAAAAGGTTTCATCACGCAAGAAGAAGGATGAAAAAACAGCTAAGAAGTCTTCAACTCCAACTAAAGCTGGTTCGAAAGAAAGAGCTGGTAATTCTTTATTTCATAAGTCTATTGTTTTCACAGTTGTGGATGCTCGGTTGTTAATACAATGGTCCTAACATCTGAAATTGTTCTGACCCTTTGTTTTTAGAATTTTTTTAATGTCTCATAAGTAGGTACCTTGCTGATCACAATAACAGTGATGGCTGAACTGTCATATTATAATAGAGGAACTCTACCAAGTGTTAATAGTTCTGACTTATTCTGGACACTTTTTGTGTGTCCAGGCAAAAAGGTTGTGAAAGGTAAGGGAAGTGCTAAAGGGGAGAAATTGGGACCAAGTGATGATGAACTTAGAGATGCCATATGTGAAATATTCAAAGAGGTGGATTTCAATACGGTAAGATATGTTGTTATTACTACTCAAATAGTTGCACTAGTCTTTTAGCTAATCTTTTCACCTATACTTTGATGTTCTGGGTTTCAATTATCAGTGCTTCAGAGTACTTGATGCTTAACTGGAAGTTTACTTTGTTATATGCAGGCTACATTTACTGATATTCTTAAGCTACTTGGTAAGCATTCATCACTTTTGTTGCTTCCAGTATAGTTTCTTGTCTCTTTACTGTTTTATCTTTTATATTAATATTGTGAAAATGTTCTACAACTTCACAGAAGTTACTTCTTGTTTTTTTTCTGGCTTTCCTGCCTGCTTTTTTGTTTTTGAGGATACATCTTTTGTTTGCTGCACTGTGGCATAGTTCTCGATTTGCAGTTTATCTTCCATTGGTTACATGTTGTGAAGGCATGAAGTTGAATGATTTGAGATGGATTCTTTCTATCTTGACTTGAACCACTAGATTTGCAGTATCTTCCATTGGTTATATATGGTGAAGGCCTTAAGTTGAATAACTTGAGATAGTTATCTTTCTATCTTGACTTGAACCACTATAATTTTAAAAGTTTCGGCACCTTAAATTTGGCAGTTATTCATCTGTGGCTAAAACTCGACTTAATTGATATTATTATTGGTTATTTAAAAGAAAGTATGGCTACTTTTCAGCACGGCATTTTGACATGGATCTCACCCCAAGAAAGTCGGCAATAAAGGTTATGATCCAAGAAGAGCTTACCAAACTAGCTGATGAGGCTGAGGATGACGACGATGACGACGATGACGGAGGAGATGGTGAGAAAGACAAGATTCAGTCTGCCGGTCAAGAAGTTGAAGCTTGAAACATCATGTAACTTGACTGCTCGAAAATAGTGTAGCTGTTGTAGTTATCATAATAACCTTGTCACTCACTCAGTTATGTGTACATGTACTGTTTATTGTATCTGTAAAGCCGGCTGTAACTTATGTTTAGTGTTTAATTGCTGGCTGGTAAACTAGCATTCGTTAGTAACTAGACGCAGTAAAACTTGCTAAACAATGCTGCAACTACAAGATTAAAGTTAGTTGGGTACACATGAGCGGAAGTTGTAGGAACTCTTTTGTCTCCTTGCTATAGTTTAACTAATCTTAACAGTGCATCATTATCTTATCGTATCCTTTTCTTTGTTTATTGATGTTTCTTTTGATGCAAAGTTGATGAGCTAGTTTGATGTCAATGACAGTTAAGGCAACTTCTGTCGGCTGGCGTGTCTTTCAATGTGTTGGTGACATATATTTACATGGACCTATAATATATAATATATGGATAAAATTTAATTAAACAGAAAAAAGTGAAAATAAACGTGTAGAAGTATGAAAGTTAAAGGATAATTGTCACTCTGCCAGGGCCTTTAATATCCCAGTTGAAAGACCGTCTGAACATGTTAATCTGGGCCTTCGAAGTTCTAAAATGGATGGTTTAAACATGGGGAGGGCACGAGCTAGTTGTTTGGAAAAAATGATACAAGAAGAGCAATGGGAGTGATTCCTTACCTTGTATTCATTAATAATGTGCAACAATAAATCTCCAGTCATTAGTAGGAAAATGTAATATACTTCTTAAGGGTTCATGTCCAGTACACGAATCACATGATATATCTTAAAAAAGACTGCAATAGCACTGAAGTGTGCGTGCAGCCACTATATATAGTGATTTTCTTTTTATATTGTTATTGTGGTTGTTGAAAAATGTAAATTACTCAAATCACACTCATTTGGAAAAGATGAAGAAAAACTCAATTTGGCGGTGAGCTAACACAAAGTGCATTTGGACCTTGGTTGTATTTGTATCAAAATTGATCTTAATATCTTTGTATCTTATGTTATTTAAATGAGCATGTGCTCCTTCATGATGATAGAACGGTAATTGTCTTTTCATTTATGAATATAGTTTATCCTTTTCGTACCATCTACAAAGAAGCTTTATGTAGAGTTTGTTGTCATCTTATCAAGTATACATAAATATATCAAAAGGTCAAAATCTTGAAACTAAGAGACAAATGCTCCACTCACACACACACACGCCAACTAGTGGAGCACTTAAGGTCTCTTTAGCCACCATAAAGGTGATGAGCAAATTGATGCTATCTTCCTAACTGGATTGCATATCTGTTTAGTCGATAATGATGTTTAGTGCAAGGCTTTTGGATTTAATAATCGTCTAGCAATTAAACAAACTCTTGATTTGCCTAATGAATCCAAAACTAAACTAAAGCTTCCATATGATAACTTGTCTTGATCTCGAGGGTGGGTGACCCAAGAAAGACTTGGCTAAGGGCCTAAGACTTAACTATCATTTATTTAATATCACACAGTACTTTTAATAGATTTTAGAAGTTATATATAGCTATCGTGGATTGCCTATATCACAAGTCACAACCCTCTACCTGCATGCATTTGAAGGCCTAGTGTCATGCTTCAGTTTTAGTCTGACTTTAAGGCACCTATCTAGTATCTAATGGACTAAAACAACACTATTAATAAAATACTCATTTTGTGTTTGGTACTCATTTGTGACTATAAAGGATTATAAAATTACCATGAAAGGTGTAGCTCAATTTACTAGTTCTAAGGCACTCAGTGAGGATATTGTGATGTATTTTGATGAGGGAAACTCCAGTGTTGTATATATTCTTAATTTTATAAATATTTCATTTAATTTTCTAACCGTAATTTAAGACACTTGGTGGGACTTGAGTTGAAAATCCAGGTTGGATCGATACTTACCACGTTAAATACAAAATGAATGGTGAAGATGTTGAACCACAGCAATCGTGTGGCTCCAAAGCTATCCGTAACAACATCTAGACTTATCGATAAAGAACGGTCCAGAATCACCCACATGTAAGCAATGATGGTCGTTATTAACACCATAGATCCACCCAAAAGCACCATCAGGTCGGATGTTTTGCTTCCTCCCTTTCTTTCTCCGTATCTCTACCAATCCAATCGCCCCCGAAGTTCAAGCCCTTGAACCTGGTTTCTAGAGCTGCAAAGGGTTTTTCGGCTAATTTCAAGGATGTGAAATTGAGGTTGGTTTTGTGGGAAATGTTCATTTCTTTGCCTCAAGGATGTCTTGATGATGCATACACTTTCTACATGAGCTCTGCATGGCGTTAATCGACTTTGTGCCCTCTTGCAACTTGGACTTTAGCTTTCATAGATTCTGTTTGAATCCTTTTTATAGAGCAACTTCATCGTCTGCTCAAAAGAACAGGTCACAGGTTCTTTCTTTTACATAAGTTTGATATGGTGTCTGATTAGTTAAGAAGCCCCCACCCCCCAATTACCTAGTGCTCCATGTTGCAATTCTGTCTGAATCTTCGCTTCTTATTAGGAACTGACGAAGCTGATCAAGCAATCAACTTTGTCTTCATTAGTACCCTTGCTCCAAATTTAGTTAACGTTCGTTCCCATGTCGTCAACCTAAAACTCCCAGAAGTCTTGTCCCTACTTCCTCGCAACATTCCTTTATTCTGTCCTAAACCATATTTCACCTGAGGAGTCTTTGTCTTTGATAAATTGTTGACAACTTGTGAAGCATAGGACGAAATCTTTATAGCTTTTCTAATTCCATTTTTCCAATGCAGTCAGGAAGCCAAAGGTACATTAACCAGCTTTAAAAGTGTCTGAACTTGGAAGAATCGGTATCGTATTGACAATAATCATCCAGAAGCCTTTTCAGTTTTCAACAGTGTGTCAATGTCGAACTCAGACGACAACGACTCCGGGGCAACTCACGTGAACAGTACCGCAACCAACGACCTATCATCTTCGCGGGAGCAAGACCGTTTACTGCCAATTGCCAACGTTAGCAGAATCATGAAAAAGGCAGTCCCAGCAAATGCAAAGATCTCCAAAGATGCCAAGGAGACAGTCCAGGAATGTGTGTCGGAGTTCATCAGCTTCATCACAGGAGAGGCTTCCGATAAGTGTCAGAGAGAGAAAAGGAAGACAATCAACGGTGACGATCTCCTGTGGGCCATGACCACCCTTGGATTCGAGGACTATGTGGAGCCTTTGAAGGTCTACTTGCAGAGGTTCAGAGAAATGGAGGGTGAAAAGATCGTTGGAGCGCGTGAGAGGGACGTGCCAAGTCATGCAGGTGGGTTTGTTGTTGATGGACGCGTGCAAGGATCTAGTAGTGGTTTTTACGATCAGATGGCTGATGTTGGGTTGGAGTATGTTGGGCCCGGGGGTAGCTTCGGTAGGCCCAGATAGTTGTTGATGATGATCATGCAATTTAATATGATATCTTATGATCATGCAATTTAATATGATATTTTACTATAGTTCATTACAGCGGTTAATGTGAGACACAGACACACATTATCACCGATTACACGTGTAGGGCCACGATGGAATCTTTATATTGATATAGGGCCAACATTATTATGGTTGTAATTGTCGATGTTGGCATAATGATAAATTGATGTAATGTTTTAAAACGTTCATGTTTATGTTGGTATAATGTATTTGAGTTATCTTGTTTCTAAATTTTAGCTTGAGTGAGAGTTCCTTTAACCTTTCCAAGTAAACGAAATCAAATTGCATTCAAATGACAACCTTTTTCCTGAAAGAGTGGCTAAGTGATATGAGGTGGAATTCTAAGCTACATTTCCTGCAATGAGGTTAGGGTTTGAATTTCATGGTTTAACTTTTTCTTTTTACTTAGCAAAGGGTTTATTTGATGTGCAGGTTTAAAAATTATACACTTAAAATATCAAGTTATAATATGTGAAATCCAAAAAAAACTATACACCTAAGAAAGTAGCAACAATCATATTTTAATATATATATATTTTTGCATAAAAGTTACCATCAATAATTATTAAAATATTCAATTAAATTTGTCTAATTTTATAATTAGTTAAAGACAATAATATAAAATTTAGCATAAATTGAATTTAATGATAAATTCTACTTTAAAATCTAATTTAATAACAACAATAACACTCAGTAAAAATTCCGCTGAGACTTGGAATCTAGGGAGGTCTAATAATATGCAGCTTTACCCTAATGAGTAGAGAGATAATTTAAATTATACTTAAATCCACAAATCTAATTTTAATAAAAACATCAAATCTACTTATAATCAAGCTATAAAGACCATCATAAGAAAATTAATCCTATTAACTTTATTGGAAAACAATAATTCACGTCGGATTTGATATAAGTAACTCCTAATCAAACATTTTTTTAAATAAATTCCGTTTATATAAAATGATCATTCAAAATAAAGCTACAATATAATTTCTCTCTATAAGGTGTTTTAATTTAGTAATAATTAAAATTTAATCAAAAAAATGTATTTAGTTAATGGTTAGAAAATATATTTATTTTAAGTTTAAAAAATATCGAATTCATCCCTTAAGTGTCATAATTTGTATTTGTTTAATGCAGTTTCTACGATTTATATTTTTTTATTTGATTATTTGAGTGATTAATTGAAGGACCAAATAATTTTTAGGATCTAAGTAAATGAGCTGTATTTAATACTTATTAATTATAGAGGGCAAAATTATGACATTTAAAAGCGAGGTTAGTACAAAGTAGAGAGCCTCTTCTTGGCTTAAAATTTTCTTGTTGTTACTTTTTTTTAAACATTATATATGTCACAAGCATTCAACTATAAGATCACAACCATAGTGAAGAAGGACATACAAAATCCAACCAAACAACTCCACAAGCATGACCTATGTATCCCGTACTAACCTCAGATTCAGAAGCAAAACTTCAAGATCTTAAATTGATATAGCAAGCTCCCTTAAGTGGAGTGATAAGGATGAATGGACCAAAAATGATGCTACTCAAGTGAACAACGTCAAAGAGCTATAGTATGTTGGTCAAGATAAACTACGTTCAACGTGTTCTCGGATGGATGACAATTCCTCTCCCAAAGAAGCATACATCCCAACTTTAGGCCTAAGTGGTGTTATCACAACTAATAGGCCCGAAACTCTTCTCATCCACAAAGAAGGTTTTGGCCAAGATTAGGTTCTCCATCCCTTTTAGCTGGCTTCTAACTGTTACAAGAGTAGTCATGCGTGTTGCTTCTTGTTAAGTCAAAATAATATCAATAAAATCTTCTTTGCTTTGTGCTCAATCAATTCTTATTTTCTTCTTGGTATCATAGCCTTGTTAACGAGAGACACAATCTCTTTCTCTCGTTAATCAAACATGTCTTCCTTTGGCTTCAACCAAAACAATACCACATCAATTAATATCGCAAATTTCATCAAAGTAGAGCTCTCACACAACATATATGTCTTCTGAAGCGCCCAAGTCAAGAATATGGCTCGTCTATTGTTGATGTCGACAAGGAGTCTTCAACCACCAGCTGCGTCACACACACCGACATCGCCTATGAGGATTTGTCGAAATTCACCAATTGGCAGCAAATGGACATAACCCTCCTCGGCCTCCTCACTATGACTCTAGCTACAGAGGCACTGGGATATGTGATCAGGCATGAAACTTTGCGTGAAATATGGCTAGTTTTTGAATAAGAGTTCGTTAGCCACTCTCAGGAACGAGAATTCGGACTCCAGTAGCAACTCAATTACCTAAGAAAGGAGTCAAGCACATCTATCTCAGAATACCTCAGGAATTTCACAAAAATTTATGACGAACTTGCCACCATTAATCAACCTCTTCCTGACAAGAATAAGGTTCATTCTTTCCTTATGAGTCTATATCCTGACTACAAAGATTTTACCACCATGGCTCTTAAACCACCATATTCTGAATGCATAAACCAATTGAATGCTTATGAGACTAGGAATACTATTCTTGAGAATTATGTCAATACTAGTTATGCATTCCTCACGCAACGAAACAATCGTCACGATGACTCTACATATCATACTCGATTCACTTCTGAGGGGGAGAGGATTTGGGCCTGCTTCTAATAACTCTGTGATTACAAATAATAATTCTTGGAATGAGTTTACAGGTTATAATCGAGATTACCAGTGCCAAGCTGGTGGGAGCAATAATAGTGTAGGCTTTTGATGATCGTCACTATTTTGTGAATGATTGACGTGACTTTGTGAATAACCGGCGTAATTGGTCTACTAATCACCACGACTTTGTCTATTAATTATCTTACAAATCGACATAATGTTAATTGTGAATTTACTGATCAGTTATTACGTGTGAAGGAACGAAACAATAGGGAAGGTGCTATTGATTGGAAAGTGTAAGGATGATATGTATGTGTTGCCTAAGTCAGAAAGTGCACTTCTTGCATCTAAATCGATAGTTCATCCTGATCTTTAACATCAAAGATTTTGGCATCCTCAAGATGTGTCTTTGTAACATCCCATACTCATATTAAGGGTTGCGATTGAAATTTCAGTACATGTGAGCTCAAAAAGAGATTAAGGAAATGCATTTTTTTACTCATGCATAATGTTAGCATATATGCATATAAATATTGAATCTTTGCATAAAAAAAGAGGTAATTGCCTTCATTGACAACTTTTGGGTATAATTGATGTTAAATGTGATTTTATTAAAAATGAGAAGTAGAGGGAGTAGAGAGAGTGATCTAGGTATGAGT
>JANIJH010000225.1:75456554-75470207 GCA_024520975.1 Erythroxylum areolatum | reverse complement strand
TGAAGGTAACTTTTTCCAATTAAATTGATGAAATTTGTATTTGAATTGTTGGTATATATATATGTGTGGGAGATTTTTTCATGGAAAAGAAAGATAAGATTTTTTTAAAATGACGAGATATGATTGAATATAAAGAATCAAATGAATTGAGGTTTGAATGTGGATGAATTTTCAAATTGGAAATTGAAATTGAAAAAAAGAGAGAAAAAAACTATACTGATTTAGATTGGTTTAGATCAAGTCGTCTTCTCGGATGATGTAGCTCGCCTTTATAGTTTTCCAAAGTTTTTAAAGTATGCGTTTTTGGAGGTCGGAGTTAAAAGTTTTGACCTTAAGTTTTTGTTTTTAATTTCTTTGGTTTTCGCCCACGTTTTATGATTTCAAGATCTGTATTTCAAAAAATTTTGTGCACACGCTTTTTGATTCCGAAAGGTTGGGTTCCGAAAACGGGGCCCAACATAGAGAACCAAGGCAGGTAATACCAAACAGAAGGTATTTTGACACTAACCTAGTTGAATATGATTGTTTAGTTGCAGAAACAGTTGAATATGAAACACCAGAAACCTATGAGGAAGCTATGGAGAGGGCTAATGCAAATCAGTGGAAGGAGGCTTGCCAAAGGGAATACTCTTCATTAATGAAGAATGAGACTTGGAAGCTAGTTCCCAAGCCACCCAATGGTAAGGTGATTGAATGCAAGTGGATATTTAAGCTCAGGGATGGAGTGGCAGAAGTTGATCCTAAGACTTACAAGGCAAGACTAGTTGCAAAGGGCTTTAGGCAAAGAGAAGGAGTAAATTATAAGGAAATCTTTTCTCCAGTGGTCAAGTTTAAAACAGTAAGGATAATTTTAACCCTAGCAATATTGAATGATTGGGATATACATTAGATGGATATAAGGACAGCCTTCCTATATGGAAGACTAGAGGAAACTGTCTATATGAAGCAACCCATTGGCTTCATAGATAAGCAGAAACCAGATCACGTGTGCTTACTAGAAAAGTCTTTGTATGGCCTAAAGCAAGCTCCTAGGCAATGGAACAAGAAGTTCCATGAGGTGGTGACAGAATTGAGGTTCAAAAGGAGTGCTATGACTACTGCCTATAGTACAAGGACCTAGAGAAAGAGGAAGTGATCTATATGCTGGTGTATGTTGATGATTTAATCATCACAGGAAAGCTGATGAAGAAAATTCAAGAAGTGAAAGATGCTTTGAAGAAGAATTTTGATATAAAAGACCTAGGGAGAGCTAAGAAGCTACTGGGAATGCAAATAATAAGGAATGAGGCTGAAGGGAAACTATGGTTGATACAAAAGGATTATATCAGGAAAGTCCTATCTAAGTTCAACATGGTAGACTCTAAACCTACTCTTGCTCCAATTACCACACACTTATAGCTGACAGCTACTAAGAGTCCAGCAACAGAAACAGAAAAGGAACATATGCTAAAATATCCTTATGATGTGGGTATAGGTTGTATAATGTACATTATGATTTGTACTAGACCTGACTTAGCATATGCAATCAGCCTACTTAGCAAATTCATGTCTAATCCAGGTCTAGAACATTGGTTGGGTTTTAAGATAGTACTTAGATATCTGAAGGGGACCCTAAATCATGGTCTATGTTTTTCTAAATCTAACCTAGAAATGCATAAACATATGAACTTAAATGGCTATGTAGATGCAGACTATGCAGCAGACAAGGGCACACGCAAGTCATTATCAACATACTATTTTACACTATCAGGGAATACAGTAAGCTAGAAAGTGCAACAACAATCAGTAGTATCATTATCCACAATAGAAGCTGAATACTAAGCAATCACAGAAGGCCTAAAAGAGCTAATATGGCTTAACGGACTGCTATCAGAAATCAAAGTTCATATATCAGAAGCAAATATTCACACCAACAGTCGAAGTGCTTTTTACCTGAGTAAGGACCCAGTCATAAACGAGAGATTGAAGCATATTGATGTTCGACTCCACTTCATCAGAGACAAGTTCAATCGTAGAGAAGTCGACTTGAAGAAAATAAAAGGAGAACAGAACCCATCAGATTTTGGGACAAAAATAGTTCCAATAAAGAAGTTCATTTTCTGTAGAGAGTTGAACAGAACCCATCAGATTTTGGGACAAAAATAGTTCCAATAAAGAAGTTCATTTTCTGTAGAGAGTTTCTACAGATAAATGACTCTCTATAGAAAATGAAGCACCTTAAAAGAAAAAGGAGGGCTTACCCGTCGATCGCACAACACCGGAGGACAAATTAGGGTTTCATATTTTCTAGGTTTCGGATTTCAGAAATTGATCACGAATTGAAGGATTGAGTGAGGGTTTATGAAGAAGGAGGGAATAATGTGAAGAAAATCACAAAATTCTCCATAAATCAACACTTAAACGCTACTGACCAAGGAACAAAGCTGGAAAAATCGAAGGAGAAAAGAAAGAGAAGCTTACAAAGAGAAGAGGAAAGTGCATCTTGAATGTTCGAAGGAAGTGACTGATGACTTAAGCTATGTCACTTATGCTCCAGACACACGTGAAGCACAATGGACAGCCACAAAACACACAGCATAAGAAAGGAAAATGCAGAGAATGAAGACCAGCACATAGATAAAACACAGCACTTCATTAAAGGCATTAAATGAAAGTCTGTTGCAAGTTAATAAAGAACAAAAGGCAAAAGTCTTCAAGTAGCATGTGCATGACAACATGCAATATATGTTCTGACTCAGTCAAAGGAACCCAAAGGTAGTAGATCAACTTCAACTCTATAAATAGCCAAGAAGGTTCAAGCTTCAGATACAAAACAATATCAATACAATCAAGACTACCTAGTTTACATTTTTCTTGTGTTTTCAAGTGAGGAAAAATAGAGAGTGCTAGAGTACATTACAGTGGATACTAGAGAGTTTTAGAACTCTTACAGGTGTGATTGAACACTCAATCTCTTGTACTTTTCTTATTTGATCTTAGTAAAATCCGGTGTGGGTGATTGATCCTTGGACGTAGATAGCTTTGTGCTATCGAACCAAGTAAATTATGAGTGTCTTCTTTACTTTCTTGCAAACTTTCATTTCTGCATAAAAAAAATCCAAGGTTAATCATCAATCAGTTTAGAAATATTACACAATAATAACAAAAAATTTCTAACAAATACGTTATGTTTTCAAAAACCATGGCCCTTGGAAATACAACCTTGAACTCACCTAAGGGATGCTTTCTAGGAAAGGTGTTTGAGTTATCGAGAGTTTAGCTGGATGTAAGTATGGGCCACATACTGTTCGGAGACGACACAAAGATCGTCATGATTTTCATGATATGATTTTGACCTCCTTTATAAGTTGCCACTTCATAACCGCGTTTCAAGTACGACTTATCCATTAAGTGATTTGATAAGGTTTGGAAAAATTTTTCGTAGTCACTATACATTATTGGGAGCTATTGATTCAGCCATAGAACCTCACAATTATGCCGAGGTCGTTAAGGATGTTCGATGACATGAGGCCATGGTACGTGAGATTGAGGCACTTGAGGCCAATCGCACATGGACGATTGAAGCTACCACTTGGGAAGAGGCCTATTGATTGCAAGTAGGTATACAAGGTCAAACACAAGTCAGATGGTACGATCTAGCAATACACAACAAAGGGGTTTATGCAAATTAAAGGCTTAGACTTTCATGACATGTTCGCATCGGTTGCAAAGTTGATCTCAGTTCGAGCTTTCTCTCCTTTGCGGTTGCGCAAGGATGGGAGCTTCATCAAATGGACATGAACGACGCTTTCCTTTATGGTGATCTTGATGAGGAAGTCTATATGAAGATACCTCAAGGGTTTGATCATGGACGAGATGGACAAGTTTGTAGACTTCGGAAGTATCTATATGGTCTCAAACAAGCCTCCAAAAATTGGTTCATTAAGCTTTGTGATTCCCTATAGAGGTATGGATTTATTTAGTCTAAAGCGGATTATTCCTTATTTACATATCGTCGGGGTGCTATTTTTTTTGGGAATGCTCAATTACATGGATGACATCATTTTGATGGGTAGTGATTATGAAGTTTGTTATGCTTTTAACACATATCTTAATCGATATTTTAACATCAAGGACCTTGACAATTTGAAGTATTTTCTAGGTATTGAGGTTGTGAGATCACCGAAAGGACTATTTTTATGCCAACGCAAGTATGCGTTGGATATTTTTTCAGAGACGTGCCTCCTTGGTTGTAAGCCAGCTGAGACACCCTTAGAGCAAAACCACCAGTTAGGTTTAGCCGATGGCCCACTTCTTGAGGATGATAGTGGGTATCGTCGACTTGTTGGTAGGTTGATTTATCTCACGATTACTAGATCGGAGATTTCATATGTGGTGCATATTTTGTCTCAATTTGCCAAGACACCACTTGAGGAGCACTTAGATGTAGCGTTACACATTGTTCGATATCTTAAGGGTAATCCCGGTCGGGGGATACTACTTTGCGCTGATTGTGATCTACGACTTTAAGTTTTCTACGATTCCGATTGGGCAAGTTATCTTATCACTAGACGATCTGTCACGGGCTATTTCGTTACACTTGGTTAGTCCCTAATCTCTTGGAATACTAGGAAGCAACTCATTGTTTTGCGTTCTTCGACTAAGGTTGAGTATCTGGTTATGGCCACTATTATGAGTGAGCTCTTATGGCTCAAAGGTTTATTGACATCTTTAGGAGTTGATCGTTCGAGTCCGATAGTTTTATTTTGTGATAGTTTATCGACCATTCATATTGCAAGTAATCCAGTGTTTCATGAGCGCACGAAACAAATTGAGATTGACTACCACTTCGTTAGAGAGCACGTTCAGTTAGGCACGATCTGCACCAGCCATATCCGGACTGAGGTCTAATCTACAAACTTATTCACTAAGTCTCTTGGTTGCTCGTAGTTTTAGCTTCTTCAGAGCAAGTTAGGCATTTACGATGTCCATGCGCCAACTTAAAGGATGTATTGAGACTTGTATATTTTTGTATCATATTTTAGTGTACATTTAGTTTGAGTTTATCGATCTTGTACACTTTTGACTGTGAATCAAAATTTTCTCTTCGAAATTTATCGAGCGAAAATTTCAAAATTAGTAGAACTTCCACTAGGTTAATAAATAACTATGACAGTCTAATTTAATCAAATTTCTAGCTCCTACTCAAATGTTCTCACCCAAAAGACCACTTAAAATATCTGCTTATTTTTATTAGAAAAAAGTAATTCATGCCTACACATTGGTTAGGTCGACAAAGAAACAGAAAAGACACTTTTAGAAGAATGTGGCAGTCTCTTTTTCTTCCTTTTAAAAACAAGGGTGGAGGCTGTGAAATAGAGAAAAGGACAAGATCTGTGGCGACGTGGCTTCATGGATTAACTAAAGTTTATTTAGTTTCAGACAAGGCTAACAGCTGTCATTAGTGAGAAGTGCGAAAGATAAACACGATTCAAGATTTTATTTGATTATATATAATTAAATTTCATATTAGATTAGACGTAGAGTTTAAAACTTAAAACTTAAAATTTAAAACTTTTATTTTTTAAAAATTGAATTCATTTTAAATCCAATTCATTAATTTTAAATTGAATTAGAATAATAACAAATTATGATTCTATAGTCGAATATTAATTAAATTAATTTCTAATTAATTGCTAAATATGATTTAGTTAAGAAAAAGAACATTATAGTTTTTGATGATGCAAGCTTACAATGCGAATGTAAATACAATTGTAATAACAAGTTTAATTATAACTGTAATGTAATTATCATTACCATTCACAATTTAAAATGCTTTTTAAAATAATAGAATTTAGAGAGATTAAAAAATTGGATCAAGGCTTAACAATAGCATAACAACAATACATTAGGGAATTCATCATTTTTCTTTTTATTGGAATAATAAAAATTGATGATTGCATAGCTAATCCCAATTACATCCATTTTTAATTATTAGGTCTTTCAGTTTAGTGGAAGAAAGAAAATTAATAACTTCTGATGACTCAACGTGTAATTTTTCCAAAGCAAACATTGTGATTTTTCTTCTACAGCTGAAAGTGAAAGCGGTAATGACTATAACGTGTTATCTTACGTAACTCCATCTAGAAAGCGTTACATTTGTCATTCAGGATAATTAGGTGTCTTTTGCGGATATGACAAAACCATGACCTTTGCAAAAACCTTTGTGATATTGAGAGCTATTAACACCAATTTCCCCTTCAGTAAGACTATTTTTTAACAAGTAATTACCATAACAGTGATCATTCTGCAAAGAACTTGATCGGATAGAGTGTTCTGTATGATTTATTTGTTCTGATTATCAATTGCCGCCGAGTATATAAACTGTACAAAAACGTATTTAGCTAGAAGTCATTTATGTTCAACCATTATAAACAATAAGAATCTTTCTGCTACTAAATAAAGTTTTAGGGTAATTGTCGGAGAAAAAAATGAACATTCCTGTAATTGATATTGTACTCTTTAATGTTGCCATTAACTCTAACGTAGATGCCATCATCTGCATGTTTCATACTGTACCAAATCATCATTGATCCAGAAAGGAATTATCGATTGGCCGTAAGTGTCAACTGCCGGCATCTCTAGTATATATATATCGACAGTTATATAAACTGTGCCCAATACTAGGCTTAGAACCGTCAGTTAATCATCCTGTTCTCCGCCAACATTGTTACAACGTATAATTTCATGAAATTTATGAACATGTTTTATTCGTTTTTATTTGCTTTTCTTCTTCATACTACTCTTGGAATTCAATTGCTCAAGGACCATGTTCTCGCCATCACTTCGATCCTGGCATGGAAACAGCCGTTAACCAGATTATTAGTTCCCTATCTTCCAAAGCTCCTCCTACAGGGATTGCTTCAAGTTCAGTGGCCCAAGTTCACGGACTTGCACTATGCACTGGTGATGTCAAAAGCCAAGAATGTCAAAACTGTCTCGACACAGCAACTAATGAGATCTGATAGAGCTGTCCTTGATAAAGCAAGCTCCCTTGGAAAACGATGGTACTCAAGTGGGCACGTCAAAGAGTTAAGAGTATGTTGGTCATAATAAACTACGTGCTCTCTGATAGATGGGAATTGCTCTCACAAAGAAGCATATGTCTTGACTTTAGGCCCATGTGGAGTTATCATAGCCAGCAGGCCCGAAACTCTTCTCATCCACAAACAAGGTTTTGGCCGAGATTAGGATTTCCGTCTCTTTTAGCTGGCTTCTAACTATTATAAGAGTAGTCGTGCATATTGCTTCTTGTCAAGTCAAAACAATATCAATAAAGTCTTCTTTGCTTTGTGCTCAACCAATTCTTATTTGCTTCTTGGTATTAGAGCCTTGTTAACAAGATCTCTGTCTCTCGTTAATTGGACATGTCTTCATTCAGCTTCAACTAAAACAATACCACATTAATCAATATCTCAAATTTCATCACAGTAAAGCTCTCACACGACACATATGTCGTCTAGAGAGCCCAAGTCAAGAATATGGCTCGATCCTACAAGGTTTTGGGCCATCTCATAGGAGAGTTCACGTCGCCATCATAATTCATCATCATCATCCCCTAATTTGAAGTCCCGCAATGAAGCAGGATTTGGGGAGGTTTGATAGTACGCAACCTTACCCCTACATAATAGAGAGGCTATTTTCGACCCGCCATCATAATTCAAACCGGCAAAAAAACAAAGCCATTGTTGATGTTGACAAGGAGTCTTCGGCCACCAATCGCGTCACACATGCTGACAATGCCTACGAGAAATCTCCGGAATTCACCAACTAGCAGCAAACAGACATAACCCTCCTCGGCCTTTTCACTGCAACTCTAGCTACAGAGGCACTTGGACTCACGATTGGCCATGAAACTTCACGTGAACTATGGCTAGCTCTTGAACAAGAGTTCGCCAGCCACTCTCAGGAGCGAGAATTCGGACTTCAGCAGCAATCCAATCACCTGCAAAAGGAGTCAAGCACATCTATCTCAAAACACCTTAGGAACTTCAAAAAAAATTATGACGAACTTACCACCATCGGCCAAACTCTTCATGACAAGAATAAGGTTTACTATTTACTTATGAATCTAGGTCCTGACTATAAAGATTTTACCACCATGTCTCTTAAACCACCGTTACCAACATATTATGAATGCATAAGCCAATTGAATGCATATTAGACTAGGAATACTATTTGTCAATACTAGTTATGTGTTCCCTACGTAACGAAACAATCGTCACAATGACTCCGTATATCATACTCGGTTCACTTCTGAGGGGAGAGGATTTGGGCTTGCTTCTAATAACTCTGTGACTACAAATAATACTTCTCATAATGAGTTTACAAGTTCTAATCGATATTACCAACGCCAATCTGGTGGGAGCAATGATCAAGTGTAGGATTTCGATGATCGTCATTATTTTATAAACGATCGATGTGACTTTGCAAGTGATCGATGTAATCTATCTACTAATCATCGTGAGCCTTGCCCACCACCTCCTGATATGAAAAGAATGACACCTTCTGAACGTAAGCTCTACAAAAATGAGATTTGTCAATGATTTAACAAGCAGGGTCACATTTTGACCATTTGTTGGTGGCTCAAGAAACAAACCGCAAATCATGATCAACTTCCACAAGCTCTTGTAGCTATGACACTCAACAATACCATCCCAGACGTTGATTGGGTAGTTGACATCGGAATTAACACACAATCTATTTTCTATTAGTCAGCTTACAAACCAACAAAATGTTAATTATGAATTTATTGATCAGTTATTCTGTGTGAAGGAACGAACAACAGGGAAAGTGCTATTGGTTAGAAAGCATAAGGATGATGTGTATGTGTTGCCTAAGTCAGAAAGTGCATTTTTTGCATCTAAATTGTCAGTTCATCGTAATCTTTCGCATCCTCAAGATGCATCTTTAAGACATCTTGCATCTGCTAGTTTAATATGTTTTATTAATAAATCCATGTCAACTACTTTTTGTGAAAGTTGCTGCCTTGGCAAACTCTAAAAATTGCCCTTCAGTTTATCAAATTCTCATACTAATGAACTCTTCGAAATAATTCAATGTGATTTATGGGGGCGTACTCCTTTTAATTATTTAGGAAATTTTCGTTGTTATACCTTATTTATTGATGATTACTCTCGTTACACATGGCTTATGCATTTAAAAACAAAAAACTCTTTCACTAAAGTTTTCTTAGATTTCGAATAATATGTTCTTCGTTAATTTGATTGTTGCATTAAAATTTCTCACTTAAATAATGGTAGCGAATTTGTCAACTATTAAGATAGATGGTATATATCTTATTATTTAATTTTGACATTTTTGATAATTAGATCTCCAAGATAATGAAAGACTTTAAATTCAAAAAGGCTTTCTATGGACTCAAATAAGTACCGTGTGCTTGGTTTGATCGTTTTGGCTCTTTTCTTCTCAAACTTGGTTTTCTCTGCAGCTTTGCTGACTATTCTCTCTTTACTCTTAGCTCTTCCCATGACATTATTATTCTTATAATTTATGTTGATGACATGATTGTTACTGGTTCAAATGTAAATCTCACATCCACATTTATTTCTCTTTTACATGTAGATTTTGCAATGAAGGATCTTGGCCTAATTTATCATTTCCTGGGCGTCGAGATTCATCATAATACTCGAGGCCTTCGTCTTACTCAAGCTCAATTTACTCACTTCATCTTGTGTAAGTTCTCTATGCTTGACTGCAAGATAGCAAGAAAACCTTTGCCCTCTAAAATTCAACCATCATCTGAAAATCACATTCTTCCTGATCTAACCGAGTATCATGTTATGCTTGGAAGTTTACAATATCTAACATTCACATGTCTTGATATTGCCTTTGCGATCAATTTTATTGATCAATTTACACAAGCACCTACTGCATTCCATCTCTCTTTAGTTAAACAAATTTTACGTTATATCAAGGGTATTATTTCTCTTGGTATACAATTTACGGCTAATACTTCACTTGATCTTTGTGTCTTTTCGTACATAGATTGGGCAGGTTGTCCGACCACCTAACGTTCCACTATCGATTTTTGAACCTTTCTTGGTTGCAATCTCATCTCTTAGAGTGCCAAGGAATAACATATTGTTTCTCATTCTAGCATTGAAGCAAAGTATCGAGCTATGACATATGTAACTGCCAAACTTACTTAGCTAACTTTCCTCCTCCACGACTATATTGTTCGCCCTTGCACTACACCAATACTACTCTGTGGCAATCTCAATGCTCTTTATATGATAGTCAATCTAGTCTTTTGCTCTCGTACCAAGCACATTGAGATCGACTAACATTTTGTTCAAGAACATGTTGTTCGTGGCTTACTCATGACTTGACATATTCCCTCTCATTACCAACTTGTTGATGTATTTACCAAACCACAGTCTGACTACCCTCACCAGCATTTGTGTCAAACTTTGCCTCAAGCCTTGACATAGTTTGAGGGCAGGTGATAAAGCAGGCTCCTTTGCGTGGAGTGATAAGGATGAATGGAGCAAAAAGGATGGTACTCAAGTGGACAACGTCAAAGAGTTAGAGTATGTTGGTCACGCTAAACTACATTCAACATGTTCTCAGATAGATGGGAACCGCTTTCATAAAGAAGCATATTTCGTAACTTTAGGCCCATGTGGAGTTATCACAACCAATAGGCCTGAAATCTTCCCATCCACAAAGAAGGTTTTGGCCAAGATTTCTGTCTGTTTTAGCCAGCTTCTAACTGTTACAAGAGTAGTCGTGTATATTGCTTCTTGTCAAGTCGAACCAATATCAATAAAGTCTTCTTTGCTTTGTGCTCAACCAATTCTTATTTTCTTCTGTCCCCTATCCAAAGGAGGAATAATCTGTTATGATATTTGCATGTTGAAATACATATTTTTTGACTTCTTGGGATATATGGACTTAAACTATACCTACCCGTGCAACCCAGAAACTGTAACAACTCATGTCATAAGGTTTATATTCAAGAAAAACAATTTGTTTCACCATTTGGTCAGAAAAGCTTACAAAAGTCCCTGTACACAGTTTTAGACATAGAAGTAACAAAATTCGGCAAGATTTATGAGTTGCTTTAATGCATTCTTGATCTTGCCAGTCGTCACTACAGAAGGTGTCTTAGACTAGTGAGTGGTAACATTCAACCTTTTTGGAGAAATAACAGCTAAAAGTGAATTTTTCAACCTCAACACAATACAACATGAACTAAAAGTCGTTAAATTGAACTTTAACATTTTCAAAAAATTTAGAATAAACCTTAAATAGGTGAAAATTTTGACGAGGTTAACTTCTGGTTAGTTAAATATCATATCAATACTACCATGATATTGTTTTTATATTTTTAAATAGAAAATGAGATTCATTGTCACATAATGAATTTTTTAAATTAATCAAAATATGGGTTCCATAGCCACGTGATAATGGAGGCCACTGTTTATACATTTCAGATAGTAGATCTCACTGCCTCCATTATCACGTGGCTATGACAAGTGAGATCTATATTTTAAATAGACTCATTTTTTTTAAAAAAAATAAAATCACTTCAATATTAACATGATATTTAACAGATGAAGAGTTAATTCCGTTAAATTTTTTATCTGCTTAAAATCTATTTTGAATATTTTAAAGCCGTTGAGTTTGATTTGAATATTTCAAAATGTTAAAGGCCTCTTCTATTAACTAAAACTAATTTAGGTGGAAAGATTTATATCAAGAGTTGCATCATTAGACATGAGACATACCCTATGCGTATAATATTTGATGAAATGATTTCCATTCTAAATAATACTCTGCAACTTTTAAGTTACAAGATAAATAAGCTGGAAGAAATCTTGAATACAAAAACCAAACTAGTCCAATTCTTCGAGGAATATGCTCAGGGTGCCTTATGTTCTAAATATTCTACTGCTTTCAAGAAAATCTTTACGCCTACTATAGCATTCAAAGTGTATCCATCTCTTTAATTCTTAAGCGTTTGGGTCCAATAATTTCATTTAGTTTTGATTCATTACATATGGTGCCAATTTTTTATTTATTTGGGATTTTGCACCAACTCTCAACATTAATTTATGATCCACTAAAAAGAAGAATATTAGAATTAAAGATCTAAATTAATGGTTGTAATAATTTCATTTATATATATTAGTTGATTTATTAAACTAAATTATTTTTATAATTTTTAAATATTAGTAATGTATAAAAAGAACAAGATATTTCTACATCAAAAGAATAAATTAATTAAATAATAATAATTTTCCTAAAGTTCTGTATTAAATAGAAATGTAATGTTCTATCCATCTTTCTATGAATAAGAAAATTCATTATAAGATAAATACAAAAGTTATAATTAATATGAGAATAAATAAAAATATAAAAATATAAACAGGAACTTAAACGTCGATGATTGAGAGAATACTACGATATCTGTATTTTAAAAATGAAATATAGAATATAAAGAAGAAAAAAAGAACAAATTGGTAGCTTTTCTTTCTTGTTAAAATATTTTTAACAAAAAACATAAATCAATAAAAGTAACACGAACAAAAAGATAAAAATAAATTGAGTTACTAGTTGCCTGGGGTCTATCTTCAATAATTTCATACTAAAATAATATCTCAGCTCAGCCACTGAAGTGGAATCATGGCATCGTTCATTTTTACTATATCTTGTGTAAGTGACTTATATACTAGTAAGGGGCAAGTGCTGAAGCAGAGTGGAGTGTAAGCGTAACAGTTTTAGGGTTTTATACAAAAAACCTAATGTACCCTATTTGCACAAGTTGAATAATAAGAAAAGCCACTTCACTCCTGGGGACATAGGAAACACATGGTTTCCTACCTCGGTAAATTATGTGTTCTTCATCTTTCTTTAAAAATCTCTTTTACTATTTATTTCTCAACAACTGGTATCAGAGAGTGCGGTTGAGATGGCAATGAATCCTATTGTGAAGTTCGACTTGACGAAGTTTGATGGAATTGGAAACTTCGGGTTATGGCAACGATAGGTGAAGGATTTGTTGGCACAACAAATGTAGCGCCCCCTTACCGTAGGGTATACACCGGGACGCCCGCAGGTCATTTCGGTACATATCCTACGATAAGGGTAAGCTACGAACAATCACTACAATTATTTCACATGGCATCATAATAAAACATCAATATAAAAAAAACACGATCTTTTAAAACCAACTTTTTCTCATTTCATTTCATCAAAATCAAACTATGTACACGTCAATCATCTTGTACAGTCTGTACATAAATCCAAAAACCTAGTACAAAATGCTATATGAAAGAGGAAAAACATTAGATCTATCTAGGTCATCCCAAAAGTCCCAGCTGACCGACCTTTGGGCCATGACTTCTCTCGCCAAAACAATCTACACGGCTGGAAAAGTCCCTTTAAAGCTAGGAGTCTACTCTCGGTCCTGAGAAGACAACATTGCAATTTTGGTGAGTTTTGCGAACTCAATGAAGTAACCATCATCGATGGTTCACTCAATTCATGCAATACATTAAACATAGAACGATTTCCATCGATCAAAAGTCACACATTTTTCACATAAGCAACACTTTTGTTTTCACATAAGTATAAGGCATTATGCCT
>JANIJH010000225.1:75086047-75096313 GCA_024520975.1 Erythroxylum areolatum | reverse complement strand
GGGGCTAATCGGGACACAACCCCCGACGTGCCTTCCTTTGTTTTGCAGGTATCTTCACGTCGGAATCATCACCAAAAATAGCAGACTCATGGATCCAAACAGCAACGTACAGTTCAGCCAAAATCCGGCAGAACCACTAAGAAAATGGGTAAAATCCAAATTCGACAAACTATGATCAACTAATGAACCAAAGGCTCCCAACTTCTCCACGAAGATTCCCAATTCTTGTCTTCCCCCGTTGTCTCTTTTAGTATTTTACTCAACTGTATGTATTGAAATAGAATCTGAATTGCCATGATTGTAATATGATACAAATCTAAGACCCTTTTCCTACTCCCTCTTCACCCGCATTTTATACCCCACTACAAACTACAAACTACGAAGCTCCTAAACAGACACTCTCTCTCTCTCTGTCCCCTCACTCTAAGTCTAGCACAATGCAGCTCGCTTCAGTTTCCCTCCCCTCCTTACTGTTACTTGTCCTCTTCCTTACGACCACCACTCCGTCCAACGCACACAACATCACTCGCCTTCTGGCGAAACACCCAGATTTCTCCACCTTCAACCACTACTTGACCGCCACCCACCTAGCGGCCGAGATTAACTCCCGTACCACCATCACCGTTCTCGCCGTCGACAACGCCGTCATGTCCGACCTCCTCTCCAAACACCCTTCTATCTACACCATCAAAAACATCCTCTCACTACATATACTCCTGGACTACTTTGGCACCAAGAAGCTTCACCAGATCACCAACGGCACAGCCCTCGCCGCCACCATGTTTCAGGCAACCGGAACGGCTCCGGGGTCTTCAGGGTTCGTTAATATCACCGACATGAAAGGTGGGAAAGTGGCGCTTGGGCCGCAGGATAATGGTGGTACCCTTGATGTGTTCTTTGTAAAGTCGCTTGAGGAGGTTCCGTACAACATCTCGGTTATTCAGGTCAGCAAGGTGTTGCCGTCGGCGGTGGCGGAGGCGCCGACTCCGGGACCGAGTCAGATAAACTTGACCGGTATAATGTCGGCTCATGGGTGTAAAGTGTTCGCTGACACTTTACTGGCAAATCCTGAAGCTTCAAAGACATATCAGGTAACTACTGAACTGCTAAATGTTAATTTAACTGCCAACAACAACTACACTAAAAGCAGTCGGTTAAGAGCTAAACCTCTTACTTCGTTGCAGAATAAATACTTTTTTGATGGATCAAGTGTCTAATTTATTTGTAGGTGTAAGTGAAAATGAAGGGGGCTTTGATCTAGTTTAGTGAATTTCAAGGTTTAGAAATCTTTGGGATGTTTTTCTAATTTGGCAAGCCTCCAATTGATAAGTCATGACATTGCAATTACTTCCCATTTCATACACGGAAAAAGTTGATAGCTTTGAAGTTTGATGGCAATTTATGAAATGCTTATAAAAGAGAAAATTTGATCAGAAGAAGCATAAAAAAAGGAAAGTACGTGACAAAAGCATAGGAATTGACAGGCCCTTTTCATGTGGGAAGAATGTGATTTGAATCATTTGATACAGAAATAGGACAACTTTGCTTGTTTACTATCGTCTACACTAGTTACAATGACCCTATCAAAAAGCTGTTGGCTCTTCTATGTAGTTTTTTCAGATGCAACAACTGATGACTGTTTTCAGGATAATATGGATGGAGGATTGACTGTGTTTTGCCCTCTGGACGATCCATTCAAACTCTTCATGCCGAGGTTCAAGAACTTGACAGCTGCAGGCAAAGTCTCATTCCTTGAATTCTTTGGCGTGCCTGTATATGAATCTATGCCTATGTTGAAAGCCAACAACGGGCTAATGAACACTTTAGCCACTGATGGGGCTAACAAGTATGATTTCACTGTACAAAATGATGGTGATCAAGTGACATTAAAGACAAAGAGTACCACGGCAAGAATAACCGGGACCCTTAAAGATGAACAGCCACTTGCAATCTACACAATTGACAAGGTCCTGTTGCCCAAGGAGCTGTTCAAGGATGCACCGGCACCAACACCAGCTCCAGCCCCAGCAGTGGATAAGGCAGCCGACACCCCGAAGGCCAGCAAGGACGCTTCCTCATCACCATCAGACTCTCCAGCTGATGCACCAGGGGCAGATAGTGCAGCTGATCAAACAGCTGACGGCAACAATGGTATGAGAGTGGATGGTGGGAGATCTGTTGCCATGGTTATGAGTGTGCTCTTGGGACTTCTAATGTGTCTTCTATAACGGATGGTTCATTTGACCAATTTGTGCGGGAAATAAGCCCGGCTTTGATGGGCTAGAATTGATTAATCATCGAGGCTTGTGCTTATTTGTTTTTTTATTTTTCTTATTATTTTTGGTGTGGTAAGTTTTTCTTTTCTTTTCTTTTTTCCCACTTGTGTTCCAAGACTTTGTGGTTTGCATTCACTTATCTTGTAGTTTGATACTGTAGAGCTATCGGCTTTATATTCCAAATGGACTTTTTACCAATGTAATATTGAGTCTGGATTTTTTGTAGCTTGATTAAGCTTTTGGCTTGAACATGTTTGGAGGTAACTGAAAACAGCAGTGTAAAGGGGAGCTTCTACTGCTTTACCTGCCAACTGTCTCAAAATACATGAAGGAAAAGGTATACCAACTGCCTATATCTAAAGAAGAGAGTTTGATGCTTGTAAACAAGCAAGTGCCGATCCAAAAGCAAGTGATACAAAACTTTCATATACTGTGCATAATTGGAAAGAAAATGGAAGCCCATGCTCCTTGCTGAGGAATGAATGTTCACGTAATGAAAAGCAAGATCAGAATCAAGTTTGTACCAAAATATGAAGCCGGTCTCAAGCAACCACAACTAAAGGAAATGAGTATCCAAATTGGAAGGTAGCAGGAGAGGTTCCGGATCCCGAGGTGCATGTGTACGTCACAAGGTCATAAATTTCTTCTCTGATGACAGTGAGATCCTTGTCGAGTAGTCAAGATACAGGACAAACAAATTTGGAAGCAAGTCAAAATTAAACGTAACAAGCATACAATACAATTCAAACGTGTCAAGTATTTCTTTGCTACTTGTCAAAGCCTCTCGTCTCAATCATCCCCCCACCTGCCCGCCTCCAAGGTCCCCACAACTCCCTGTATCTTATATGTCGTTAATCTCATTTGTTCAATCTGTTCATTACACTATAACGACAAAGCTAACAAGTGGAGGCAAATTACTATTCACTTGATGGGGTTGGGGTTTAAAAAGTACTTCCCAGTTTGGTGAAATTTGTATTTTGATAAGAATAAAAGTACGAAAAATCAGGCTTTAGTTTCTCAACCCATCCTGCCCAAGTATAAGGATAAGAATGAATCACTGGACCTAATAGCTCAAAGAAATGAAGATAAACCTCAGGTCTAAATCTTAATTTTAGACTAATGTTAAAAGGAAAAAGGATTTTGTTCAGTGTTTCCATGTCTAGAAAACCAATAAACGAAGCATTACATTTACAGGCCTCTACAAACATGGCTTTATTACAAATTTGAAGCAATACAAGGCTTTATGTGCTCATATAACGAACTTGGAAAGAAAAGAGCATGAAACTCTAGAGCAGAAGGGCAATATTACATAGTATCAATGCTATAACTGAAGTAATATGCAGAGATGAGCATGGAGCAGAGAAGTTTTCGTATGGCTGATACGCAAAAGGCTGAGGAGGAGGATTCTGGCAGCACTGCACTGGAAATTGCGTACAATTGACTTGAGATGGTGATGAAGGTGGAGAACCGTATATAGGATAACCGGGAATTGAGGAGGGCGGTGGTTGTGCACCATAAACTGGGTAGCCTGGAAGTTGTGGCGGTGGTGGTGGAGAGGCATATACGGGGTAATCAGGGAGTGCTGGTGGCGGTGGAGTGAGAGGCTGGCATGGGTATTGACAAATTGTACAATTCAGACAACCAACTGGTGAGGGGAAGACATTATCCCTGGAAACTTTCCTGGATTCTATGCATTCAAAACTCAACACTGACATAGAAAGTGTAAAAACAAAAGCAACACTTGTGGGTGACATGAGTCTGTCCTGAACAACAACAAGACTATGACTATCTGTGATCGGAAAGGAGTTTTTTATCAAACTGGCAATAACAGAGTTACAGATGATTAAGGAACCGCGCATCCTAGTACAGACTTATAACTTGGTAACTCAGTCATGTCTTTTTCTTCTCTATTCCGGATGTTCTGCCGCATGGCAGACCACCTGTCATGTTTCTGTGGAAGTTGTAAGCATAAATTCACATCCCTGGACAAATGGTAGACCAAATACAGATAAATATGTTTACCATAGTGACGAGAATATCATTAAGCTTATCCCGTTAATTTGTCCTTGGCAGTGTAATAATATTGATGCTATTTGAACCATGTTATTACAAGATGTATCGTTCTAATGGATACATTACAATATTAAACACTGACTCTTATCATCTTCAACAGCGTAAAAAATTACTTGAGCCCCCATTGCAAATATATCCACTGGGAACTACGTTCCAGGAAGCTGAATGCAAAGTGGATCCTTCTCGGTGTAGTTGATAGATAGCATCCGCACTTGATGGTAACAATACTGGCTCTCCCTCAAAACCAAGCGAGACATCAATAAATGAAATAATATCCCTAATCTATGGGCAATCAGAAGAACTTGACAGCGCCAAATCCTTGATGTTTGCATACAAATAACTTGTCTTATCCTCCGAAATGGAGCTGAGGGGCACTGGATGAAATCCAGAATAATTTGTGTCTACCTTTGCCAAGCATAAACGGATGATGTACTTAAAAATGTCATGTTTCTGTGCAAAAGGTTGAGCTGCAAATTCCTCCAACGGCATCCACTGTGATAAAAAAAATAGAAACTGGATGAGAAAGTTTTATCAGCTATTGCATTCTCTACACTTCAGCTAGCTTCCACAACATACCTAAAAGACATTGATGAAACACAAATCAAATCAAATCAACATGAAATTGGCAGCAGATGGTATACTAAACAGCTGTTCAATCTTATCCCCAGTACATGAATAACTCCAGAGAAACCCAAGAACGTTGAAAAAAGCGTTACTAATTTTTTATCAGTTTCTAAAAGAATACAACAAATATCTGGACTAGCACCATGATGCAAGACATCACACAGACCATTTTTCACGTTACGAGGAACATGCTCTTACGCTAAAAACCAAACAAATTTAGTCATCTTCTTTTATGAACCTACATCATTGTCTTCGAGACAAACTCAAAAGAGCCATGCCCATATCAATGGAGAAAAGAAAATAATATACCAAAAATTTTCAGAGAGGCAAAGCAAATTGAGAGGGTAAACCAATGTTTTACTATTCTAATGCAGATCTTTTCTATAGTTTTGCTCAACCGAAAAAATACTTTTACTATTCTAAACTATGTAATGTACACTTTGTGGTAATAGAAATACTATAAAAGAAATGCTTATTCAGTTTCTATTGAATTTTTTCAACACAGAGAGTCATATGATTAATTGTTAGGTAAGAAGCAGGATCTATATGACTAATTTTTAAGAACAAGCAGGATCTATATGACAGTTCTATTAAAATAACTCCAAAGGAACTTAATACAAGCTCTCTTTTTAGTATTTCTAATACCACACGATATATGTCTGATAATTTTGAATTTCTAGACTGAGTAAAACCATAATAGAGGTTGTATCTTTTATAGTATTTATCGTCTCATTTTATTGTTTACACTTACCTGAGCAGCTTCAATTTCAAGTTCTTGTTTCTGGATGCCATAAGACAAAGGGCGCATCATGCAGAGGAAGAACAAGTCCGACTTGCCAAAATATGACTTATGCAACTGCCTGCAAGTTGCAAATTGTAAGGAAACATCTCAACGCATCAAAATGACTGAAAACAAAGACTCTTATTTAATGTTCAGATAGGCTAACTACAAGAATATCCAAGATGTTTGCTTGATGACTTTATTACGTCAAACTATATGAAATTTTCACCTGAATGCTAAAACCTCCAGAAATTGTGCATCAACCTGAGAAACAAAAGAATTGGTCTGAGAAAGGGGAGTGATGCAAAAGAACTTTAAGTATATGGAAGAAATAAAAGGAGAAAAATTAGTCAACCACAAGCCTTGATTTGATGGGATAAAGATTGGGAATTGAGTTGACAACAAAAGATAAGGCTGAAATTTAGATTATATTAGGATTCCTTATTAGATAGGAAGTAGTAGTAACTTAAATATGTTATTCTATTTTACATACGTTATCTTAATTGTTTAGGACTTGTAGAATTTTTATTTGAATAAGATTTAAATTTATTAGGAACCCTTTCCTATTAGAATGAGGATTCTAAGAATTCTATATATATGTGTACTCAACCCTTCAATAATAAGCAATCTTAAATTTTTTTTCTAAAAACTTGAGCTTCCAATTAGAAGGTGTGATGTTTTAATCTAAGAGTGATTCTTAAATCTTACGAGTAATTCTTAGTTTCCTATCTTCTATCATTTGTGTTCGCCACAAAATTCCAGCAACCAAAATCCTAATTTCCAGTATGTTAAACTCTGAAATCTTAAACCTAAATTTTCAGTAATCAAACCTTAAAATTTCAGCTATACAAAATCTGATAGTACATTGAGGAGGAGCAACAGGACACTTTAGAAGAAATAAAATCATTGCAATGGTTAAAGATCGCTTTTATTGCCCTCTTCAAAGCAGAGCATGTCTAAGGTTATATGGCACTGTCAAACGTGTCAATTAGCTAAAGGAAGGAAACAAATTTCTGAATTATCCACACCACTACCCGTGCCTCATGAACCATGGTAGGACATAAGTAAGGATTTTGTCTTGGGAATTCCCAAAAGCATAAGAGGATATGATTCTATTTTTGTGGTAGTGGATAGGTTTTTCAAGATGAGTCATTGCATTCCATGTTCCAAGACCTATGATGCTATCCATGTTGCTAAAATTTTATTCAAAGAGGTTGTTCGTCTCCATGGATTACCTTTAACCATCGTATCATGACGTAAAGTTCATCAGTTATTTTTGGAGAACTCTATGGAAAACATTAAACACTAAGCTTCAATTTTAAAGTTCTTACCATCCCCAAACCGATGGATAAATTGATGTGGTGAATAAAAAATTGGAAGAATTGTTAAAATGTTTAGTTGGAGACAATGTAAAAAATTGGGACCAAATTCTTCCTACAGCAAAATTTGCATACAACAGTTCTACAAATAGGTCTATTGGTAAGAGTCATTTAGAGATAACTTCAGGAGTTCAACCAAAGAAGCCTATTGATTTAGTTCCTCTACCACAAACTACATGAGTTAGTGTTGGAGCTGAAGGTTTTGCACAAAACATGAGGGACATCTTTGAAAAGATACGACGAAAGATAATAACCAACAATTTGTCTTATAAAGAACAAGTTGATCAACATCATCGATTGGTGAAATTCAATGAAGGGGATATGGTAATTGGTTAAGCATCGTCTAGATCGTTTTCAAAAAAGAAAATATAAGAAACTACATTTATGGAATGTTGAATCTTATAAGATTATCAAGAAGATAAGTACTAATGCTTATATTTTGGAATTAAGTGACATGGGAATAAGTCTTATCTTTAAAATTGTGGACTTAACTATTTATCATAGACAAGAGCAAATCCCCCACTATAAGCCTATGTTTGGTTAGACATAAAGTTTTTAATGGAATGGAATGGAATAAAATATAATGGAATGGTTTATAATAGAATGTAACGTAAATGGATATAATATTAGAAAATTATTGTTTGGAAGGGATGAAATGGTTCATTATGTAATATACTGAAATGTTGTTTAGATGAAGGGTTCATAGTGTATCAGAACTTAGGGTTTCAAGGTATCTCTTTATTGACACTTAATAGGATATATATATATATACAAAAAGAGTACAACATAGATTAGGAAACAAATATCCTAATCCCACTGAAGTAGGAATCTAACCATATTTGAGGATCCCTTATTTTTAAGGATCCTAGTACATATCCTATATATGATATTTATCTAATACAGTATCTATACTTATTAGAATAGATTCTCACACTCCCCCTCAAGCTGGTGAATAGGAATTTTCCATTCCCAGCTTGGACACAATGTTCTCAAATATTGAGCTACTCAATCCTTTAGTGAGAATGTCAGCAAGTTGTCCCTGTGTTGACAAATACGGAATGCACATCAAACCACTGTCCAGAATGCATATTAAACCACTGTCTAACTTCTCCTTGATGAAATGTCTATCCACCTCAATGTACTTAGTCCTATCATGCTGAACTGAGTTGTGGGCTATGTTTATTGCTGATTTATTATCGCAGTAAAACCTCATAAGAGCATCCCACTTAATCCTTAAGTCTTCTAGAATGATTTTCACCCAAAGCAATTCACATATACCTTGTGCCATAGCACGAAATTCTGCTTCTGCACTAGATCGTGCTACTACCCCCTATTTTTTACTTCTCCATATGATCAGATCCCCTCCAAGAAAGGTACAGTAACCCGACGTAAATCTTCTATCCGCTACTGATCCTGCATAGTCAGCATCGGTATATGCTTCAAGTGTCATAAATCCATTTCTTTTGAACAAAATCCCTCTTCTTGGAGTTTCCTTAAGATACTGCAAAATTCTATGTGCTGCCTGTAAGTGAACTTTTTTATGACTATTCATAAACTAGCTTACCATGCTTACTGCATAGGCTATATCGGGTCTAGTATGAGCCAAGTAAATTAGTCGTCCTACAAGTCGTTGATACATTTTCCTATTGACTGGAACATCTTCCTTTGCTTTTCCCAGTTTAAGGTTCAGCTCTATGGGTGTACTTGTGGGTTTACATGCAGCCTTCCCTGTCTCCTTAAGTAAATCAGTAACATACTTCTGTTGGGATACAAAAATTCCTCTCCTGGAGTGTGCTACTTCAACTCCGAGAAAATACCTTAACCTTCCCAAGGTCTTAATCTCAAACTCCTTAGCTAAACAATTACTCAAGATCTGCTGTTTTATCTCATCATCTCCTGTGAGTATGATATCATCCACATAGACTAGTAATACTGTTACTTTACCTGTGATTGAATGCTTAATGAACAAGGTGTGATCTCCTTGACTTTGCTTATATCCTATAAATAACATGACTCTTGCAAATCTGCCAAACTAAGCCCAAGGAGATTGTTTCAATCCATACAAAGCTTTATTCAGCTTACATACAATATTGGTGGCCACTTTTGCTTCATACCCTGGTGGGATCTCCATGTAAATCTCCTATGTTAACTCCCCATGCAGAAATGAATTCTTTACATCAAATTGTTGTAGTTCCTAGCCACGGGTTGCTGCTAGAGATAAAATTACAACTATATTCATCTTAGCCATAGGAGCAAATGTCTCTAGATAATCAATCTCATAAGTTTGAGTGTATCATTTGGCTACCAATCTTGCCTTGTACCTTTCAATCGACCCATTAGCCCTATATTTTACTGTATACACCCATTTGCAACCCACAGGCCTTTTTCTAGCTGGCAATTTCACCAAACTCTAGGTTTTATTCTTTCTTAGTGCCTCCAACTCCATATCCATGGCTTGTTTCCATTTTTCATTAGACAATGCTTCAGATAAGGTTGTAGGAATGGTTGTGGTATTGAGGTTTACAAGAAAGGCTTTAAACGTTGGTGAGAAATTTTGAAAGGACATGTAGTGTGAGAGTGGGTGTTGGGAAACATTCAACTGAATATTTCCTAAGATATTATTGACTCCTAAAAGTCAATAAATCAGATCAGATAACATGTATCAGATCTGATATTGTGTACAAATATTAGGAGATTATATATAGTTATTAGAAGATTATGTACAGATACTTGTTTCCTAAATTAGCTAGCTCTATTTCTATATATACATAGATGAAAGTAAGAAAAGAAATACAGCTGTTCAGTATTTCCGCATGGTATCAGAGCTATACCTGAACAGTTCTAAACCATAGCCACCACCTACTGTCACTGATATTAGCACCTGAACCCTAGCTGCCCCTAGCTGCCAACTACTGTTTCTATCAACTATGTTAGATGTTGGTGAATCTTCTAACCCAACTCATCAAACACCTCCTACTCATAATAATACCTCAGATTCTCATTCCATTCAGATCACTACTATATGGCTGAATGGAGAGAATTTTCGTCGCTGGTCCCAATCAGTTAGAATGTACATCCGTGGTAGAGGAAAGATCGGGTATTTGACAGGTGACAAAAGGGAACCTACGGCTGA
>JANIJH010000225.1:75061770-75076201 GCA_024520975.1 Erythroxylum areolatum | reverse complement strand
AGATACATCCTTTGGTTATATTTTATTATTTATTTATTTATGTATTTATTATAATTTTATTTTACATAATTATTTAGTATGCCAATTTTACTTATTTACTATTAACCTGTATCACTCTTTTATTGTCACATCTGCATATGTGTTTACTGAAAATAGCCTCTTTATTATGTAGGGATAAGGCTATGTACTATCAGACTTCCCAGACTCCGCTTTATTGCGGAACTTCGGATTAAGTGTGATGACGATGATGATGATTTATGAATTTTATTATTTTATAAATTAAAAATATTTATAATTATAGTATAACACAGATATGATATATAATAGTTATATACTAAAAATATTAATTTGATGTGACTCTTTATGTTCAAAAACTTAATATTATAGTATTTTTAAATGTAAACTAATATTATTAAACTAAATAAAGATTAAATAATTGAATTAACTTTTTTATTATATTATTTCAAACTTCACAATATAATTACACGATAAAAAAGTCTACTTTGAAAACATAGAGAGGAAAAGTAGAGAGTAAAGTGGATAGTAACACTATCATTTGACAAATAGTTAACTCCAAAAGCTCATCTTATGGAATTTTTAGAAATTAGCTTATTGAAGTTAACTTATCATTTAGGAAATAGCTAACTTCAAAAGCTTAATTTATGGAGTTTTTAGAAATCAGCTTATTGAAGTTAAATAAACTAAGTCATTTATCAAATATATTAACAACTTTTTTTTTATAACAACACATTAATAACTTTTAAAATAGCCAAAAAAAAAATCAATAAGTTAGAAAACAGGTTATGAGCTTATTTGTCCGACGCCTCCAAAGCCTTCCTTGAAGCCAAAACACATGAGTTATTTCAAATATAGACAAATGGGTATTGTGGGTTCTTCTGAAAGAAGAAATTCAAATGTTGGACTTAGTAATTGACATGAAAAGATAAGTCTAAGTCTTCTTAAACAATTTCCGGCAACAACAATAATATCATCTAGAATAAATTCGGTTCAATTGGAAACAAAATAAAAAAATAAAAAACTCTGCAATGGCTTTCTACCAAATCTTTTTGAAGCCTCTAACTGCCTAAGCTGTTGTGTTGAGTATAAAATTTCAAGACATTCAAGATTCAGAATTTGAGGAGGCACTTGCCCCTCTGGTCTGGGCATGAAGCTAGACTTGTGATACTCATTCATAATTTTTTCTTTGTAAACAGAAATTACTTTGAAAATCAACCAATCAAAAAACCCTAGATTAATTGGATATATTAGTTTGGGGCAAGATTTTGTTGAAAAAATAAAATGCCTTTTGCATAATTTTTAAAATAAATCCACATGGACATAGTTAAAACTTGCTGCCTTGGCAAGTTAGAGCCAAAGTTCCAATTTTTGGCTTTTGGCTTTTGGCTTTGGGTCTCCTTAAAAGAAGCAAAGTAGTACTTCCAAATGCTTTTATGAGCAATACAGAGGAGCAAGAAAGAGGCTTTACTCGCTCTGCCTTCCATACTTTTTGATCATCAAGCTTGCCAGAGAGACAAAACTGATTCAACCATGTCTCTGGGTTACGCCGAGAAGCTCTCCTTCATTGAAGATGTCGGTAACGTTGGAATGACAGAATTCTTCGACCCGCCCCATGTTTTGCAAGAAAAAGTAAGGCCTTTCCTTCCCATTGCCCCGTTTTGTTAAATGGTTTTGTCCTGTTTGTGCTCTTGTTCTCCTTTTTGTGAATGGTCATCGTTGGTGAGGCCTTTCTATGATGAAACGGAAATATGCTAACTACTATTGGAGTTGCTTAGGTTTTTATGTCTGTCTAATAACCTTGGTGGAAAGTTGTGGCTGTGTGCATTTGCTTTCATGCTTTCTTTGAGTCAATGTGTAGTATTCTCTGATGGGATTTGATTTACGGGTGATTCTTGTTGTTTTGTATTAACATTTGGTAGCAGTAGTTTGAAATTTGTGAAGAAGATGTGATCATGTGATTAAAGGTGGCCTTTTGGAGCAAAGTAAATGTTGGATCAATTGTATTGCTAGCTATCTGTTTCTTGTATGAACATAAAAGTAAACCCTGCTTGTTTTTGGATACCACATTGAATTCAGGGAGTGGATTAGAGTTTCCAACGGAAGGTTGTGATTTAACTCTATTCCATTGTAGACAAGGGGCTCTTTGCTTCTACCTGCTTTACTTTTTGTGATGACCTGCATGGTTGTGCAGTGAGTTTCAGATTCTTTAAGTTTCCTGCAAGGGTTTTTATTCTAAGATGCATTTTAACGTTAATTTAACTGCTTCCTTGTATTTTGATTATTCATTCCTTCTGATAATTATGCATTCTTTCTACTGATTTAACTCAGGATAAGTTTCTTAGGTTCAAAGATAATTAGGGATCGGGGTAGTTTAATATTTGCTATCTTGGACCAACACCTTACATGTTATGCTTTGGTGGGTGAACTACCTGGGGTTCTTGTGGAGCTTGGGAAACTGGCATGTTCTTTATATATTTAAATTGCAATAGAATGGAAGAAGAGAACAAAAAAAGGACAAATTATAGCTTACATAGACGGTTCAATCAGAAACTGTTTTGATTTTTAGAATATTGGGAATTCAAGTATGTTGGGATTTCATTGGTATCTGCGCTTCTGTAAGATTTGTCAAGTTAAAATTCAATCCTTTAAGAATGGATTTCTTACTCAGTCTTATAATTTCTTGAGCATCTTCATTCCATTGTATATTGTTCTCATCCGCAAAGTGAGGTTCGCCTAACTATTTCTTCAATGTGTGCTAATGATATGTTTATATGCACCTAAAACTATGCATCGAAAGACTTCTTTTTTTTCATATGCATTTTATGGTATTGTGATACATTAAAAGTTGAAGGTCAAAGTTATGGATGTTTTCATCTTCAATTCAATTGTTGGAAGTCATTTAGACTTCTACTTGTGTGAATGATTTGTACTCACTACTGTTTTAATCTTTTATTGGCAGATTGAACAACTTGCTAAGATGATACAAAAGGTTTGAATTTATAATCCCTTGTGTTAATGGTACATTTTTCCTTCTATATCAATTATTAAGTTATTCTTTTGATTCTTCTTGCAGAGTACGCATCTAGTAGTTTTTACAGGTGCTGGGATATCGACATCTTGTGGCATACCTGATTTTCGAGGCCCTAAAGGAATTTGGACTCTGCAGGTAAATGAAACTGTTGTTTGATGACGAACCATTATGAACCGTTGTTTTCTTCCAAGAAGCACCTCAATTGATTAGTAATTATCTTCCCTTCCCAAAGATATTTGATGAAAGTGTAATAGACTGATAAATCTTGGGAGCAAGTGATACATGTCATTCATAAGATCTTAACTGGAAGATTCCATTATGTTATTATGATTAAAATTGCCAAACGAATGCCCTCTTTTTATTAGTGTAGAAACAGAGTGGAGGTGTTATGGACGATCTAATTGATTAATTAGATAATCTCAAAAGTGTGTAAGGCTCCTGATGGTCAAGCTTTTTATATTTTATCTTTTATATTTTCAGCTTATGATCCTTTAAGACTTGTAGATAAGGTGCATTTCATGGGAACTGACAGGCTACTCTCAGAAAATACGTCAACTTGGATTCTTGTTTTCTTGATTTCTTGTAACTTGTTCATGAAAGATCTCCATGTTGTGTCTGTGCTATATCTTAGCTCATCATTGAAGTGGACAGTGGATTTTTTTTTTTGGTATATTTCTTTCCTTGGTTCTTGAAGTCTTCTGACTATGAGCAGCGTGAGGGCAAACCTTTACCTGGAGCATCCCTTCCATTCCACCGGGCAATGCCAAGCATCACTCATATGGCTTTGGTTGAATTTGAGAAGGCTGGATTCTTAAAGTTTGTTATTAGTCAGGTAGAAGTTCACCATTGGAGTAACTTTCCTGTATGTTAATCACATTCATTTCCCCATATGTATCATACTTATTCACTTCTGTAGAATGGAGTTAACTCTTTGTGAAGAATTTTTCAATAGGCCGTGCTGAAAAGTTTAAGGCTTTAAGCTGAGTGGTTCTTGACTGTATAGAATGACAGATGTCCTTATTTTTGTTATGTTTTACTATTATTAGTCAAATACTTAATAAGTTTCCACATGAAATTGGCTACTTTCTGTGATCAACTTACTTCTGTTTGCCAGAATGTAGACGGCCTCCATCTTCGATCTGGAATACCAAGGGAAAAACTTGCTGAATTGCATGGAAACTCGTTCATGGAAACATGCCCTTCATGTGGAGTCGAGTAAGAGGCAATCACAATTTCTACATTTGTTGTCCTTGTAAACTATGTTCACACCTTTCAATATTCCTCATCATTTCTTCTGTCTTTTTTCCTTCCATTTGTTCTGTTATAGTGTTATTCTTATTTATGTTGCTTAGATTTGGTACTGGTGTCCCAAACAAACCAATATCTGATGTAATTACTTTAAAGTTGTTACCGCATTTTGCTCTTGTATTTAGAGGGTCATACTCATGTATATGTACTCATTCATGATCTATTGTACATATGTTGGAGCAACAATCAAATTTTTTAAAACAGCTGAAGTTGTTTAAATAAGCTAACCCCCTACTCATAAGTCTTTTTATTTTTATTCCATGACTGAAGGTACTTGCGGGATTTTGAGGTGGAAACTATAGGACTGAAGGAGACATCACGGCGGTGCTCTGACATTAAATGCGGAACAAAACTGAAGGATACTGTTCTTGACTGGGAGGTATTTTTCATTATGTTTATATTTTCAGATAGTTGAGACTCAAAATGTGAATGTGCTTGATATTTAAGCTGGAAATTGCTATAGCATTAAAACATTTTTTACTATGTGATTATGTAATGTCATCATAAAGAATTAACCAGGTACTTGGGAGGCACAAGGGATTCTGGACATTCTTTCAATGAAAATGTTCTATGATCTAAAACTGGGAGTCTATATTCAGGTTGTCTCAGCACCATCGGCATATGAAAAGATATGGATGACATTAGGAGTTAACTTGCACATCACTACAAATATAAATTTTGATGGAAGCTAAATACAATCCAATTTCACATCAAACAATATGTTAGTTTTGATGTTACATAATTTTACTGGGAATTAGTGTGGAGAGTTTTACTAAATTTGCGCTTTACATGTTGAGGGAAGATATAATACAGATGCTTGTCTTGAATATCAAAAGGCAATTGTTATATTAGCCTCAGCTGGGTGGGTGTTATTCTCATTAGGTAAAAATTGAGCTAAGTTGCTATTTGCAAATAATGTAATGAGCTAATAAAACTCGTATATGGAGTTATTTAGATTTATATCCATGGAAAGTTTACTCACATTGGATTCTGATAGTATTAATTTTACAGTTTTAGCACTTTAGACTTAAAGTGACTGCTTGTTACTTAGATGACTGTTTATGCTTATGTGCACCCACATGATGCCTGCAGGATGCACTTCCTGCAAAAGAGATGCTTTCAGCTGAGAAGCACTGCAGGATGGCTGATCTTGTTTTATGTTTAGGGACAAGGTAATTTGAATAGATAACATTCATCTTATTTTTCTACTCAGTCTTTTATAGCTAAATCACGTCCTTATTAGTTTTAATATTTCTAGTCAACTTTGTTACATTTATAGATATACCAAACCATCTTGGTTTTATCAATGATTACACAGCAACATAGTATTCCTACACTTTTTTTATTTTGTATAAAATTAGAACAACAGGTTTTGAAGATTAAAAATCTATTAGTGTTTCCTTCTTGGGATTCTTAAGTAATAGAACCCAGAATTCTGTAATGCTTCTGCTCAACTACCTTTGCAATGTTTCATGAAAACTGTGATTTGTGTGTGAATTCATTAATAGCTTTGGAATACCTAATTATGCCTTCCTAGAATTTCCTTGGTCAACAGTACACATAGAAAAGCTACTTTCTGTAAGCGAGTCTTTCTTTCCTATAGCATGACTGATGCCCAAAATGTCTGACTCAAGTTTAGATATTTCCACAACAAGCAGACAATCCAACTTCACAGAAAGAAAGAACCACCTACAGCTTCAAATCTGATGATCACCAAACCAAAACATTGCTTTACAGCCTTGTAAATGACACCAAAGTTCTGGTTAGCCAAATTACTATCATGGATGAAAGGAAATAATGGAAAAGATTGAACAAACATGAGAGACAAATAATGAAAGGAAATATCATCTTCTTTGAACAGAGTTTTAAGATAGAGTGCTATATACTCAAACTTGCTATTGATTCTTATGTTGTTGAGCTTCTTTGCTGACTGAATTGCATCTTCCTTTATTGTACTTACCTTGTGCATTCTCCTCTGTTCATCTTTTCTTAGAACGGTTTCACAAAACCATTACTTGCAGTTTGCAGATAACTCCTGCATGCAACCTACCTCTTAAATGCTTACGTGGTGGAGGGAAAATTGTGATTGTGAATCTCCAGGTAATTTTCTGATCATTGATGTATCTAAGACCCATTTTCCTTCCATCTTGGGGAGAGTGAACACGTTCTTCTTCCAACGCCTTGGAGCTACTTTGAACCAAGAAATCCTCAATAAATTTCCATATCAGGGGAAGAGGGAGTTTTAAGTGGGAGAGGGAGATTTAAGTGGGAAATGGAATAGTGATAAAGAGATGGGAATTTTCCTAATACATACAGGAATATTGCACCTTGAAATATGTGAAATTTCTATGCTAATAATAATCTTTTTTAGGAAATTTTTAGTCATTAGATTTATAATTAGTTCAGGACTTCTTCCTTTTGATGTTTAATAAAATGCACGTTTGCCTTCCTCTAATGTCATTCTTTACAACTTTGTAGAAAACTCCAAAGGACAACAAGGCAAGTTTAGTCATTCGAGGATTTGTGGACAAGGTATAATTTTTCTATAATTCTTGCATGTCAAATCTCATTTTAAGGCAAGTACTTCTTCATGTACCATTATGACCATATGCAGTTACCCCATTTCTTTGGCTTGAGCTGGTCAGCCCTATTGTAATAGATTTTTGCTCTTGCTGCTGTACACTCCAGTGATTTTGTTAGTTGTTTTGTATTATCTATTAATTTGAGCAAGAACAGGTTATTACAGGAGTCATGGACTTGCTCAACATGCGAATTCCTCCATATATTAGGATTGATCTTTTCCAGATCATCATTACTGAATCTGTGAGTGCAGGTAACTCTGTGATATTTTGTCTAAGTTGCGTCAAGTTAACATATTCTAACTAGGCTATCCATTCCAGTGTTGTTAACGAAGTTTTGGGGTAATAGTCATAAATTTGGAAGAGAAATATTTACTCACTACGAGATTTGAAGCACTTTGTCATATGGCTTCGATGAGTAGGCATTCCAAATCTTTTTTAAAATGTTAGTTTGAGTACATTTATATTGGGCAATCTTGAATTATATTTTAAATAGTCAGAGACAGGAGAGCAGATCAAGACCTTTAACATGAACTTCTCTTCTACTTTTTCATTTTTTGATTGAACATATCCAAACTTTGACTGGGGTCTAATTCATCACATTTACTAAATACCTGAGACGTGAGACTTCAGCTTTTAGTAGCTTTCTTACGTGGTCCATCAATTTGACAGATAAAAGATATGTGAACTGGACCCTTCGAGTGGCAAGTATACATGGTCTGAAAACACCATTGCCTTTTATCAAGTCTGTTGAGGTGAGGGCAGTTGTCATTACTGATGAAATGAAGAATCATTTATTATAACTTAGTTATTGCTTGCTTATTAAATGTGAAGCTACAATCAATCGGAATATTCTTCTTCATGAGACACATTTGTTTGATTTTGGTGTCTGATGCTCGTTTCCTTTTCTTAATCTTTCTACATCATCTCCATCCCAGGTATCCTTCTCAGACACACACAAATTCAAACCAGCTGTTCTGGAGATTCAGCCATTTAATTTGAAAAGGTTAGCCCGACCAAATTCTGACCTGAGCCTTTAGAATGACTCCAAATTAATTTAAATGATTTTGGTAATGGTGTCTTGGACATATTTGAGTTCTGCAATGTATTCTTCAATGGCCTTGAACTTGTTTCTTCAGCAAGCCTTTTGGAACTGTAGAATCTTGATATGTTTGACTTCTTTTTAAGATATCTTTTTAATTTGCATTGCTATATGCGATCAACTTATCAGTAAATTTAGTATACCTCATATTTCTGTGGTCCAATTTAAAATCGATTTAGATTTACTTTCCTGGATGCCTTATTCAGATTAATGCGCTGAAGGTATTAACCTACTTCATATTCAGCTTTTTTTTTTTTAAGAATCTCTATCTAACAATTGCTTTTTTAATTTACATCAGGAGGACTGGGACAGAAGAAGCATTTGACATTATGTTGAAACTCAACTTTGGCGATGGCTGTGGTTGTCAGAGTACTCAACTCAATATACCGTTTGGTTTTAAGGTGAAAGAATTGAGCAGTTTTTTGTCACTAATCTATTTGATAAATCCAAGATCTGCTGGAAACATGGAAGCGAAATTAATGATACAATTAGGACCATCCTCCACTTAATTTTAATGCTGAAGTTAAATTCATGTTTAATAATTTTCTTGTTGTGCTAAAATGTGAAAGCTGCCAATTTGTTATGCTGACCTACTGCTTTGCTCTTTAATGAAAACCAACACTAATTGTACCATTACCACTGTGCAGGATACAACTAATGGTATAGATCTTGATAAGAATACTATAATGCAAAAGCTGAGAGAGAAGGGTATTCAAGATTCAAGTCCTGGTCAGATTGCTGTGCTCGAAAGGAAGTCCATGTTATGCCCCAAAAAAAATATCACTGCATATGCCATCGTGACCAACATTAAGGTTTTTGACTCAGATTCTTCTAGTAATGGAGATGTGAAAAGGCTAACAGGAAATATCAATGGAACTGAAACCTCTCGGAAGCGATCAAAAAGACGGAAGAGGAAGTCAAGATTTTAGAGGACTAAACTATGTCATTGGGCTGTATATATATTAAATTTGCTATAACAGAAAGTATAGCATATGAAGGGACTGGGTGAATTTTGTCAGGATGTTTACACTCAGTTTCCCCAGCTTTGGATAGGAAATGTTTAGCTTTGGTCTGATCCAGGTGTGTATTGGGTGTTCAGATAACTGGTTTTGCATTTTGGATTTTGAAGGAAGATTCTTATTCTTTTGCTTCATATACACTGTGGCTGTGTGTGTGGAAGCAAAGGAAGATGATTTAGCAGTTGCCTTGCCTCAATTTCCAAATCTGTCCCCTCTTTTTGTTGGCCATTTCACAAAGCATATATTTTCAAAAAGTATTCTAGAGAACAGTTGATTATACAAGCACGAGCACATTGGAAGCCCATCCTAATCTAAGCGGCCTGAGGAATCTGTTGTGTAGATGTTAGGCTCCCACACGTTGGAAGCCCATCCTTACTAGCAAATCCACATGATTCACTATTATAAACAAACTATTCCTTGTCTTTTATCTGTAGAACACTGTGGTATTATTGGGAGATAAGTACACGATTCTTCTAGAAGATCAATCAAATATTAACAATACCAAAGAACTTTTCAAGTTACAGCAACAGAAAAAATATGAGAAGAAACTAATGACAAAATAAACACTAAGATTTTACGTTGGAAACTCTTCAATATAGAGAGGAAAAATCACAAAGAAAACTGACAAATAAGTTCACTAAATAAGGGTTTATATAAAAAGTTGATCTCTCACTCCTTTAATAATAATTTATCTCACAAAGTTTTAGAATTGAAATCAAAGTTGATATTACAATTAATAAACTCTCAAACCAATCCCAAGAACTCTCAAACCAATTAAATGAGAATGAGAATCTAATCCTTTTTGTCCTCTCTCTATTTTTTCTCAATTAAATTCAACTAGCTAAATCACATCTGTCTTTATCAGATTACATCACTTTATCTAATAGGATGACATCTTCATCCAAATAGGACTCTGTCTGATATGATTTATCTACATTACTACTAACAAGATAAGATATTACATATAAATGAATGATATATCCATATCTATGAAGATCTTCTCTCACATAGTCTTTATCTTTTAGAGTTGATGTATATCTACAGTGATTTTGTCCACCACGTTATCCAAGATCTCAAAATAGGGCTGGACACGTAACAATCCCCCCCACCAAACCAAATATGGGGGAGATACATTATTCTTCATCATCTACTTAAGATATATCCTGACAAGTTTACTGCAAAACTCATGCTTATTTTCGAAAACCACTTTAGCCAACATATTAGCATTATTCAAATTCGTATAAACCTTCTTCAACATTAATTTTGCTATTCTATCACGAATCTCAACTAATGATATTTGACATTTTCACAAAATGCAACTTGTTCCAGAACCTCAAGCTCCCCCTCAGTAGTAAGTAATAGAAACTCAAAACTTGAATACCTTTTAGAAGGTATTTTCTTCCTTGTAGACTTTTGAAGCTGTGTTTCATTAGTTGTTGTATCTCATTACTTTCCTTGTCATTATCCTCAATGGATTCATTTCTAGCATTGTGTGGACGTGGTTCATGTAGCTCATCAATATCAGACTCTATCTGATCACCACTAATGTGTACTTGGTTATACACATTATCTTCTTCACCTACAAACTGCTCAATAATCAAAGGAATTGGTAAAGAGCCAACTATTCCATCTGATGAGTTGTAATATAATGATTTATCTACACTTAGAAGATCAATATCTCTGTTAAGTTATAGGTTATGATATCTTATTATTTATTTTTGGATATTATTTGATAATTGAACTTAGTTAGATTTATTTGAGACTCTTCCAAGATAAGTTTGATAAGGTTTAAAATCCTAATTAAGACGAGATTTAAATGAATAGTCTATTTTCTAATAATGATTATCTAAAGAAGCAATTTTTTGAAAATTTGACTTAATTATGACAACTGGATTGGGCCTGTGATTTGGGTGAGATATGGGCTGAAGTGTAGTCGTTTTTTAACATGAAAAATATAAATTTCATGTGACTTTTGGAAGCTGTGATTTTAGGGTTATTTTTTTATGATTTTTAGCAACTAATTGGAAGAACAGATTATTCTGTATGTTGCTAAATTTTCTGTTAAGGGATCACTTGACTTTAGGGTTGTGTTACTGATGAGGCACCATTTATCTTTAGAGTTTGAGTATCAGGCCCATTGAGTTGTTAGGGAGTTAAGCATGGATTGGAAACTTACGGGTGAGAAAAGATTGTTACAACTTAACGAATTAAAAGAATTGAGGTTTGACGCTTATGAAAATGCCAAGTTGTATAAGGAAAGGACAAAGAAGTGGCATGATGCTCACATCAAGAAGAAGAAGTTCCTCAAGTTCATCTAGACAAAGAACATTAAAGTTCCCTATCCTACGCCTTCACCACCTCAATCCCTATAAGCCTTCTTACCCTTCACTTTTTATATTGTTTTATTTACTTTATTAGTTGTGTTATTTGTTTGCTTTGTTGATATTATGTTTGATGCTTTGATTTCATTTTATCGTTGCCTTGTTACATTGAGGACAATGTGTTGTCCAAGTGTGGGGAGGTGACGTTTGCGTTGTCAATTGTATAGTTTAAATTTGTTTTATTTACTGTTTAGGATGCATGTTTTAGGCATTTTAGGTTGTTGTTTGATGTTGTGTTTTATTAAGCAATAGAACAACATTTGAATCATTTTTATATATTTTGCCATGAAATTCTGTCATACTAGTCTGAATAAGATTGAATGCATGCTTAAACTTAGATTAGGCTACTTGAATAGAGAGTAAATCATGTTGAGTGATGAAGAGTAGTTGGTTACATAAGCTTACTCAAAATGCAACACTTGAGCAATGAAGTAATGTAGACATTCATAATGAATTTGCATTTTAGCCAATATGAGGATTGAGCTTATATGACACCATCTATAGTCATCTTATTTCTTTGAGTGTGTGATGCCCCTTTAGGTTATTACCTTTAGAACTTGCTTTGAATTGGTTTGAGTCTACTGGATGCATGCTTAACATTAATTATTAAGGCCGTTTTTGTGATAACCCTTGGCTTCAATGACTTACCCTTGTTATTATCCCTTGTTAGCCCCGTTAAGCCTTAACCCTTTTGTTTCTTGAAAATACCTCATATTTCAAAACCTAAAATCTCATTAGCCTACCCATTCACAAGCTTAGTAAAGCATTAAGTGATGCGCCAGTTTGTGATTTTTGGTACAAATTTTTTTCCGAGAAGGGTTGAGTTATACTTCTACTATTCGATCACATTATATCTAATTACTATTTTTCTTGTTGTTTCTTCAATTATATAAAAAAAAAGAAGAAAAGAAGAAAAGAAAAGAAACAAGAGAAAAAGAAAAAAAGGAAGAACGTTTTGGTAGCATCAATAAGTGCGGAGTAGTATTATATTTACATTTGTATATCTCAAAATATGATTTGTATCTCTTTGTTTACTTATTACTTTATGCATGCTTGTGTTAAACCCTTTACCTCTTTTAACCCACCTTAACCTTACTATATTACAACCCGAAATAAACCCTTTTGATCTATTTATGCATGTAATCATTGTAGAGGAGAATTGGTGTATTAGTGTAACACCCCACTCCCGTAAGACCTGAACACGACATCGATGGGTGATATCCGAGTTCGTGCCCTACGAGGGTGGCATGCTAGAGCACCCAATCATTCATATTTTAGTACAATTTTTTTGAAACCACAAACATAAAATGTGGAAATCGATAACCAAATCGGGCCCACTTTATTTCATAAACATTTTCAATCATAGCAAAACAATCAATACACGGCTCATCGAGAATTCACTTTCCACTTGGGCCCATTACAATTACAAAATACTTTATTCATAACATCTTCACATTACAACATAAATACATTTGTATACACATTGTTGTGAATGGATCTGCAGTACCACAATCATAGCCCACTACGAATGATCATCATTTGCATTCACAGGCCTTGAGAAGGAGTTTCAGGGCCAGGCATCATTAAAATAAAAGGAGGAAATCGTGACGCGGTCCTCCAACTGGATTTGATAGAAATCAAAATAACGTTCAGCTTTCATCACCCAACGATCCGGATTCATGCCCGAGAAACGAGCCATCTGAACCGAAGCAGGTTTATGACGGCCAATAGGACTGAACCCAGGTCCCTCCAAAGAAGAAGAGCCTTCATGTGAATACAAAGGAGTGCCAAAATCAATCTGTTTGTTCAAAGTCAATGCCGACAACTGACCCACAACCTCTTGAAGAAGCCTTTTCTAATAATCAAATGCCGATGTCAAGCGATCCACATCATGATGCAAAGTTGATTGCGCATCCGCAATGGCCTTCAAGCTATCATCCAAGCTTTTATAATGGGTTTGATGCTCTACCATCTCTGTAGAGGTTCAATGAAAGCACCAATAAAGTGAGCAATTATCCCAAAAAATTAAATAGTAACAACAAATGATAATTTGTAAGGAAAATTCTGGGAAATTCGTATTGATTATAAAGAGAAAATTCAAGGGTAAAATATGTAGGTAAACAAGCAAGAAATGGGATGAGAAACAGAGAGAATGTAGAGATGAGAGAGAGAAAGCAAAATGCTCAACAATCATCACATAACCACTTTCTAGTAATTCCTGTCCTAATAACAGGATCCCTGGTGAGCTGTGAGTTCGTTATGCTCCCTGTGACGTGGCATTCCACACATAGCCTTGCAGCCTACTAGAATGACGCCTGGCCCTCGAACTCCTTCTCAAGGCCTGTGAATCCAAATGATGATCATTCGCAGTGGGCTGTGATTGTGGTAATGCAGATCCATTCACAACACACATTGTGCAAAAGTTTCTAAATACGTTAATTGACACAAAAATTGTGGAATTTATACAATTCAATACAAAAGGAAAAAGTACAATGCAGACGCAAACTGATCCCGACTTTTATCTTTTACTTATATGCTGTAGGGATACTCCCGTTTGCCTAACGGGGTATTCTTATGAGTCATGAAAAATATTTGTAAATTTTGGGTGAGTTTTGCGAACTCAATGAGTGACCATCATCGATAGCTCACCCAGTCAAGTAACACATAATTCATATTTCACATTATTTCCCATTTCGCATTCAATACACTTAATCATTCATTTTATGCATATACAGTGCACATGAAACTTACTTTCCATTTGTTATTTTATTGTGACTGAGTGCCTAAATTGTCCCATATAGGGCTCATTAAACATTGAGCCTGAGGCTCTGAATTACTTTTGAGCTCGAGGCTCTTTTTCACTCGTTAGGCTTTAAGCTCTGATCTGTGGATACTATGGTCACAACTGCCATTATGTTTCATGCATTCATGCAATGAAATGCATCAATCACATTTGCATGTTCCCATTCAATCTCATTCCCATATCATCGGAC
>JANIJH010000225.1:75042349-75057383 GCA_024520975.1 Erythroxylum areolatum | reverse complement strand
ACATAATCCGTGTCCGCGTATATGACATTACAGGTCTAATTTGAAGCAATATTTGTAAACAAATAAGAGTTAAAAAATAGTATTTTAAAAAAATTATTAAAATTAAAAAATTTCAAAAATGGGAAAAATAATAATTAAAAAATATAAATAATAATAAAAACGTCACGGAAGATATTTCGCGACGTTTTCAAGACATTCTGTGACGTTTTTATGGAAACGTCGTGGAAGACATTCCGCGACGTTTTTGTGGAAACGTTACGAAACGTCTTCCGCGACGTTTTCAAAAAACGTCGCAGAAAGAGTAATCTTTCAGTGACGTTTTTTAAAACGTCGAGGAATGTTCGTGTTTTCCGTGACGTTTGACAAGAAACGTCGCAAAAACTATTTACCTACACCACATTTCACGACGTTTTTTGTGACGTTTTTGAAAACGTCGCAAATTTTATTCTGTGACGTTTTTTTTGACATTTTGTGACGTTTTTTAAACGTCACGAATTGACTTATTTCTTGTAGTGATCTCAAAATAGAGTTAGACACACAATATGATTGTCAAATTGACTTTATTTTTTATATCAGAATCCTAGCGAGAAAGATTGGAATGGAGCTATATGCATACATGTACACCTAGACTAGACCACCATTTCAGATTAAAAAGATTAATGAATTATTATAAACAAATATAAAGCAGGCAATAAAGAGGACACTGAGTTTTTAATTGGTTATTATAGCTACTATTACTACAGAGAAGTTATTACAGGGCATTTAGCTTACCTGCAAGAATAGATAAGGATTATTACAGGGCATTTATCTTACCTGCAAGAATAGATAAGAAATGAAATAATAATTCTTTAGGAATATAATAGATGAGTAAAAAAATAAAATATGTATTATTTAATTCAATTTATTCCTAAGAATTTCTAACGATGATATAATGTCAATATTTAGTTTGAAAATATAAATTTAGAATAAAAAAGGAATAACTACCAAAAAGGCCAAAATATCTATTAGTCCTTACTAACTACATTATCATCATCATTATCAATATCATCATCGTCGTCGTCGTCGTCATGGTGATGATGGTGATTTTTATTATTGTTGTTGTTGTTATATTTTTATAACTGAGTAATTATGTGGATTCTTTACGGATATTTTTGTTCAACAAGCTCTTATTTTTATTTCTAACTCATTTGAAATAGATAAATATATGGTACAGGATGAGTTTACTTACCCAAACTCAATGAATAAGTAGACCATTAGATTATATATTTTGTATGTTTTCTTTAACTAAATAAAGAAATAAACTATTACTAAGAATAAATCAAGAATATAATAGTGATTCCAATCAACCAAATACCTCGTTAGGGAAAGCTGGTTTGCATATAAGTTTCCCAACCGTATATATATATATAGAGAGAGAGAGAGTGATAGAGAGATTACTATGAGGCTAAAATTGGGTCAATGAATCGCCTCCTGCACAGAATGTTTAAAAGTTGGTATATTACAACGAAATTCATTTGCCAAAAAAAAAAAGCAATTGACTGGTCATCAAAGCTTACTTCCTGGCTCACTGTAAGCTTGTTACCAGTCAAAATATGCACAAGCAATAAAGATATTACTCAATTTAATGCGTCTATTTGAACATCATTACCCTTTTAACATATATATAATGAAGCAATGAGAATAAAAAAATTTGCATTTGAAATGTATGCGATTCAGTTGCACTAAGTAGTAGTACGATATTTAATTGTCAATATAAATCATCATTGTTTACACAGAAATTGACTACTATAATTTATAAGTTTATATCTAAAAGGTGACCCAAGTTTAAACACAATATGCATAATTACTAAACCAAAGTTAACAAAATCCAAGAAGTCTCGCCAACATTAATACTGTATCTCTAATATGGCAAGTGAGAAATGCATTTACTGTTTCTCAATCTCTATCTTTATCCTCCTTTTTCCAATATTGTTAGGTGTCATTAAACAAGGGTCATTAAGTGCATTAGTAACCAATTATGACCTCGTAATCAAGCCTGCTATACTAGCGGTTTTGGAAGACAAAACCTGAGATGGTTTTGCCACCTGTTACTTCCGGTGATGTCTCACTTCTTGACCAACCAGATGGCTTCCTTTTACCGGCTATATGGGGTTCCTCGTTGAAAACGCCGGTTGCCATGTGTAGTTCACTTTCTTGAAGCTGTCCTATAAGTTTAATCCATTGGTATAGCAGTTTTGTGCCCATTGAAGAGACAAATCCTATAGTGTTATAGAGATAGAGAGTGGTTAAAAGACAGAGAAACACACTGAAAAGAAAGACTATGGAACGTGGAAGTGGCTTCTATCGCTATCACAAGCATGCAAAATATGGTTCAGGTTCTGCTATATCTAGCACCTCCGGTAAGCTGCCGCCTCCAGTCCACACGAAAATGGGTTCTCCTTCTTTTTCCATTTTATCTATGTTTACTTATATTTCTTACCAACCACCACACCGGCACTCGTGCCCATACACAATAGGCAAACATGTGTCTTTCTGGATATCTACGCATCAATAACGGTTTGAAGTACTATTGTCGAAGCATGTTCGTACTGTTCCTAAGAGAGTCAACTCAAATCACATGCATGAAAAGCTATTTTCTTATGAAGTCGTGTCAACACTTGTGAATTATTATAATTTCCACGATGTGGATCAAAAGCCCATCTTTATTGGTATGTTTTTATTGGCAGGAACGTTAAATCTTGTTATCTCATTAATAGATAAGGATGGCTTTATGTAGTAGATTGTCTTGCTGACAAGAATCACGCTTGTAGAAAGGAAAGCAATTTTCTTTCAGAGAAAAGAAAAAAAGATGGAGAAGAGGAAAAGGCTTTGACTTTGGTATAATAAAACAGATAATAAAAGCGCAGGATCTTAACAGTAGGCTTTAGATGTGACCCTTAAATGAGTCTCATTCATGGATCCTGCTTGCTCTGGTCCTCCAATGGAGGCACGGGCACCTTGGCCTTGGAAGCCACCACCCAGTGAGGTGGCCTTTTTCTCTTTTTCCTTGAACATTTGGGTTTGACCATCTTTATTATTTAAGATAAAAAGAGTTTGGACTTTTGTAGTGGAGTTGCATAGGAAATAGAGAAAAGAGAACAGCTTTTGACCTTAATTTGTTTTCTTCCGTTCTGCCCTAGTAATCTGCGTGAGTAAAGCCTTAGGTCATGTCAGGTGGCGCGTGCGAGCGTGCTTGTTGAGCACCTTCTCACATTCTAAATGGCCATTGACAACTGAGTGCCTTTGGGGCGAGGCGACGGATGCCTCAATTAGCTTAACATCCCTCATTTTACCTACTTTTTTTTAAAAAAAAACTCGTTTAATTGGTTTAACCGTTGATACTTTAATTTTTCATTTAATTTAGTTTAATAATTTATGTTTTTAAAATTTACGGAAAATAATTCTCGTAAATTAATTAATTTTTAACCAAAATAAGCAAAATAATTTTCAGTATTTTTAGTTAAATTATAAAATTTTTAGTAAATAAAAAGTATTTTCGATTAGTTTCTAAAATTTTGTTATTTAATTAATTTTATCAACTAATACTAAATCTTAAACCTGTTGTATTTCTGGATTTAGCTATTACTTCCAATGTTAAACGTGTTGAAGTTTTGCATGCAGGTTTGTCTTCTTCTAATCTTCATGTCCGAAGTTAGCATCATTGGTATGTACCCTGAGCTAAGACAAAGCTTAATCCTTTCTTTTTCCCAACTCTTACAGGTTTGAATATGGAACAAGCAAGCAGGGATTCAGACGACCATGAAACCAACGTTCCGATCGCAGCAAACCAACCCAACAACCTCCCAGCTGCCACAAGAAGAGGTGACAACGCCAACAACAACACCAACCCCACCAAAGAAGTCCGAGAACAAGATCAGTACATGCCAATAGCCAACGTCATCCGAATAATGCGCCGAATTCTGCCACCCCATGCCAAAATATCCGACGACGCCAAAGAGACAGTGCAAGAATGCGTCTCCGAGTACATCAGCTTCGTCACAGGGGAGGCCAACGACCGGTGCCAACGTGAACAGCGCAAGACCATCACTGCAGAGGACGTGCTCTGGGCCATGGGAAAGCTTGGCTTCGACGACTACGTTGAACCTCTCAGTCTGTTTCTCTCTCGTTACCGTGAGAGTGAGGCTGATCGGTCCTCTATCCTCCGTGACATTTTCCACCACAAGCGTGGTACTCCAGCCACCGTTGATATTGGTGGTGGAGCTGCTGCTGGCGCCATGTCTACGCCACTATACATGCAGACTTTTCCCATAGTTGATCAGCATCAGCACCACCACCACCACCACCACGGAATAGATTCTCCAATGCTTGGTGGTGTGTACTATGGGTTTGCACAGGGAAATGCTGGTGAAGGAAACGGTAGTGATGGCGCCGGTGGCCCTTCTTCTTCTCAGAATGGTTTTTCTAGTTATGATCCTTATGCTCCGTTCAAGTGATGATGATATTGGTGTTATATATTTAGAGAACAAGCAAACCAAAAAGTCTTGAATGCAACTGACGCCATTGGTTGAATGAAAATGCTTCCTTTCTTTTACCAACCACCATTCTACTTAGCTTTGGAGTACCAATCCCAACTTTTATTTGTTGATGGAGTGTGTGCTAGTATATGTTTGGACATGAATGGTGCAGTGCACTCAGTTGATCTAATAAGTCTTCCTTGCAGGGCACCCAACGGTCTAAGGTAGCCAGTATCATCTGTCGTTGGCGACAGGGTAGGGGACAGAGGATCCGTTACCGTTTTAAGGTGCTCATTTAAACATTAACGCATTATATTTTAATAAAATAAAATTAATAATTTGTTAATAAATATTATATAAAAGATTAAAATAAATTTATTTAATTAAAAATAATTTAAAAAATTAAAAACTGAAATTAAAAATTAAAAATAAATCATATAATAAAATTGAGTAAGAATAGAATATTAAATAATTAATGAAAAGACTAAAGTTTAAGAGATTCAAATTAAATATTTTTTTACCTTTTTATTGTAAAAGTTTTACAAGTAGTATTACTTTATTTATTTATTTTTTCTAACAAAATGTTTTAGGAAAGTTCAAACTATAAAAAGATATCTTTAAATCATTTATTTTTAAACTAATCTCTATTTAAATTAAGCGAACTTCTTGCAAGAAATAAAATTAACCACAAATTTTAAACATCCGCATATTAAAAGAAAAAAGAGTTCGAACCTACAACTCCGCATAAGCTAGAAAAGCTCCTTGCCCATTCAAAAGCGTCTTCGGGTTATCAATTTGAATATTAAATATATCAATTTGGCCTCATACTGCACGTGTTCTTTATTTAGTTTAAATGGACCCACTCAGGGACAGAATAGTAGTTTAAATGTAGAAGCGAGGCTGTTTCGGTAGTTTCAAGTCCAAGAAGACCAATGTAACACTCGGCGCCCCCCAAAATTCAAATCCAAATCTTAGAGAAGACAACATGGCGACGACGACGGCGGCAATGGAGAAGATGTTGGTGGAGATATTCGAACGGAAGAAGTGGATGGTGGAGCAAGCCAAGCACATGGTCGATTCCTTCGACCACCACCTCGCTTCCAAATGCATTCTTGCTGGAATCTCACCTCCTCCTTTCCTTCTCCTTCCCAAGGCCAACGGTTTGTTTGTCTATTTCGATTCATTCTCTCTCTCTCTCTCTCTCTCCACTTCTTTCTATACAAATGTGCTTCAAGTTTTGACGAATTAGTGTTTGTTAGGTGGTTTTTCTTTTGGGACTCAATAGTGTGGAATATTAGTAAATTAAGTGCTGGTGGAGGAGTGGGGGTTTTCTTGCCATTTTTGGGTTCTTGAATTGTGAAATTCCACTGAATCTCTTGGTTATTGGCCTCAGAGTCATAGTTGAGCTTTGAGTTTCAATGTACACTCTAGTTGTTTAGATTTTTACTATTTGCTTAATCTCTCAACAACATTTCCTGCGTCTTGCAGAGTTAAACAAAGAAGAGCTTCTACTATCAGGATTCCTAGTTCCACATTTTCCACATCCCACCGCCCGTTATTCCACTTTTAACTTCCAAACGCACGTCGCTGCATCTCATAATCATGTTTTACCGAATCATTTATCCACCAAACTTCACGCTTCGAATGACGTTGATATGGGTTCTAGTGTTAAATCTCCTCGGGGTTGTACAGACAAAAGTTTATTGGACGATTGCCCTGACCAATCTCAATCATTAGCAAACATTCAAAGATCAAAGTCCAGGCAGCGGGCTTTGCGGCTTCGTAGCAGTGCAAAATCTGTTAAACCCCGTCCTTCAGAAGACAATGTTTCTACTCCAGTTGTGGGGTCTGGGATTGCATCCCTACAGTATGACAATGCATGTGATACTAACTTGATAAAACCTGTTGATGCAAGTAATGGGATTTGCACGGAAGAAAAGGCTAAAACAGAAAAATCTAGGGGTGAGGGAAATTCTGGTGATATCCATAATAGAGGACCTATGACATGCACAACTTGTAGCCAGAAAAAGGGCTCAATCAATGGATCCAGGAGTATATGTGGCAATTGTTCCGATGTTGCAAAAGAAGATGGCTTGGCAAATTCTGTCAATCAATTAACCCAGCACTCAAACCATGGTAATGATATGTTAGAACAGTTCAAACTTTCTCTTGCTGCTGATATTCCAATTTGTGAAGCAGAAGTTATTTTGGGAGATTGCAAGGGCTCCAAAAGGAGTAGCATACTTTTCCCCGGCAGCCCACAACCCAGCTCTGCAAAGGAGTCCTTGGATGTTGACGAACAGTTCAAACCTTTTCCTGTGGCTGATGATCCAATTTGTGAAGCAGAAGAAGTTATTATGGGAGATTGCAAGGGCTCCAAAAGGAGTAGCATACTTTTCCCCGGTAGCCCTCAACCCAGCTGTACAAAGGAGCCCTTGGATGTTGACGAACAGTTCGAACCTTTTCCTGTTGCTGATGATCCAATTTGTGAAGCAGAAGAAGTTATTTTGGGAGATTGCAAGGGCTCCAAAAGGAGTGGCATACTTTTCCCTGGTAGTCCTCAACCCAGCTCCATAAAGGAGCCCTTGGATGTTGGCAAGTCTTCCTTTGTTGCCAACAAAAACAGTAGACTTGGAGAGTCAATTGACAAATTAGAGTCTAACTCTGTTGAGAGATTATCAGAATCAGATAACACTTCACCTACCATTTGTAATGGAAGTCATGGAATGAGCAAGGAGGATGTATGTGGTAACCAGAGTGATGGAAAAAAAAAAAAAGTTGTTTATTCTGGAAGTATATTGCAATCGAGAAATTTTGGCCAAGAACCAGTGAAGAACTGTTATACTAGTGATAAGGAAGTTGGTTGTTTGAAACAAAATCAGTTGCTTAATGACTTTGATAATGTACAGGAATTTGTTAAATCCTTTGATAATGCCAACATAAATCATCAAGAATTTAAAGCCAGAACTTGGGACAGTCAGAGTGATGAGGGGAGAGTTGATGCTTATTGTTGTAGAATAACAAGGGATAGAAGTACTGAGCAACTTATCAGAGTGAATGAACTTTCGGGAATTGATGTCTCTTCGGTTATTGCAGGGCATGATGATTTTGGACTTGCACCCTCTGGTAAGTGCTCACAACCACTATCACCGTTAAGGTCATATCAAAGAGAGGGAACTAAACTTCAGGAAGTGTTGGGTACTAGAGGAATAGTTCTGTCTTCTACAGAAAGTGACAGCATTGATGGTCTGGAAATGGACAACTCAGTTGTGTTAGAAATGTATATGGATTCTGACATTCCGGCTGAGAGGGTCAGTGGCAACTGTCATGTTATGTCCGATCCCAGCCTAGATGGTACTCAAGTTGGAGTACAACTTATTGTGCCAAGACCATCTACTGAATGTTTAATGTTTGTAAACCCCAAACAACTTGACTTTGATGATGTGGGAGAGTGCAGCTTGAATGAAACCTCTGGTCCTGTATTTGATAATGAAAAACAAGATATATCACTGGAGGAGCAAACTTTTGCCTCTCCATATTGTTCAAAAATCATGGAGGATAAAGTAGCATCTGTTGAAAACATAGGAAACCTGAATTCCTTCAATGGGATCACAGTGCTAAATGAACAGAAAGTTTCTTGCAAAGATTTCAAATCCATGAAGGATTCATCTGAAGGCTGCATGGACAAATGTGCTCTTTTGGTTGATGAAAATATTACAAAAGTTGTACGAAAAGATTTGAGCTTAGCCGTGTCTCATAAACAAGATGCAGATTCCTACTTCATGGGTTCGTGGCCTCAATGCAAGCGGATAAAAACTGGGGATCAAATTGCCAATTCCCTTTCTGCTTCTCCGAGCTTGATAAAACCATTTCAGTCTGTTGACACAATTCATGTACACAGTGAAGTAAATCCAATGGAAACTAATCAAGATTTTCTTCAAAAGTCTGACAGCTTGCCTATACAGACAAGAGATTCTATGATTTCTAATTTCCGCAATAGCCTGGTGGAAGACATGCATCAAAATATAGAGCACTATGTGATAAATGGATCTGAACTTTCATCACCTAAATTGGAAGTTGAAAAGGTACTTACGCAAATAAGGAGAATTTATTATGTCTTCTCCTGCCGCACCTGCACATTCTGTATTTGCTTATGATCCTTTGGTATAAGGACGTTAAAATTTTTGGAACAAGGACAGCAAAATTCTAGGCAGCAATTGAACCTTACTGCATTGTTTTTCTTGCCATCTATATTCTAGGAAGAATTTATCTGCAGTACTCCATTTCTTTGATTATGATGCTGCTAATCTTTTACACTTATGACCCTGGGTAAATATCAAATATGCAAATGATTGGGATTTTAAACTTCATGTCATCTATAAATATTGAACAACTGAAAGTTACCTCTAGTGTTTAATGTCTCTTGGTAAATAAACATTGATACCTCTGCTCTTGTTATTTGATGAAGGACACATCACATTTCTGATTAATTCATAATGAGATGCATCTGATGATCATATATGAGGTTTAATAAAATGTTATTAATCAAAAGGCAAGAGTTAACCCGATGGCCTTTTGATTTGGTGTGCTGCTAGTGTGTTTCACTGATTTTTACAAAATTGAATATTATAGTGAGAATTTACTACTGTTTTAAATCAGGTTTACCTTGTATTAATGAGGTTTCTCCTTTACTGATGATAAGAATTGTATGCTATGGAAGATGTGATTTGTTGTTGTGTCCGATAGGTCAACCTTAGCATGGAAAGGAAGGTGAGCAGTCCAGATGCTGCTTTTACTTTGATGGGAGAACAACTAGGAATACCTACAGTCTCAACTATGACACTCCTGGCCAATGGGTTTTCTAAAGATCATTTGTCAGAGAAGGATGAACTGGACTGTACCAACATATATGTTGGCGCGGTAGGGATGCGTGCTGGAGAAGAAAACCAAGTTCCGTTGCACCTTGAAGATAGATTGGAGCTTGAAGAAGCTGAGATTTTATGTCAGAGTGAAAAGGGCATTCAGCAAAGAAAATCTTATCTGGGAGGAACTGACGAGGTTGTACCGGAGTTTGAAGGGTTTGTCATGGAAACAGATGACGAAGAGCCACGAAGTACTAGAGACATAATTGATCTGGACAATTTGGAACTTCCAAAAGCAGCATTAGAACGTGCAAGCATTTTGGAGCAGCTTTGTAGATCTGCCTGCCTACATACACCACTTTCCCATTTTTCAACCACATATAGATTGCATGAAACTCTAAACTTACACCAGTCTATCCCAAATGGGATTTTGAAGGGCTTGACTTCAAGAAACGCTTCCGTTGTAGATGGGGAAATTCTTAAGCAACGCGAGGTCAGTTACAGTAGTTTTAAATGGGAACCCGATACCACGCTTGATGAAAGGTGCCTTTCTGACAGCCTAACATTTCCAAATACTACATCTGCACTGGATGCCAATAAACCCTATATTTCTCCAGTTGGGAAGTTCTGGGATGCAATTGCATCGAAGTCTGGCAGTTCAGAGAAGCGGGCTAGCTCAGTTCCTGATCTACCATGTATCAGTGAAGAAAACGAGAACATAGATGAGGTAACTGATACTTTTGGAAAAAGCGTCGAGTCTCAAGCCATGGTTGGCTCGGCCAAACGAGAACCGCTTGCTGAGATAACAAAAAATTCCAATCTTCCAATATCAATTTGTGAATCTGAAACGGTTGATGATAGAAGTAGTCTTGCTTCTGTGAACACAGAGTTCAGTTTCACTGGTAATTGTAACAGGACGAAGTTTGGAAATGATAAGGGTAATAAGAAAAAATATGAACGTAACACCAAGGACAACCAGATTATGTCAGTAGGAGCCAATGGTGGTAAAAGGGTTGACGGATCACTCCATAGTAGATTTAATAAGCCCAAGTTATCTGGTAAAACAAGTTCAAGAAATCATGGGCCAAGTCTCTCTGTAAAGAAGTCGAAACCAGACAACATTGTGTCAAATATAACTTCCTTCATTCCACTTGTTCAACAGAACCAAGAAGCTGCGATAATTACAGGTAAACTTGTGAATATTTTATTTTGCCTTCCGAAGTTCTTCTGTAAGTACTTATAGACGGATCCTTTTCTTCTTCAATATTTTCTATTTTTCTATATGGCTTCTGTCATGGTTGATTCAACATTTTTCTAAATCTTAGTTTTGAGAATTGAATGAGTAATATCAGATGATTAAATTTACTGTACCATGTTTTTATTGCTTTGTTTGTGGTTTGACATGTAAAGTAGGCAGTGATCATCTTGCCTGTATCCAGAAGTTCATCACTACACTTCCGATTTTTCAGCTCAAGAACTGTATTTTAGATTTTCCTTCTCCATTCAATTTAGTTGCAGGTGTTTGGTCTCTTTGAAATGTAAAATGTTGTTAGGTATTGATGCTTTGTATTGTTGATCTAGAAAGCATCTTAAGGTAGCATAGCTTTGTAAAAGAGATGCCAAGTATGAATACTGAGATGAACTATAACACTGGGATTTGCTCTTGAACATTTTCATGTTAAAAATCATTGTATCCCTTGTTTTAGTTTGCATGCTATGATAAAATTCCGATTGGGAAAGAAAAAATATTCCCTTTCTCCATGTGATTTTGTGTTATTTTTGTTATAGCATTTTGATATCATTTTCCTTGTTCCAGTGTATAATCTAATATGTAAGGTGAAATTATGTGTGCTTCCTTGTAGGAAAGAGGGAAATCAAAGTAAAGGCCCTTCAGGCTGCTGAGGAAGCAAAACTTCTTGCAGAAAAGAAAGAAAATGAAAGAAGGATGAGGAAAGAAGCCTTAAAACTTGAGCGAGCAAGGATGGAGGAACAAAATCTAAGGCAGTTGGAGCTACAGAAGGAAAAGAAAGAAGTTGAAAGGAAGAAGAAACAGGCAGATTTAGCAGCAAAGAAAAGACAGAGAGAAGAAGAAGAAAAGAAGGAGAAGGAAAGAAAAAAAAAGCGTGTTGAAGAAGTCAGGAGGCAGCAGCTAGAACAAGGAGAAAAGTTACGTGCTACTGCAAAAGAAGTGAAATGCCTGGTTGCAGTATGACCTCATGCTCTACAAACTTGTTTCCAAATTCATGTGTTTTCTAAATACTTATAATGATATGCATCTCCCTTTTAGGATGAAAGGCAACATGAGAAAACAGTAGCTAAGGACAAATTGGGAAAACAAGAGGATATCAAAAGTTCAAAGGGACAGAACAATGTTCAGATAGGACCCCAAAGCAAAGTTATGGTAATTAGGGATTCAACAAATGACGCAAAAACTGAGAGCATTGCAAATGGAGATAAACAAACTTTGCGTGATTATTCAGAGGTACTACTTCTATGCATCCTTTCTTAATATTTTTAGCATAGTATATAATATACTTCCCTTCGTTTTCTGCGGAACTGTATGTCACATACGTTTGTGTATCAACAAGAATCGAAAACCATTTACTGTACAGAGAATGACATTTGCTCTGTTCAGGCAATGAATGCTTTCATATTTTGTGCCTTTGCATCTGTCATCGTAAATGATGACCTTGAGGATCATAACTTATTTGGATTAGAAACAGCAAAAATACGGAATGTGATGTTTTCAAGTGAAGATAAATTGCTGAATTTCTACTTATGCTATCTTTGGTTTCAATTACTAGGAAATAATGTGAAGAGTGGCTCTTCCTTTTATTCGCATGTTTTCTTGAAAGTAGCTTTGTTGTTTGTCTGTCCCTGCATATTTTTCACCTGCCTATTGGGGATTAGTGGATCTCATACACAAACTTGTGCCATTGTAGGAAATGAGTGAATTCTGCAAGGTAACTGATGATGACAATTTATCTCCCAAGATTATTCAAGAACAATCATATGAGATTTCTCCATACAAAGGTTCTGATGATGAAGATGACGAAGAAGATGATGAGATACCAAATACTAAATTTACTCCTCCTTGGGTCAGGTATATATTCTAAATTTTGCATTTATAGACATTTCAACCAACCTTTGTTTAACGTAGAGTGGTTGTGCATGTCCACTGCATGCATTGGTTATTCCCATGAAGACTTTTTCTCGTGTCTTGATGGAATTTCATATTTTCAACAATTTTGGACTTAAAACATCATTTTAACATCTGAATGAAATAACTTTTCTTTGTGGCAGTAAGAGTCATCTTGTTCAAATGGTTTCTTCTCAGCAAGGAGTAGACCCAAAATCAATCTTTCCCCCAAGAAGCTTTTGCAGCATTTCAGAAGGTAATCTTACATAGTATAGTTTAATGGACTGTGACAGGATCTGTATACAAGTTTGCAGACTAAAAATATGTTCCTTCTGTAGTTCTGCTGCCTAGGAAGCTTCAACAGAAACAATGGACACGGCAATGAGGGTTGCAAGATGTATCGCATTCTCTAGGCACTTCACAAATATGCCTCAGAGCCTTCTTCAGTTAAAGGTTGGACTCCCTTTACTCCATTACTAGCTCTCTATCAAGGGAAGTTGGCAAATTGTGTCCATTCATTGTTTACTTGAATTTTTGGGCTTCATTGCTTTGTGTTGCACTACTTTTCTGTTAGATTGTCTAAACCAAATTGAATTAATTGCTTGTATTGATCTGGTTGCAGATCCTAAAACATCTTTATTGAAGTTCAGGAACTGGTGACTCCATATTGATATATTTGTAGCTGGAAGTTGTAGATTCATAGTGGTGTATATAATTCTTTTCTGATGTCAAGAACCATTCGGAATCTGTAGCATATTTAACAACCATTGAATGAGCTGCTAACTAGCGAAAATGGCTCAAGTTTGTTGACATAAGAGCAGCAAGACGACGTAACTATCTCACTTGCCCGGGCTTTGCATTGATGATCAAAAGCTTACGAAGAAAATGCAATGTTGTAAATTTTTTTTGCTCCAAGTCAGTTGAAATTACGAATGGACTTGACAATGTAGCAAAATGACCTCAACTGTAGTGTCTTACTAGATAATTGGCAGCAAGTGTTTTGCAGACCTCCAACAGCATCAGCTTGTCTTGTTTTTTTAAACAAAGCAGTTCAGGCCCTTCATCTACTGTGTATCTAGTGCTCTTTTCTTCCTTTTGATCTTTCTTTTAGGTAAACTAGATTTTTCAAGCTCTATACTGGTTCAAGTTATCAGAATATTTAATTGCCAGATAGTCCATTATATTGTTTGGTAACTAGTAATATTGTTTGGTAACTAGTAATAAAGACGTAAGAATGAGAATGTAATATTTATTTTTTTACTTTTATTTATTTAGTTATCGAGAATTTATTAAATAAGAATGATAAAATTGAAATGAATTTTAAATAATGATGTAATTTTGTTCCGAGGGAGAGTGAATATGAGTAAAAATTATAATTAAATATTACAAATAAAAGAAAAGATATTATCAAGTTATTATTTAAATATTACTAAGATATTGTAAGGATATTAATTTTTATTAGAATATTATCATCAAAATTATAAATTACGATATTTTACATTAATCTTTTAATAATTATTTTATTTTATTTCATTAATACATTTATTCTTATCATAAAATTTATTTGTAATTATTAAATTAACAATTTTATAAATCATAAAATTATTAATTATTTATAAAATACAAAATGTTTTAATTAAGTATTTATAAGATAAATCATATAATAACTAAATATAAGTAAAAAAATGATTATCACTCTTAATACTTGATATCAAAAACTAGCGCAATTATTAACTTTAATCTCATAGTATACATACATAATTAGTAATTATATTCTTATTATGATTTTATTTCTATTTTTTAAATTCCAATTTCCTTATTACGAGATTGTGTTAACCCTCTCCAATGTACAAAAGTACAATCAATCAGCCAAAAAAAGTATAGGATAAAAAGAAATACCAGCTCTTACAAGATATTATTATTTGCAACGGCTCCCTGACTTTGTCCATACTAAATTCCAAGACACGAGCACATGTGCTCTGTCTCTTTCCCTGCTCTTTGACTTCCTTCCCATACAAAGAAAGAAACCACCTTTCCCATGTTAATGTGCGATGTTTAAATTTCAGAGCTGCAGAAGTTATAATATTGTTTAAACATACCCCAACGCAACGCCCATCACATCTTGATGCTTTTGGAAGTTAGAGCCAAAAGCTCCTGCGGTTACACTTTTACTTGGTCTTCTTGGTTTTTGCACCGAACCCTTCTTGTTTGCCTTGCTCCCTTTTTCTAGAGTTCGGATATTCTCTTTAAGACTATTTTATTTTTTTTAATCTTAATTATTTATTTATACAGGACTTATACGAGACTTATATAAATAGACATAAAATTTACATAAATAAATAAATAATTAAAATTTAATAAATAAGATAAGTTGCAGTAATTTTGGACAAAAGATTATGGTATCCTTTACTCCTCCTTCCTCCTCCAGTCAAGCTGAATCATCTTCCTATCAGAGGGGTTTTACCGACTACTTTAATTAACGAGTCGTATTGTTTTCGTGGGAAGACCGTATGGCTCCA
>JANIJH010000225.1:75019337-75042249 GCA_024520975.1 Erythroxylum areolatum | reverse complement strand
CTCTTACAAGATATTATTATTTGCAACGGCTCCCTGACTTTGTCCATACTAAATTCCAAGACACGAGCACATGTGCTGTGTCTCTTTCCCTGCTCTTTGACTTCCTTCCCATACAAAGAAAGAAACCACCTTTCCCATGTTAATGTGCAATGTTTAAATTTCAGAGCTGCAGAAGTTATAATATTGTTTAAACATACCCCAACGCCCACCCCACACAAGTGGATAGCTTAGATCCACTTGAACAGGGTTGGTACTGGGTAATTTAGACAGGGATCACCACTCCTCAACGCCCATCACATCTTGATGCTTTTGGAAGTTAGAGCCAAAAGCTCCTGCAGTTACACTTTTACTTGGTCTTCTTGGTTTTTGCACCGAACCCCTTGCTCCCTTTTTCTCGAGTTCGGATATTCTATTTAAGACTATTATGTCCTATTCTATTTTTCGAATCTTAATTATTTATTTATACAGGACTTATACAAGGCTTATATAAATAGACACAAAATTTATATAAATAAATAATTAAAATTTAATAAATAAGATAAGTCAGAGTAATTTTGGAGAAAAGATTCTGGTATCCTTTACTCCTCCTTCCTCCTCCAGTCAAGCTGAATCATCTTCTTATCAGAGGGGTTTTACCGACTACTTTAATTAACGAGTCGTATTGTTTTCGTGGGAAGACCGTATGGCTCCATATATGGACTCTAAAGCTTCTTAAAAACGGCCAATTTGAATAAAGTGGAGTAGCGCTAAAAGAGCATTATTGCAACTTGCAAGTATGACCCACTCACCCCATTCTCAGTTTGACCAGAAAACGACGCCGTTATTAGACATTCATAACCGTTATAAGGCCTCCAATTATTCCACGCTCACGCGGCTCATCTCACTGCTCTTGTCATCCTACCGTTTAAATCCCATTTTCCCACCTCAAGAAGATTCCCACCACCGAACCTAATGAAGGGAATCAGACCTCCAACATCTCATCTGTTTGCCTTTAATTCTCTGTAGCTTGAAGAAAGAACCAAACCCTTTTCCTATAATTCAAGATTTTCAATAACCTATGCCTCCAAGAAAGCTTCTTGTTTTCTTGTTTCTCTTCGCCATCTTCATAGACCCTTTTCTTGTATTAGCCAACAATGTGAGTTTCGACTTCTCTAGTTTGAATCTTCGCAACCTCACACTCCTCGGCGACTCCTATCTCCGCAACGGTGCTGTTGGGCTCACCAGAGATGCAACGGTTCCTTCTTCGAGCTCAGGCACTGTAATCTACAACGACCCAGTTCCCTTTTTTGATCCAGATTCCAATATCACTGCATCTTTTTCTACAAAATTCACTTTCTCTATCAATAATGTCAATCCAGGGTCTTATGGTGATGGCTTGGCCTTTTTCCTCTCTCAAGATAATGAAACTCTCGGTAGTCCAGGAGGGTACTTGGGCCTTGTTAACTCTTCTTTGTTGACCAAGAACAAGTTTGTAGCTATAGAATTTGATACCAGGCTTGATGCGCATTTCAATGACCCAAATGATCATCATGTTGGTCTAGACATTGATAGTCTTAATTCAATTAAGACTGCTGATCCCATGTTGCAAGATATTGATTTGAAGAGTGGGAAACCGATCACGGCTTGGATTGATTACAAGAATGAATTAAAGGTCTTGAAAGTTTTCACGAGTTATTCAAGCTCCAAACCAGAAAAGCCACTGTTAACTGTGAATATAGATCTCTCTGTGTCTCTTAAAGAGACCATGTACGCTGGTTTTTCAGGTTCTACAGAAGGGAGCACAGAACTTCACTATATTCAGAACTGGAGCTTTCAAACTTTCGGATTCGTTCCAGTAAGGCAAAACTCGCATCCTCATAACGTGTCTGATAGCTCAGTCACAGTGACAACACCGGTTATTCAAACGTCCAAGTCCACCAATAAGCATCACAAGAGCCTTGGTTTGGGTCTTGGCATTGCAGGCCCAGCATTCTTTTGCATGGTCCTGGTGGTTTTTGGTTATATTTCTGTCAACAAATGGAGGAGTACCAAAGTAATGAAGAACTTAAAAGCAGAGTTAGTGGCAGGGCCAAGGGAATTTACTTACAAAGAGCTGAGTTTAGCCACTAGAGGGTTTCACCCTAGCAGAATCATAGGCAAGGGCGGATTTGGGTATGTCTACAAAGCCTTCTTTAACTCTTCAGGGACAGTTGTTGCAGTGAAAAGATCAAAACATTCACATGAAGGTAAAACTGAATTCCTAGCTGAATTGTCGATTATAGCTTGTCTGAGGCACAAGAATTTGGTTCAGTTTCAAGGTTGGTGTGTTGAGAAAGGTGAACTGCTACTTGTTTATGAGTTTATGCCCTATGGGAGTCTTGATACGATTCTATATCAAGAATCTCAGCATGGAATATTTTTGACATGGTATCATAGGAAAAATATTGCTCTAGGTTTGGCCTCTGCATTAACATATCTGCATCAAGAATGTGAACAGCAGGTCATCCATAGAGACATAAAGACCAGCAATATTATGCTAGATGGTAACTTCAATGCGAGGCTTGGCGATTTTGGATTGGCGAGGCTAATGGATCATGATAAGAGTCCTGTCTCTACACTTACTGCAGGAACAATGGGATACTTAGCTCCTGAGTATCTTCATATTGGGAAAGCTACGGTGAAAACTGATGTTTTTAGCTACGGCGTGGTGATGCTTGAATTGGCTTGTGGTAGGAGGCCAATTGAGAGGGAACCAAATAGTCAGAAAATGGTGAATTTGGTCGACTGGGTTTGGGAATTATATGGCGAGGGGCATATCATTGAAGCTGCTGACAAAAGATTGAATGGAGAGTTTGATGAAGCAGAAATGAGGATGCTACTGCTTATTGGGTTGAGTTGTGCTAACCCAGATAGCACAGAGAGACCTACGATGAGAAGAGTCCTTCAAATCCTTAGTGGTGAGGCTGAGCCCATGGCGGTGCCAAAGGAGAAGCCAAGCCTCACCTTCTCTTGTGGCATGTCTTTGAATCTTGAAGATATTGTCTCTGATTGTGAGTAGTGAACAGAGCCAAATAGCTCTAGCGAATGAGTTCAGCGGATTGATTTAATATCCATTCCCGTTGATTGTTTCATTCTTTCGAATTTTTTTTTTTTTACCTTTGATTTAGTGCTGCAAATTTTGATTTGCAGTGACTAGAGACTGTAGGGAGTTCACTTGCCTCTAGTTCAAAACTATTCAATTGAACTAGGGGATGCTTGTTTGTATGCTGAATAGGAGTGTTTCTTTAACACTAAGAATTTGTACTGCCAAAATCAAATTAATTTGTTCCTTGTTATACCTTCTTGCGCATTTGGTTCATGCAGCTGAATAAAGTAGTTTTCTACAGTATCTATTTCGAGATCAAGTGTCTTTTGAAATTGCTCCACTTAGAACTTATGATTCATTGTTGGGCGTGAACCAACAAGATTATGGAGACTTGCATCAAACTTTTAGTCCTCAAAGCAGAGAACTGAACTAGTTCGTGCATAGTGAAGACTAGAATGTCTCTCTGAACTAGTTCGTGCATAGGGAAGAATAGAATATCTCTCTTTTGGTATACAAGAATCTTCTATTTCAAGAATGTTTTTGGGGATTTACGAGATTTTGCCGTACCTGTCTATGCTCGTTTAGCTTTTGCAAACAAAACCCCAAGAGTCAAGCAGATGCAAAGATATGTATCCCTCCATCTTTTCCCTTTTCATATAAATTTCCTGCTGTGTTTTCCCGTAAATGAAGCAAGCTAAAAGAAGCAGAATAAGATTAGAATACAACAGTAGGGTTCATAAAATATCAGAGAAGGAAATAGTTATCGCGAGGCGTGGTGGAGATTTGAGTGGAGGAGGATGTGCTGAGCAGAAATATGATGAGCCTTCCGAGGCCATTAGAGCTGCCTGATTGCTTCAACAAAGAACTGAATCTTAAACCTGCAAGCTACTCGATTGGAGATCTGAAGATATCTCCATTATCAATTGAAGGGTGCCGTTATCCATTTGCCATCCAAACAGAAACTAGCAAAAGAGCGAAGACTAGTTGGTGGGGACTTTGCACTTTTAAGATTCCACAAAGCATTTACAATGTCTCTTTATCAAAGAAACGTATCAAAACCTAACTATCTGATCCATCAAATCTATCATAAAGCTTTTTGCATTCTTAATTGATCCAGTAACCCAGCTTATGGTTTCTTTGTTCATCTCTTCACACGTGTTCTTTCCTAGCTCATGAAAGATAGGACCTTTAACAGTCTCCTAGCGTTGATTGTGAGACTTCTTATTTAACTTTATTTTTCTAGCCGTCAGCTCATTGTCAATTGAAGGAAAGTCAAGGGCCTAGCAGTGTTGCCGTATGAAACACATCTGCACTGTGAATTGTTTCTAGTCCTACAGTTGATATGCCTATATATCTATTACATTGTCATGGCGTTTTACATATAGTTTAATTCTTGACTTATAGGGAGTCATACAGTAAATTGAAGAATCTCATGTTGACATCCCTAAGTGGTTCTATAGGTTGCTCTCCGACATTTCTGTAAACCTCACACTTTCTTCATCCCAAGACATTTCTTTCGTTCTTAGATGAAATGTTGCTTCCACATCACATCTCCTGCATGCATAAGTTACCAGTTATTTTTGTTTCCAGTAAAACAGAATCTTTGATCTCTCACTTGTATGCATGCAAATGGATACGCAAAAAGAAATGTCAAGATGACATTTAGCATACAGAACGAGAGTGAAATTAAACCTTCTCGAGGCTACAATCATGACCAGTACATGATTTCTGTTTAAAAAAAACATACATTTAGGGTGGCTGACTGACTTTAATCCGGAAATACAGTAGGAGCAAAGATATATACTTCATGTATAAGGTATGAGCTAAGTGGTTATCTTGTTGGTTTCGTTCTTCGAATATGATAAAAACAAAAGCATATAAACATAAGAGAGCACAAAGCAGCAGAAAAAGATGGGATCACAAAATCAGGATATGGTTATGTTGTATTTTCCACAGACCAATGGGTACAACTAACCCTACTAGGAGACAAGTTTTATGGAAAACATCAGTTTCTGAAACTCCCCCCCTTAATGTGTTAGCTAAAAACATCTAGTCTTTCATCTTTTTTTCTTTTCTCCCTCTCTTAGGATTCCTTAGAATATGGAAGCTCCATTTTTTTTTTCTTGACATGTTCAATTTATCCTTTTAAATATGCAAGTTACAAAATCTGCTTTCCTTACTTCTCTTCATTCTATTCATTCTCATCATTTATATTTTTTTTTTGGTGCAAATATGTCCGAAAATTGATAACGTTCACTCCTTGTCATCATTGTCTTCACTTTTCATTCTTCATCATTCACTTCTCTGCTGTATATAGTATACTTGCTTTCTTTTGGTATGTAAGCAAGGCAGTGGTAGGTCTAAAATGGTAAGGTGAAAGGAACCACAGGACCAGTTTTGACCCTTACGTTACGTTTTATAATGTATATTTTGATGTCACTTTCTAATTCCTCTAAAGTAGCCTGCACGGTCACCTTTCTCTTTAAAGCTAGTTGGTCCTCCAGTACTGCTAGACTTGAACTATATGTGGAGCTTCTCGCTTTTCAAGTTGGCTCTCAAGTCGCTCTCCACCTCAGTTTGGACTGAATTCTTCCCATGCTTCCCTCTGTACTTTCCTCGTATTGGCAACAATTCAGGTTCTTCATGATCATCAGATTCTGAAATTGGTTCATTACTCAAAACTTTTTCTTCACAATTACCTAAGGTTTATAGCTATGATGCATAAAGAAAATTAAACATTACAAGTCTCCTATTAACATTCCCTTGATGACTTACCCTATCAATTATGCAGAAGACAAGGGCTTCCGTTAAATGGTTTTTTTGGGGGTGGACTACTCGGTGGAGGGTTTAAAGTTCACAATAATGTAATATCCATGAGCTCAAGTTGACATGATTTGGTGATTTTGAACTACTTGGTTTAGCCCTTAGATAAAGAAAGTTGAAATCTATGATTGCGTATAACTCCTTGTATTGTACATTCAAAACTTAATTAATATTTGAAATTATTGACAATTGATTGTGTTAATACGATCTAAATATACCAAAAGGACCCAGATGGGACACCCTAATGTCCATAGTGTTTGCCATATCTAAAAGATAAAATTAGTACGTTTAGTTATGTCACATTGTAAATGCTCTTTGAATATTCCTTTTAGCTAGCAAGTATGAATGAAGATCATAGCAACAAAGAATACTTTCCTGTTGAGAAATAGGAAGATTGATGGTTTTCCAATCACATTGCTGGCCACTCCCGGGGGATCACGAGAGATTGAGATGGTGACAGAAGAAGAGAAAGCACAGTTCCAACAAAAGCAAAGCTCTCTTTAGCTAATGGCGGATTGTGCTCCCTCTCTTCTGTCAACAGCATATGTAATGCTCCATCCATCTCGTCAAATTGCACCAAATGTTTGATAAATCACATGGACCATCCTGCTGCTGTATGTCGCCCAAAAACATATTAGATTCAGTACTTAAGGTTAGTGATTGTATTCTTTTCAATAAAATTACTCCTAATTTAATTATCTAAACGAACTTACATGTTAGAGAAACTATTTTACTATGTTATTATCATTTCTCTTCCTCCATGAATTGCTCGTAACCAATATAATTTATGTGGCTAGATAACCCTTTTATATGGACAAAAAAGAAAAGAAAACATCAAACTCTTTCCATCAATACTATTTCCTACTTTGAAATTAGAATCTGTATTAAGGAATCATTTGGTTCAAGAAACTAAACTACTATATGAACTTACCAATATTAAGACGCATAGATCTGTGAAAGATTTGACTTTTCCTGAAACCCTTGTTTCCTACATCACTGAAAAGTAGGTTTCATGGAAAAGAAAATGGATTAATGACTTATAACGGTGACAATAAAACTAATAAAAGGGTTTTCGGATAAGGTGCCATAGATTTAAAAAGAGACATGCTTTTGTGAAAAAAGATTGCTTTCTCGTATATTTTTCTCAGGATAAACTTTCCAAGAAAACTAGGTTTTCCAAAGAATAACAACTGACGCACAAGGAAAAAGCTAATTAAAACATAAGAACATGAAAAGAATTTATATATATATATATATATGAGTGACGAACTAAAAGAGAGAGAGGAGAGGAGAGGAGAGGAGAGGAGAGGAGGAGCTGACGTCTAAGCTAAGAACTCTTGACAATGGTTGAAATATGTGTGGCTATTTATAGGGACTTGGTGACTGGTGGATGCCAGTAACGCCTGCAAGATGACCGCTTAATGGAGGTGACCAAGAGTTTCACTTTCATTTGTCATAATCGAAATCGCATAATGTATTACTCAGTTCTTGGCTTTCTCCTCGTAAGTAGAGATTCTTATCACAGTCAAAAGCGATGCAGTTTCCATATTTACCAGGGCTATTCAATATTTCCTTAAAGATTGACATCGACTGTGTTAATTATGGTAAATATGTTGGCCAAGGGTACATATTACACTATTGGCAATAGTAGCAGCTAGCATGTGGAACCGATGAAAGCACCTCTGTCTGACCATTGTACATGGATTGCTCAGCTCGTGCGTTCCACAAAATTCCAAGTGGAGAGTCTTCGATCGAGATGGATCAAAGACATGATGGAAATAACTCATTAGTTAAATTGGTAAAAGCAAGAGGATAATCTTAATGTTACAAACACAGCTACTTTTCCTTTTCCTATAAACATCTTTCTCCTTCCTTCTATGCGTTTCTGGGCCCTCCCTTCTTCAAGTTTCGATTTTTCATATTTGGACTTGCTCTCGCTCATTGTTTCTCTATCTTGTGTTTTGTTTCTGCATGCTCCATTTTGTTTTCTGGCGTTAGGTTTAGGTTAGCTTCATTTGCTTGACTGATTTCTAAACTATTTGAAGGCTTCTCTTTAATAATATTATTTCTGTGATTCGGAGACTCATGTTACGTAGTATGAGAGGCCTACTCCTCCATCAAAGCCTTCTTCGATACCCAAAAGTTCTCCAATCCACGTTTAATTAGCGAAGTTCTCTCTTTGAATATATCCCTGTTGAGGAAGATGAAAGGAGTGGCAGAGGCGACGTTAGTGGATCGAGACTTGATTTAGGAACAAGAGGCAATCATAATCATAAATATGACTGTTTGCTTCTTTTGAACTGGCTGAGATTGGGGGAGAAAGACGAAGACCAGTGTTGGGTTAAGGGTTTCTGAAGTGTGAGTGATCGGTATTTTTGGGTTTGATCAGATTATTAGCAATATTTTCATTTGAAAAAGTCAAATCTTAAAAAATAAAATTACACATTAAACACTAAATTGATACATTAGTTGATTTGGAACCCCACATGTCCCTAAATAAGTACCTCCAATCCTCTATCCAATAGGACTTCACATCCAAAATAATTAAAAGCTAAGGGACTAACTCTTATTTAGGGCAAATTATTTATTTTTTAAATTTCATGGGATAAATTGGTACAATATATAACAATAAAGGCTAATTTAGATATTTTATAAATTATACTTTTTTCCTTAAAATTTGTTTGATTCCATTTTATTTTTATTTTTATATTAAAAATAAAAATATGTAATAAGATTATAGAAATAGAAATTTCTCATTTTCAGCTTTTTCGACAATTGGTTGCCAAAATAAAAAATTTTGGTCATTAGTCTTTCTTTCTTTGTTTTCAACGGAGCTTTCCTATTATTCAATATAATCTTCTTCTCCTCTAGCCAACTAATTTACAAATAAGAGACTTTTCATTTTGAGTCTTCTTCCATCTCTAATAGTCACAATAAAGAAGGAATAAAATATAAATCACTGTAGCTTTACAATGAAGGTCAAGATGACCCAATAGGTGCTATTTCTTAGGCTCTAATATATTATTAAGAGGTAGACGAAGGAACTCACACTTCGATTAAAATCTATTTGCAAGTACACAGAGTTAATTGTAGTAAGTTATAAAGCCTAAAGTATTCAAACTATCGATCTAATAAGGATTATACTACCATGCTTATTAATCATAGTGAAAATGTTAAACTAAATAAAAACAAGAATTTATGAAACAATCAAAATAATAAACTAATGAAAGCAAGATATTTAAAATAATGAAAAGAAATCAATAATATAATGTTAGGAGTTCGAGGTTTACTTATGTGGAATTTATATTATCATACAAGATTTATTATTATGTGTATCTATGCTTCTCTTAAAGCACACAGGTATATTTAACTACATAATGATCACATTCTAATGCATAATTCAACCTAATTAAATATATCAAACATAGTTAATCTATTTAGTTATCGATGTTTATTCTCTTAATGCATAGATCAAACTTCACCTTCCAGTCTTCTATATAATTTATAAGATTGAATCTTTGATGGCTAGCTATAAACTTAAAAATTAATAATAAAGAGAATAATTAAGCCGAATGATAACTTATCATGTATTAGTTATCAAAAAAATATCACAAGCTACATCCTTAATTGTAACTAGGGTTTTAGCTACTATACATATTAAAAATAAAATAAAATAATTCTTAATATAAGAAAAAGAATAGAAGAAAGAAATAGAAGAATTGTCGTGATCTCCTTCGATTTTGCTCCTAAATTCTTGCATTGATGCTAAGATTGAATAAAACTATACTAAATCATAAGGTGGTCATCACACACCTCACAAAAGTCCCCTAAGTAAAACCTGGTAAAAGTATTTATAGTTAGGATTACAAAATAGAGTCCTAGATCACTTGAAATTGTGAGTTTGTGCATCCTTATAATTTTTGCTACAAGATTCAATGTCATGCCAACTTTTAAACCTACACTTATTTTGTTATGGAACTTTTATTTTCTTAAATTAGCGTGTAACTAGCAGTTGACACAAAGTTGTAATCGGTGATGATTTTATTTTATAACTTTCTGCATAAAAGCACGACGAGTCTGACACTGATCATATATACGACTCTTGTATCAATTTTGTATTGTTTCTTAGCAATTTGAACCTCGCAACAGACAAGCGCTTATCTCTTTAGTGTGTTCAGATCTTATTTACCATCTTGCATAAACTTCTCCAATTTTGGCACTTGCAAACTTGGATTGATCTCTGATGTCTTTTATAAATTTGTTGTCCATCAAGATAGCTTCCCAATAACTCACCTTAATAAGATAAAGAGTTGCACTCAAACTAAAATTCCTCCTTAAAATAATCACATACAAGAAAATGAACTAAACATAGAAAAAAAATTATATGATCTATATAAAATGTCATAAAATTACTAAATAAAACTAATTCCCTAATATCATGTAAAATATTGACTTATGAAATTCTCCTATATTTAACTCATTGATTATCCTCAACTAATTGGAAATAAGAGCAAAGTAACCTAACCTAACTGAACAAGAAACAATTCCCCTTTTGAAGGTGTATGGTGACATTTACCATATGATATAAGCCTTTATACCCTTAGGTGTCCTTAGTGGAGGAGGTATATTTTCCTGAGGGTTTGCTAACTGATATTCACAAATATTAGCCTATATTCATTAGTCAAATTCATAGGTAATAAGACAAGATAAATTTAAAACATATAATACTTTTTAAGTGCATCACTATTCAAACAAAATAATGCAAACACTATTCTACCTTCTTCATCAAGTTCAAATACTTTAATTTGACAATTTTCTCGTAAGGTATCACTCATTCATAGAAGTGTTTGAAATTTGATAAGGTAAATCCATCATTTTCTATAAAATTGAAATTATCTTATGCTTGAAAATAATCTAATCTCCACTAATTCATTATATATACATACATACATATATATAAGCAAAAATCAAAATGAATATAGTTGTAATAGGGCTAAAGAGATGAATAGGTTAACTGAGAAAAGGGGATAGGAGAAATAAAAACATATGTAATAAGTAGAACAAAAATAATTAAATCAATAGAAATTTCCAATCATTACTTCACTAACTCTTCATATCTTTGTAACAACCGTCTCCCTTTAATATTTTTAAATACAAGAAACCATGCCAATCAATTTTCACAGCCATTATCAAATCATAAGCAAAAAGCTCCACTAAAATGAGTTAGGGTATAATTACTTTTTTTATTTTAGGTTCAACATTTTTTGTAAAAAGATACTAAGCAAAGACTACAATTTTATAATAGGCTCAAAAGGCTCACTAAAGGATTAATGTCTAAAGAGTAGATAATTTGGACCAAACTTAATCATAAGTGTCTTTATCATTTTAATGCTTGTACATATCTTACATGTAATCTCAAAAATATGAACTTTAAGTTTTAAAAGGTTAAAACAAGCGAAGGTATCCATATTTGGAAGGAAAAAAATCTTGCATAATGGTTCAAATTCTCATAGGATGCTTAAGTCAATTCAAAGCATTTTTGTTAAATAAATTCTATTTCCTAATATTCATAAAGTCAACTTTATCTAGTAACTACTTAATCATATTATGCACCTAACCTTTATAACCAAATTTAACCAAGAATTATGCATAAGCTTATAAAGTAACAAATGAGAATATAAAAAAGAAAACTAATAACAAGAGCTTGAAAATTTTTAAAAATTGAGTTGCAATTAGATACGTCTCAATTTTAGCCCATAATTAAAATAATATTGTCCCTAATATTTTCAAAAATATTAAGCTAAAAAGAATGCAAAAACATATGAAAAACCAATAGTTTGAAAAGAGACCCTATTAAACTACATGTATACCTGAGTGATTGTCACCAAAGTCATTGGAAAGGTAGAGGAGGCAGAAAGTGCTGAAGATCACATTGTATTTAGTTTGACGTGAACACCTATAAATTATCCTCAAATATTATTATTGGATGTTACTAACTATTGCTTCGTTATGCTTCATAGCCTAGTAGTTGCCCTTATGTTTTCTCCTTGTCAACTACTTCATCATCATCAGCTTATCTCTTCTCTTACCCTATGTTATTTGGGTACCCTCTATTGATTCTCCCTGAATTAATCCATATATTATTTTTAGGTGTACCCAAACAACTTCGTCTAGCCATCATCAATATAGTTATTCTCTCTAATTGTTGCAAACCTAACACTAGAGAGGTACACTCTTTGCTTTTTCAACAATTGGTTGATCAATATTAGGAATATAATTTTTTTATCTTTGAATTATGTCAAACCACATTATTGAGACTACATCATAAAAAGTGAGATCCTGATCAATGAAGCCTTACCGAAACCATTGTAAAGGAGATCTATAAGGTACAAATTTGAAGTTTGGAGTTAGTTCAATCTACTGGACTGAGTTTGTATGTTGTGGTTAGTGCGTAAGCCTTTGACCAAGGTTGTATAGCTTGGTGCTTATATTAAAAAAGCAGCCTTTTAGTTTCAAGTAATCTCCAACCCTAATTAATATAATACATTAGTCTGGCTCCACTCATAGTGACTCGATGGCTTCCTATTATGCAAACTTAGCATCCTACTGTCTAATGGAAAATTAAATTGCTCTTCTTTAAATACAACAATCTCAATACGTCATACGTAGGATTATATTGCCATCAGACTTAGTTTAGACTTGTCGATGATGTTGGCATAGAACTCCTTCATCAATTTTGGGTAGTAATCTCTTTAAAGAGTAAACAACCTTCCTCACCTCAAATTACAAAAATATTAAGAACCTTGAGGGTTCTCTTAATGTTACACTCATAGTCTTTTCAACTATCAAGTTATTGTTACATCTTTTATTATTCCATTCTTTATTTTTCTGGTTTGTAACTAAGGAACTTCCTCTAGAGAAGGTGGTGCAGAAGAGGAAGTGGCATGACTCCTCTTTTTCTTAGCCACCATTTTTTATTTTAGGAGCCATCTTTAGCACACACAATAAAATATGCTAACAATTTCACCATAATTCAAAATCTTTACTCCAAAATGCTTGCCATGATAACATTAGTAACACAAACCTATAATAAGTTGCATAATATATCATAATTAATGTAGCTCCACAATCCAAAGTCAATTCAACCTTTGAGGGAATAAGATCAGTGGCATGTATGGCTTCATAGTGTGTTAAGGGTTTTTCTTCTTATTAACACTGGTTAAAGATGTTATCAATAATGATTTACTTTTGTACATCTCAATCTTACTCTCTTCCTTAGGATTTTTTGACTTTCTCGCTTCTTTCTCCCTATTAACTTTAAGCTCAAGAGTTTTACGCCTCCTTAATGGGATAATCTACATTTGATCTCTAAGGTTCATCTAATACTGGTTGGAAGCTTTTATCGAACCTATTCACTCACCACCTTAGCTAGTCAACTCATTTGCACCTCTAAGTTACAAATGGATGACCATTTAACTACAACAACTTTTTCCAATTTTGCATCGATGGAAGGCATGAATTTCTTGAACTCTCTTCCATCCCATTATTTTGTGACGGTGGTTACTATTAAAATTGACGTTATTATTGGAACTTAGGTAGTCTCTTAGCTATAACGAGTTCATTTCATTATTTCTTTTACGAGAACTTTAAGTAAATGTTCTACCCTGAATTGTAAATATTAAAGAATGGATTGTTCTTAACAACTTATTTTCCTCAATAGGCAGCCAACTTTCTTATAATAATTCGAGATCAGATCCATATTCATGTATGCATAGGAATGATACATATATATGCCATACCTAATAACACACCCCCTTATTACCCATGTCACAATGCAACTACATCCTCACTTAGATTGAAAGTTTGTTTACTTATGATGTTAGTTCTAAAGATGCTTGAACCTTAAAAAGGGATGCTTTTGACTTTCCCTATACAAAATTAGTTAATAAATTTCTAGTTAAAGATTCGATCATCTCTTTGATCTTCTCAGAACCAATGTTTGATATCGCATAAGAATTGCATTACCAGTTGAAGGAAGTATTAATGATGTGGGTACTGACTAAGCAAAGCTCTATATCATTCCTATTCTTTATAGAATGCTTCTCACTCTTTTTGAATAAAGCTTTGAATTTGCATCCTCAACTCAGTGGTCATATTTATAGAGAAAAATCTTAGCATAAAGGTATCATACACTTGATCCCACTCCTTAAAAGAATCTACTTCTATTGAGATCAACCACATCTTTTCTCTATCTCATATAGTAAGCAAAATACCTTATCTGAAGCTCATCTTCTGTAAGGTCATTTAATGAAAGATTCTAAATTACTGAATAAGTTATTGATGAATCTAATTATGTCTTCATTACATGATTCACTAAACATTGGTAGTAAGTAGAGATGAACTTACTTGTAATTCTATGCCCTTTAACTAAGTTTGATGCATGAGGGACTTACATTTATCCCCAGAATCTAGATGGTCTCTTATGTGTAAGGATGGTAAAGGGCCCAAACGACCCAACTTAACCTGAAGTCAACGGGCCAGGTTTAGGTTGACTGATCCTCAGGTTGGGCCTCAAGTCTTGTTTTCTCAGCTCGATTAGGTCTTGGGCGGGGCTTAGGGTAGGGCGGTCACTTGAGCTCGGTAACACAAAATAAAATCATTTTGAGTTTTTAAAAATAAAAGAATTAGGATAAGGCTAGATTGGCCCATCTCGAGCCCCGTAGGGCCGGACTAGGACTCGGGCTGTCGGGGATGAACCCAACCTATTACTATCCCTACTCATGTGAATTTAAGGTGGCTATTATTGCTCCATATTGATAATAATGTTTTCTTGATGTGTAGCCAATCTCTTTTCATCTTCATACTTAGTTATGTATACAAGTTCGCTCGATTTTAGTTTCAAGTTAAAATAGGTTATCACTTATAAATCTTAAATCTCATATCAACAACTTTGAAACAAATGAAAGATAACTAGAATCAAATAGTCTCTAACAATGATGCTAAAAAATTGATCAAATATAGCAAGTTATAAATTATGAAGTATTCACAATGACTATACTGTTGTGTTTATTAATCCTAGTCAAACTATGAAACTAAATAAAAAAGAATTTAAGAAATAATCATATTAATAAACTAATGACAGTAAGACAATTAAACTAGTGAAAAGAAATCAATAGATATATTTTATTATTTTAAGGTTCAATTATGTTGAATTTCAGTTTTCACGAAAGATTATTATTATGGTTGAAATAAAATTAATCTAACATATCTATGCCCTCTCTTAAGGCATACATTTATATTAAACTAGGTAATTACTAACTCTTGATGCATAATTTAACCTAGCTAAACTCATTAGTTATAATTAATCTTTTTAATTATGAAAATAGTCTAGAAAATCCCTTTCTTTAGATCTAAATTGTTTATTCTACTAGTGCATGGATCATACTTCACCCCTTACTCATTCATACAATTCCTAAGATTCAATTTATGATCAGTCACAAACTCAATAATCAAGAGCAAAGTGAACCAATTCAACCAAATGATAACTCATCATGCATTAATAATCGAAGAATTCATAACAAGCTACATCCCTAACCCTAATTAGTATTAAAATTATATTGAAATTACATCAAATCTCTTTAATTGACTAATTAAAAAAATGAACCATGAATAAAAGGGTTGAAATGTACCTAATTCAAATTCCATCATAATTTTTCTTCTCAAACTGTCAACTACAAGTTGTTCATGTATTTAGCCTCGAATGGTATTCACATGGTAAAGAAAAAGAACTTAAGAGGAAAAGGCAAGAGTCCTAGGTCCCATATGCCTTTTTCCAATTTATAGAAAAAGAAATTAGGGTTTCTTTCTTATTAAAATTAAATTTGCTAACTTAGATTATAGTTACATTTTTAATTTTAACAAAATCAAATATCTTGTATTTAATTCCTGACGTTTCTCAAACTCCATAATTAAGTCCAACTTAATTTAAATTAAAAATTTTAATTGCTCTTTTATGTATGACCTGTTAGGTTTCTAATATATTGGCAATGATTATATATTAGAATTAGAATTAAATAAATTGAAACTCCTTTTAATTATTATTTAATTTCCTGATTAAATAATTTATAATCATAAATCATTGTTTCAAAAAAGGGAAGCATACGTTAAAGGGAATGTCTAGAGATAAAAAAGAAAAGCTTAAACAAGTTTTTTCGAGGCTTTATAGTAAAGGGAGATGTATGTGTTATGTTTTAGATGCAAGATTACCTTGTGATTAGGATATTTTTTGAAAACTTAAATAATTAATTAACTTTTAAGATTGGTACAAAATTAATACAAAGAATGTGACTAATTGACACCATTTGTGAGGCCTTACAGTTTGGACACTCTATGAAATCTTAAAGCCCAATGCTCCACAATCCCAAACGCCTAATTCATTTATTAATTACATTACCCAACCCTCATAGCCTATTTGGGAACACATCATCTTTGAACTAGTTCTAAATAACACATTATATGTAGATTGTGAGTGAGGATCACCTCTTGAGTTTTGTTAGTGATTGCATGTACTAGGCTGTCCTCTCGTTTAGTCTCCATCCTAAAGATTCGCCAATTCCTTTCTAACCATATGACATGTATAATGTTGCTTAAAGCAATTTTGAAGATTATCCATTCAACCCTTTCCTGTTCCCCTTACTGTAGTGCTAAGTTAGAACTCCTTTCACTTTCACAATTCCAGGTTCATAACCTATAGCTATAGTATCCTTTGCCAAATTGTTACTTTTAGGAAATACCTATATTAGATTATAGAAAATATATATATTAGGGAGAGTAAGATCTCCCTCTTTAATGTGTGATTTCCTATTTACTCCTAAAACTGTTTCCCTATGTAATTACTTCTATATAAATGATACAGGGGTCTTGAGTATGTATCAAACCCTTTGTTTTTAACTATGTTCTTTGCATGGTATCAGAGTTTAATTTCCAAATCTCAGAACTTATTTACCGTAAACCCTAACACCTTCCAATTTATCCAAAACTCTTACCTCTGCTTCCAATTTACACAGGGGTTGCCGACGACCATTAGCGTACCAACAGTGTCATCGAAAAACCACCCATGCATTGGCGCATGGGTGTCACCTGCCATCATTCAGCGACCACTGACGACTATAGTTAGATGGGACAGCTCGCCACTTTCTTGAATGGAGTCTTGGTCTTACCTTGTGTCAAAACTAAATAGAACATGGGTATTTTATTATAACAGTAACTTTTATATATTTCAAAGCATCATCAACAGTGTTTTTAGTGTCCGTTTAGCCAGGAAATCCATCTAGCATAACTGAGAGATGTTAGATTCTAGAAACAAATCATTGACAGGTGTTCCAACAATGGGTTCCTCAACTTTTCAAATCACCAAGCAATGTTTGAACAGTAATGACTATCATTTTTGGTCTAAAAATGTCGAATTGTTCATTCAAGGTTAGAGAAAGTTGTCCCATCTTACATCTAATCCCCCAACTGATTAGAAAATATTAGAAAATTGGGAAGGTGATGATGCACAATTACTACATATTCTTTTCGATTCTATGGAACCTAAAATTTCAGTTCTATTCTCTCATGTTAGCACTTGTAAGCAAGCTTGGGACTATGCTAAGCTTCTTTTCTCCAATAATATGCTTCATATGTATGATATTTCTGTTAAGTTATTTTAGTCCAAACAGGAAGGAAGTTTGATTGAATACTTTGGGAAAGTGAAACGTGCATTTGAGGAGTTGAATTCTTTATTACCAATCATATCTGATATTAAAGAGATGCATATTCAAAGAGAGCACTTGGTAACTATAACGTTTTTGGCTTGATTGAAACCTGGGTTTGAACCTGTGTGAGCACAAATCTTGGGAGGAGTAAACTTTCTATCCATGGTTGAAGTATATTATAGACTCTCTTACTCTATGACTAAGACGAATCCATCAGAGAATAACTCTAATAGGTTAACTCTTACAACACAATCTGATTCATAAGTTAAAGGAAACCATGGGCAAACTTGAGGAGATTGCGGTGGTCGTGGTAGCTGAGGAGTATGTGGTAGAGGCTTATAAATCCATTACATACATTGTGATTGAGGCAGACATAATGAAAAGTATTATTGGGATAAACATCCCTATTTGCGAGTTGCTTATATTGCATCTTTTGAAGAACAGTGTTCGGCTACAACTTCACAATCATTTGTTACTTTATCTCAAGATTAGTATACTAAGTTTTTGCAGTATCAGTCAGCTTAACAAATATCGTCTTTCTCTATGGCATTTGTGGCTCATCAAGGTAACCCAACTGCTTATTATTCAACTATCCATTGAAAACAATCATAAGTAATAGATTCTGGTGCCATTGATCATATTTCAGGTAAAATAACCAACTTTAACCATATCATTCTTTTACCTGCCTCTTATAATGATAAACTTACTATAGCTGATGGATCTACTACCACCATTAAAGGGGTTGGGCCCTCTTACCCTTGTTCTTCTCTCGCATTACCCTCTACATTATTTATACTGAACTTTCCTTTCAGTGTTATATCTGTGAGCAAATTGACTTAACAACGAAATTGTTCTGTATGTTTCTACCCTGATAATGTCATTATCTAGGATTTGACGACCAGGATAATGATTAGAGAAAGGCGTGAATCAAATGGAATGTACTATTTTGACAAGTCGTAATCATCCATCGCATGCCCAGTTTTAGTCTCTCTTATTGATATCCATAGTCGACTGAGTCATACATCTTTAGAAAATCTTTAAAAAGTAGTGCCTAGGATAGATTCTATTTCCAATTTAAATTGTGAGTCGTGTCAATTATGGAAACATTATTGTACTTCATTTTCTCTTCAAGTCAATAAAATAGTTTAAAAAATCCTTCATGTTAATCCAAACAGATATTTAGGGTCCGAGTCATGTCAAGTCCAAGTTGGGATTTCAGTATTTTGTAATTTTTGTTGATGATTTATCTTGAATAACTTGGTTATCTCTAATGCGAGATCGTTCTGAACTATTCTTTATTTTTTGTTCTTTCTATGCTGAAATTCAATATCAGTTTGATACCCAAATCAATATTCTTCGTATTGATAATGCTAAAGAATATTTCTCTAGCTCATTCTCCAGCTACTTGAAACAACAAAGTATTCAACATCAATCTTCCTGCCTATACACTCCTCAACAAAATGAGGTAGTTGAGAGAAAAACTTAACATATTGTTAGAATAGCTCATACCCTATTAATCCACATGAATGTACCTAAACGTTTATGGGGAGATGTTGTACTTACTGTATGTTTTCTTATCAATCAAATGCCATCTTCTATGTTAATGGGTAAAACTCCATTCTCAATTCTCTTTCCCTATTAAGACCCTTTTTCCTTTGCTCCTTGAGTATTCAGATGTGTTTGTTTTGCTTACTAGCTTCAGCCTAACATGGATAAATTAGATACAAAAGCTATTAATTACATCTTTCTCGGGTACTCTCATTTGCAAAAAAGGGTATAAATGTTTTAGCCCCTCGTTGAATCTTTTTTTGTGTTTACTGATGTTACATGCTTTAAAGACACTGTAATTTTTTGATGCTGAGTCTGTCACTACTGACACTGATGAGTGTCTACCAATTCCTTTTGTTCCTTTCCAAACAACTCCTAATTATGGTGCTACTGATACTAATCCTACTCCTTTAGAAGGTCTCTCTTATCCTGATTGCAGGTTTATACTCAATGCACTCATACTCAAGTACGACTAGACAATTCATGTTCGTCACCATTGTCTTCTCTGTCTTCAATTCCATTATATGATGATCTTGATTGGCCCATTACTCTCCATAAAGGAAGAAGGTGTTATACATCTCATTCCATTTCAAACTTTGTTTCTTATAACTCATTATCACCGTCATATGCTGCTTTTGTATCCATTTTGTCTTCTATACCTATACCTAAGTCTGTTTCAGAAGCTTTGGATCATCCTGGATGGAAACATGCCATAGAAGAAGATATGTTGGCTTTGCAAGCTAATGCTACATGGGACTTGGTTCCTCTTCCACATGGTCAGATAATTGTGGATTTTCATGGGTGTTCAATGTTAAGGCCAATTCTAATGACATGATTAATTATTTAAAAGCTTGTTTGGTAGCTAAGGATTATACACAGGTGTATAGTATGGATTATACTGAAATCTTTTCTCTTATCACCAAATTGACATCCGTTCGTGTTTTCATTACATTGGCAACCACCCATAACTGGCCTCTTCATCAACTCGATTCAAAAAATGTTTTTCTTCATGGTGATCTTTATGAGACTATTTTTTGGAGCAACCACTAGGGTTTGTTGCTTAGGGGGAGACTAATCTAGTGTGTCACCTTAAAAAATCTTTGTATGGTCTAAAACAATCACCAAGAGCTTGGTTTAGATGCTTTAGTGCAGTGATTATGGAATTTGGTCTACATCAATGTGGTGTAGATCACTCTGTGTTCTATCGTCACTCTAAGGCTGGTAAAATTCTTTTAATCATGTATGTTGATGATATTGTTATTACTGGAGATGACAAACTAGGAATTCAATCTTTAAAGTCACTCCTACATACTAAATTTCAAATAAAGGATCTTGGCTTACTAAAATATTTTCTAGGTATCGAGGTAGCAAGGTCAAAAATGGAGATTTTTCTATCTCAAAGGAAGTATGTTCTTGATCTTCTAGAGGAAACATGTTTGTTGGGAACAAAGCTAGTTGATATCCCTATGGAACCAAATGTAAAAATTAATGTTGATAAAGGAGAGGAGTTAGAAGATCTAGGTAAGTATCGAAGAATTGTTGGTAAACTGAATTATTTGATTATTACTTATCTAGATATTTCGTTTGCTACAAATGTAGTGAGTCAGTTTATGGTTTCTCTGAAAACTATTCATTATGATATAGTTATTAGAATTTTGAGATATTTGAAAGGCTCTCCAAGACAAGGTCTTCTTTGCCAGAATCATGGACACATTCAGATTCAAGGGTATACAAATGCAGACTGGGCAGGCTCTTATAACTGACAATCTACTTTAGGCTACTGTGTATTTTTGGGTGAAACCCTAGTATCATGGAAAAGTAAAAAGCAATCAGTTATTGCACATTCTAGTGCTGAATATGAGTACAAGGCTATGGCGTATACTACATGTGAGTTGATTTGGTTGAAGCATCTTTTTAGGGAACTTGGTTTTGAGCACTCCACTTCAATGAAATTGATGTATGATAATCAAACACCAATTCATATTGCCTTGAATCCAGTCTTTTATGAGAGAACCAACCATATTGAAGTGGATTGACACTTTGTTCATAAAAAGCTTCCAGAAGGATTAATTGAGACACCATATGTCAAGTCAGAAGATCAACTTACTGACTTATCACTAAAGCATTAAGGGGGTCTTAGTTGAAACTTATATGTAACAAGCTCAGAGCTTACGATGTGTATACTCCAACAAAAGGGGGAATGTTAGGACATACCTATATTGGATAATAGAAAATATCTATATTAAGGAGAGTATGATCTCCTACTTGAGTGTGTGATTTCTTATTTATCCCTAAGATTGTTTTCCTATGTAATTGCTTCTATATAAATGATACAAGAGTCTTTAGTATGTATCAAGCCCTATATTTTTTACTCTGTTCTTCACAGTTCCTACATAATTTCATCCAAAGAAAATATGGTTCACTGTTTTAGGTTCTATTTCACAGAGGACACATGATTCCATAATATTCTTGTATCATCTCAACCTATCTTTGGTGTTGAGTTTACCCTTAATTAGGAACTACAAAGTGATGGAGGCTCTAGGATAAGCATGTTCATATAACACCAAATTGTACTATGCAACCTGAGGCGAGTGTTCTCTCAATAAGTCCCTACATGTATAATTAGAGAATATTCCTGATTGGTGATGCCTCCATGTTATTTAGTCTTCTAGATGAGGTGGTAATTCAATGAGTAATTTTGTTGCTTGTGTGGAAATTAGATATAATTTGGTTCTAGATAATCAGGGGGGGTTCCTTCACTTTAATGTTATCACCTATTACACTCATCAAGCTAGTCATCCCCTAATCAGATAATAGTCCCAATGAGGACTAATTATCATACCGATTAATGCGATTGGGAATTTTTTTAGAACCTAATTTGAAGAAAATTCATATAAACAGAGGTGTGTATCGTTTCAAAAAGAAAACCAAAACCTTATTTACAAATACATATAGAAGGCATAGCTAATTTCAAAAAATGTAAAATAAAAATGAGGCATGCAAACTTTTTAGAAAATAATAAAACAAGGTAAAATGCATGAAACAAAAACCCTAATCAAATAATGTCATAATCTCTATTAGGAAATTCCATTAATTAATTAAATCTTAAGCCTTACTTTTATCAAATCAATAATAATCAAGTAACTTTAATGAAGTTAAACAATTGAAAAAGGTTCTGATATCATTGTTATGAAACTAACCATGATCCAATCACAGTGTTGGGACCCGATTTTGGAACCGGACCCCAACCGGAAAAACGGAATAAGAAATTGAATATTTCAAAACGAAAAGCGAATCACAAAGAGGAGGAACAAATCAAACGGATCCTAAACCCGAATGGGCCAAAACAAACATCATAATTAAAATCGAAGAATCGGATTTATCAAACGAAAGCAAATCGAAAACGAATCGAAGGCGAATCGAATGGCTCGGAATTGAAAATCAAATCGCTTAAACGAACTAAACAAATTTCCGACGTCCGAGAACACAAACTTGTTAAACAAAACAAACGGGGCGCGTTGGAGACCCTAAGACATTTAATCGAAGGCAATTCGAAATCCGTATAAATTTTTTTTCTCTTTCATTCATTAAAGACTCATACAAAGCAACTTAATTTTTCCCAATTGGAAATTCATCCTCAAATCCAAATCTCAATTCTTAATCATCTTCTTATACATTCATACAAATCCCAAAATTCATCTTTTAACCAATTCTTTATCAA
>JANIJH010000225.1:74942480-74958821 GCA_024520975.1 Erythroxylum areolatum | reverse complement strand
CGTCTGCTTTCTATTCTTCTTCTGCGTCTGTTTCACTATTCGCGTCTTCTTTGTTCTTTTATAATTGACTTCTGCGTCTACTTTTCAATTCGTCTGTGTCTGTGACTACTTTACGTCTGTGTGTGTGCGTCTGTTTAGCTTCTGCATCTGCGTCTGCTTTGCTTTGCTTTGCGTCTGCTTTGCTTTGCGTCTGTGTCTGCTTTGCTTTGCTTTGCGTCTGCTTTGTTTTTCGTCTGCTTTTCTAACTACTTTTATTTTGTATCTTTTTGTTATACATCAAAATTATTCTTAAGTAAAGTCATTTTGACTTAACATCAAGTACTCCCGATCAATACATTTCAGGAAGATATAATGATCCAGCTTGGATTTATGTTGCATTGGTTCCTAGTATGAGGAATCATACTATTTGCTTATTTTGTAACAAGCATTTGAAAGGTGGAGAAATCATCCGATTAAAAAATATTTAGCTGAGGTTAAAGGAGATGTGGAACCTTATAAAAAAAATAAGACATGATGTGAAGTGACAGATGAAAACATTGCTTGATGAATATCAACATGAGAGAGATAGAAAGGAAAGGTTGAATTTTAAAATTGGTAATGGAAGTTCGTTTTCTAGTTTCCGTGATAATTTTAGAAATATTGAAGGTGGAAGTGGTACTGGTACTGGTACTGGTAATGTTCCATCTTAGGCTAAAAAAGAAGTCCCTGAACATGATGTGAGGAAGAGAAAAAGGCAGGTGATTAGTTTCTTTACACCGCGAACAACTCTTCAAGCTCAACCTTTAATTTGTAGTGCAATGCAATCAAGAGATGTGAATCACAATATCACTATGGCAGTAGCTAGATGATGGTATGATATAAGTTCATCATTCAATGCTTTTCAATCTTATTATTATCAACCTATGATGGATGTAATAGCCTCTTATGGTCCAAGATACAAAGGTTCTTCAATTGATGACTTAAGAAGTAAACTTTTAAGTTGTTCTGTTTCTGAAATTAAAAGTTATTTGGCTGAAGGAAAAGTGAATTGGGGTACTTATAGATGTTCAATCATGTGTGATGGTTGGATAAATAGGAGATAAGAGCCTATTACAAATTTTTTGGTTTATTATACAAATGACTCTATGTTTTTGAAATCTAGTGATGCATCTAGTCTTATTAGAAATATTGAGACTTTGTTTGTAATATTTGATAAAGTTATGAATGATATAGAGCTGGAAAACATTGTTCAGTTTATTACTGACAATGATTTCACTTATAAAGCTGCAGAAAAAAGGATGCAGAATACATATAATTCATTTTTTAGACTCCTTGTATTGCATATTGCATTGACCTAATGCTGGACAATATAGAGGATCCTAAGTATTTTCTTGTTATTGATGAGACTATGCAGAAAGGTAAAAAGGTGACAAAGTTAATTTATAATCGTGCATGGGTATTGAATTTGATAAGAAAGGAATTTACTAATGGTAGGAATTTGTGTCGTCATACTGTAACAAGATTTGCAACAAATTTTTTATCAATTCAAATTTTGTTTTGTTGAAGAAAGAGTTAAGACAAATGTTTACAAGTGATAAGTAGATTGCATCTCAACATGCTAGGTCTAATGCTAGGGTGGAGTTTTGTAATATTATACTAAAAGATAAAGAATTTTAGTCTCAATGTCAAATTGTTATCCGAGTTTGTGAACCTTTGGTGAGGGTCCTTCGCTTAGCTGATAGTAAAGAAAAGCAAACAATGAGTTATATTTTTTATGCATGGAGAGAGCGACGAAAGCAATCAATACCAATCTGAAACATAGACCTTCTTTATATACACCATATCTTTCAGTCATTAATAAGATAAGGGAAAGATAACTTTCTTCTTCATTGTTTGCAGGTTGGGCATTTTTGAATCCTAATGTCTATTTTAGACTAGATTTTACTAAGCAAGCTGAAGTTAATAGATGAATGTTTTTAACTATTATAACAATTGTTAGTATTGACGAGATGCAAGATCTTTTAAGCTCACAAATGGAGCTTTAAAAGTTGTCTTATGGGGTTTTTAGAATGTCGATTGCTATTCAACAAATAGGAAAACTTTTTCCAGATATTAGTTATTTCCTTTTTCTTATTTGTTAAAAATTAATTATCACTTTATTTTGCTTATAACACTATTTTTGTTATTTTATGGCTTACAATTTCTTGATGGGATCAATGTAAAAATGGTGGTCTAGAATTAAAAAGGTTTGCAATTTGGATTTAAAGTCAATGTGTGAGTGCAGTAGGCTATGAACAAAACTGAAGTACATTTGAATTTATTCACTCAAAGAAAAGGAATAGATTGAAACATAAGAGGTTGAATGACTTGGTTTTTATTCGTTATAATTTAAAGCTTTGGGAAAAGTATGTTATTATCATTATTAATTTCGATATATATTATTATAATTTTCTAATAATTAAATTTAATTGATTACTAGGAGTCTTAATAATACAAGTACTTCAACAGATCTAATTTTTATTGACAATATTGATCTTTTGGCGGATTGGGTTTCTGAAGAACCGGATTAGGTAGATATCAATAACTTGGAAGATAATCTCAAATGAGAAAGCATTGACATGTCATTTGGTATATTAAATTTAAATGATAATGCTGATGAAGCTCCTCTCAATGATAAGGATTGTGTATCAAATGATAACTGGAATCAGTGCAGTTATAACGGGTATCCTCCCGTTGATGATTGAATTTCGTTCCAGGTTTTTATTTTTCCTCTTCTTTTAATTTTACTTATATTTGATGTTTATGTTAAATTTTATATATGTAATGTAACTGTAAATATTTTTGTTTTAAGTTTAACTTCTACTTGATTATTTATTCGTCATGAAATTTTTTTGTAAATTATTTAAGGAAAGTTATTGTTCTTTTTATTGGATGTTTTGATGTAATTATTATTTATTAAAAGGATGAAATTATATTATTGTAATATTTTAATTACTTTGTATTATTCTTAATTTTATATTTGTATGATAATGATTATCTTTTTTATATTAGTTATAGTTATTATTTATATGTGAAATATTTACAAATTATTGTTATTTCATATTAATTGTGATTATTATTTATTATTATAATTTTTGAAAACATAGTTGATATAAACTTGTAAAGTATGCAGTACAACTGTACAATATACCAATAAACTATTTTGCAAAATTTTAAAATTTTAGGGACTATTTTATAAGTTTAAAAAATTATCTAAAATGGTACCCGGAATTAACCAGTATCAATACAATACCGTATTAGAATACAATTCGGTACTAAGTCTGTTACAATATTCGCAAGTTTAATTAGATGAGTGTTAATCTTATTGAAAGATTAAGGAACTGCAGTTTTAAGAACAAAAAAATTTACAATAATTATTTTCTAAGCCTGTATTGAATAACTTTTAAAATTTATATAATAATTTACACATGCATTTTAAATAATTATTTACTTAGTTAAGGCCATCCAATCGGTCCACAGTTGGAAGTTTGTTGTCATGGGCTTTCTAGCAGTAGCTTTCCTGGATTGGGCCTGTGACTATGATCTTTTCCTTTTGCGCACAATTCCAAGTCAACCTGGGACATCAAAGTTCTTGCGGATGTGTATGTTCCACCATGCCAATCTAGATATCTACCGTAATACCAAAACATGGCAAGTGCACAGGAATTAGCACCCCAGCAACAAGAAGGTGATCTTCCTCAAGCAGATAGAAAAATCAACTTCACTGGCATGCTAAAAGTTCACCATCGTCGACGTGGAAATGGTACTCTGGTAGCGGGAGAAGAAGTTGTTAAAAGAGACCATATCGTGGATTGTCACAACTATGATGATGGGTCGGGTGACGTAGCTGAGTGTCATGGCAGAAACCAAAAAGCTGACCATTTCAGGTATGCCCACCATGGACGTGGACAAGGACAAGGACAAGACGATGATGGGTCGGTTGAGTAACACCAGGCTCTATCCATCTCCAGTAATAGTGTAATACTCCGTATTCAGCTTTGGAATTGCTTGGATCCATTGATTTTAGTATTGCAATTTCAAACGAAAAGTTAGCTATATATATATACAGAGAGAGAGAGAGTAGTCAATCAGTTGTTCATATTTTTTTAAAAAGTTGTTTTCCTATATCATGGCTTCGATTGACACCACTCCATAGTTTCATTTGACGGGTATTCGATTTTCAGACATCATGTTAAATGGTTCTAAAGCGATTTCTTATTTTGTTTGCTTACGATGTATTATAGGAAGGTCTCAATTATAAGGAGATACCTGTAAGTTACCTACTTTTAGACTAATTTCTGCTCGAATCGGATAGGTTCTTTGCGAGAAGTAAAATTCTGACCTCAAATTTTAAACGACTGTATACATAAGAGCGATTTAAATTCGCGACTTCATTTAAGTAAAAAAAAATCTTTTACTAACTCCCTTGCGCACTAAAATTTCTAAAGGGATATTGTTACCAACCCAGTGGGACTTTCACTTCACTAAAGATTAAGGAAAACACATGGAGCATACGCATCCATAACATTAGTTAGCCCTGTAGTTGACTTTACGAGGTGTTTGTATACCACGAATTCCGAAGTGAGCAACACGAAATCCAAATCAGCAATTCTTTTCTTGTCAACTTGTAACAAATAGATAGTGACTACATGTGACCATAGAGCATGCTTGAATACTATTTAAGGTGTAAATGTCTTCCTCCACCTCCCCGAGTAGTTCCAAGTACAATGAACCAAGATTCGGCAAGAAATAGTAGTCAAAACATCAACAAGTTGAGGTATTAATTTAACTGAAAAGTAGGGAATCTCCAATAGACAGGCTCGAGAAGCCCTCTCTCTCATGGGCAGGAGACAATTGAAAGAGCCGTATTCGGCACTATTTATTAGAAGCTTTTTTGTTTGCTTCTGTTTGTAAGTTGAAAGTTGAAAGTTGGAAGCAAAGACTTTTTTTGCGAATTGCGAAATTGACGCTGGTCCAATACTTAACTGGTGGCTGATAACTTTCTTTTTTATTTGCATAGATCTTAAATATATAGTTGTTTCGATTCCTTTTTTTGTCAGTATAGACTTGTATGCATACAAAAGCCTCTCGGATTTCATTAGTGGCTTTCATTTCTTAATTAAAACTCCTTTTGTACTAGTTTGGTTCCACATCTTTTTAATGTTTTTTGTGAAGCTTTTAAGAAAATAATGAATCTTTAATAATCCTGATGTCTTTATGAGAGTTGCATATTTTTATTCCTTCAAGCCTTGAACCATGTCTCTCGTGAAATCAACAATACCTGGCATCCATCTCAAAGCACATCAAGATTGACATGTAAATAAGATACATGCATATTAGCCATATATATAGCAACGAAAGCATAACTGAGACATACCTCTAGCCATTGCTCCACCGATGTCCAACGTCTTTGATAATTTGAATATGTTGGCCTCTCCCTTTAGCTCGATGCAATAGTATACTGCTCTGTGCTATGTGAGGATAGAGACCCAAAATTAGTTTTTAAACTGTTTCATCACCTTTGCCCATCACAGAGGGTGAAACTCGGAATCATGGGCGTTAACGTGTGCGTAATGAAGAGAGTTAAGCATTAATTAGACCATAATCTCAACAGTAGGAACAGTAGGAAGATACGGAAAAATCTTACATCTCAAACATGAGTCATGAGTGCATGTTCGTTAACAAATTGAGGAGGACAAACACAAACGTCTTATCGAATTTGGTAAATGATGGAACTTATGAGGAGTAGGACTTTAGTGGACGATTTTAGTATTTAGCACCATCAGCCTCAGTTTTAATCTCTGGGGACAAAAACCATACTAAGTATGTTAGAGTATAATATTGTATTATGTTAAGATATTTGTTATGTTTCTCATTATTTAATTTTAACATTTTTGATTATTGGATCTTCAATATAATGATTAAAATCCAAATTAAGATGAGGTGTAAATAAGTAACATTTCTTATTTGAATTGGATTCTTAGATAAGACTTGAAGTGAGATAAAAGTTTATTATTATTGGGAGTGTATGGAGATCACATTGGATTATTGAAGAATTTTGTAAGATTGCTTGAGATGTGCTTGCGTGTGTGATTCCAATTCTCAAACCCCTATGTGCATGAGTTGCCTTTTTGGACTCCTCACATGTGTGATCTGGTGATTGTTTTTTTTTTGTGTTGGCTATAGGGGTGTGTGTGAAGAAGTGAGGCTTTGATCTGATTATTTTGGTGATTTGAGGGATATTGCGTAATTGTTGAAACTAGAGAGGTGTGTGTCAAGTGAGGTCATGGTCTATTTGTTCTGGTAATTGAAACATAGTGCATGAAAGCACTAACGTGGGGATCTCTATGTTGATATAATTTCATCTTGGGCTGCAATGGTTGTTGATTGTTTTTTTTTTGTGGGTGCAACATCTTGGAGTAGTAATGACTAGGTGCTGATTTTTGTTGTATGGCTCATAACTAGATTGCTCTGCATATTGTATGTGATTTCTGCCAAGGTTAATCGTGGTGTGGGGTCTGTTAGATTTTGTGTACAGACTTGTTTGCGTAGGCTGTCATACTTGATGTCTTTTTGCTATAGTTGTGAGTTAATACTAATATTTGTGTGAATCAATCCATAGTGTGTGGTGACAATTTTCAGACCTATTTCAGTGGAGCTAAGCCTGTAGAAATTTTTTTTTCTTTCTCAAGTGTTTTCGTTTATGTTGAATTTTGTTTAACCACTTGAGTTGCTTATTTTGTTTCGTTATCATTAAGCATTATTTGAGAAAATCCTTTGTTGAGATTAGTACGAGACAATTGTACTATTGAGTGTAAAATTCTTTCATATGATGTGAGGATAAGGGATAGTGTCAATGGTTGAGTGGTGTCGGCCCAGTAAAGTTTCATATAAAACTATTGTCGTTGTTGAAATAATTAAGCTAGGTGAGGACTTCACAGATATAGCCAAGGTGTATCGAACTATATTACCAAATTTCAGTGTTGATTTATATTTATGCGTTTAATTTTTTAGTTTTTTATTGTGCTAGAAACGACTACGGAAAAACCTGAAAGTTTGCAAAACTACTAATCCCTACGGTTTTTCGTATTAGACACTTTTGAAGTAGAAAGAATAACAACCAAGTTTCTTCATATTATCAACTCTTTAGATTCTCTATAATAATAATTGATTTCAACTCTTTATAAAGCCTAAACATCAGATGAAGACTATAAAAATTCATATAACAATAAATAACAAAATTCTAAACGATATAGTTAATTTTGATCATCTTTCACTAAAATAGTCATAACTTTTTAAAGGGAAATCCAAATGACTTGAAACTTTCACTAACTGAAACTAGACTTAAACAGCTTTAAATCAATAGGTTAATACCTAAAATGAGTAACGTTTGATCTTTCAAATTCTCTCTTAAATCAGTCTTAAATTCTATACACTATAAATGCTTTAACTATTAGACCATATCAAGTTTAGATTTCCGAGACATAATAAACATTAGGAATAAACCTTTCATTTCCATCTTTACATTAGATAAGAATTTACCTTGCCCTTTGACTTTCACTTTTGAGGCAATCTCCAAATAATACATGACCATCTACAATCTATTCTATTTTGGTAAACATATGCTTATAGCACACGTATGGTTTCTCGCATTGGCGTCTAAGTACCATACTGAATCATTATTGGGGTCGACCTCCTTGCTTGCTAGCAACACTACACAGTCACCTCCATTTTTTCCCTTTTTCTAATTCTCATTTCTATTCTCGTTGAAATAACATTATGCTGCATAATGTCCATAATTTTTACAATTATAACATTGAACATTATACTTACTTGATCTTCCTCTCAACTTCGACTTCCGACATACGAATTTTGTGGATTCTTATCTTCCTTATTATCTTGCCATTCTTATTCTCTACCATGACTTTTGCCACGACCTCTATAGCCATCATGACCTTTACTATGGCCTCTATTGCAACTATCTGACTTCTTGTCTTTTAGTGTCACCTAAGCTTAAATTGCTTCCTTCAACACCTGTTGTTTCTTTTTCATCTTTCTTTGTTCATGAGCCTGAGAGTTCATTAATGGTCATCTTTGCTAAGTTTTTAAACTCTTCTATTGCACACGCCACATTATCAAAATCATCAGTTAAGGATCTTATTATTTTCTCTACTACTCGACCGTCACTCATTAACTGATCATTTCTTTTGAGTTAATTCACCACCATTTGTACTTTTGTAATATAATCGGACACACATTCCAACTCTTCTATTTTTAAAAATTCAAACTCACCTCTAAGTGCTTGTAGGCGAACTTGTTTCACTCTATCTGCATCTTTGTATGCTTTTTCAAGAATCTTCCATGCCTATTTTGATGTTGTCGCGCTAGCGATCATCTGAAAACCGGATTCTTCAACTGCTTGAAAAAGGAGGTAAGGTATGGTTTTATCTTTCATACAGGTCTCTTTCAAATTCTTTATCTTATTTGTCGACATATTACCAATTGTTGTTAGTTCATCGTAGCCATTTTCGACTACAACCCACACATCTTGCATACCAAGTAATGCCTTTATTTGTATACTCCAATTGTCACAGTTACTCTTCATAAAGCACAATAATGGAACTTGTCCAAGCAACATCATGCTAGAAGTTGTCGCTGCTCTGATACCAATTTGTTAGAATCTAATGGTGTATTAGAAACTTTTGAAGTAGAAAGAAGAGAAGAATAACAAGCAAGTTTCTCTTGCATTATCAACTTTTTAGATTCTCTATAATAACAACTTATTACAACTCGTTATAAATAAAGACTATAGAAATTTGTATGACAATAAATATTGGAATTTTAAACAATATAGTTAATTATAATCATCCTTTACTAAAACAGCCATAACTAAACGAGACTTAAAAAGCTTTAAATCTATATGTTACACTCCCAAAATGACTAACGTTTGACCTTTCAAAAATTCTCTTAAATCAGTCTTAAATTTTGTTCACTGCAAAACCATATTAAGTTTAGATTTTCAACAAATAAGTGTGGTCTTGGCGATCAATGATTGACCGTGAACCTCGAACAGCCGAGCAAGTTGTTTTCTTGCTAATTTTACTAGTTTAGGCGGACATAGTCACATAGTTTGAGGGGGTAGGCTTGCCGTTACAGTCCCTCCATGAGTTGTGTGTCTTTCATCATTGTTTATAGTACATTATTGTCTTATTATACGAACATTTACCTTAGTTTTGTCCATTTTGATTCCTTGTAGATATATATTGATGCTATCACCCCTCATGTAAGGTACGGTATACAGAGAGAAATGGCAAGGGAAGTTCTAAATGAAGAGGCATTTCCTCTTTTTGAGAGTAAACAAGCAAAGGGCGGGGCTGCGTTCAAGCTCCTAGCATTTACAATATTTGTGTGCATATGTTTGATATGGGCATACAGGATCTTGTTCCTTCCAGGAGTAGGAGAGCAAGGAAGGTGGATTTGGATTGGTATGTTCTTGGCAGAAATAGGATTTGGTCTGTATTGGGCTTGCACGCAGGCCATACGTTGGAATGTTACTCGTCGATACCCTTTCAAAGAGAGACTCTTACGAAGGTTATTTGATGTAGCCACTTGTTTTCTGCTAAGTTTAGGATATGGTGTATGTAAGCTGATTTCGGTAAACTGCAGTTCAGTCATGATAAGGAAAACCAAGTTTTCTGTGACTTGCGGAAAAGTATCTGATCAATAGTTGCTTCCTTCTTGGGGCATACTCAGTCCTGTTTCCTGAACAAGACTGTCGGTATGGTGGATTTTGGTGCATAATTGCCTGTTCTAGTTTAGGAGTAGTTAGTCGAAGTAAGCCTTTTATTGATATTTTCAATGATTGTTAATTAAACTTAAGGTACTTATTCTTCCATATTCATGAAACAGATACAGAGACAAGTTACCAGGTGTTGATATATTTGTATGTACGGCGGATCCAGTGTTAGAGCCTCCAATTTTGGTGATGAACACCGTTCTATCTCTCATGGCATACACTTATCCGGCTGAGAAGCTAAACGTTTATCTTTCTGACGATGGCGGTTCAGACTTGACCTTCTATGCTCTCCTTGAGGCCTCTCACTTCTCTAAACACTGGATACCCTTCTGCAAAAGACATAACATCCAACAAAGGTCCCCAGAAGCCTACTTTGCAGGGGGTCATAATGGTCAAGACACAACCTTTGCACAAGAATGGTTGATTGTTAAGGTAACTATATATATAGTTAACTTGATTCTAATTGTTCAAGTCGAGAGGTACTATGTTTTTGTGTCCCTCTGATTGAAAATATAGGTTTATAGATAACGGTTGCTTGTTTCTATATATGATCCGAGACATGAGTGCCAATGAAAGAGTGATCTAAGGATACAAGAAGCAAGGAAGTTGGATGTAGAACATGCTTTCTAATAGAAGTTGTTCTATCATGCATTTATGTTTAGTTTGAACTATGACTTGCAAGAACATATCAATTCTAGTTCTAATAACTTACACCAGTTGAATTTTCTTCTAGCAACTATATGAAGATATGAGGAACAAAATTGAATCGATCACTCACAAGGGTAGCATTCCAAGAGACATACGAGACCAACATAAAGGATTCTTGGAATGGAATCACAAAGTAACAAAGAGGGATCACCAATCTATCGTGCAGGTAAACTACTAAATTGTCATGTACAACTTTCAAATTCAAACTTTAGGCTTTATTTCTCGCTTGCCCTCGGAAACCAAAAACCAAAAATGTCCAATACTTTGCCTTGAACTCCCGATCAATAAGTTACAGTTGGTGATTCTACTTTGCTTTTCGATTATGGCTTAGATCATTATTGATGGAAGGCATGCCACAGCTGTGGACAAAGATGGGAGTCGACTGCCAACTTTAGTTTACATGGCGAGAGAGAAGAGACCCCAATATCATCATAACTTCAAAGCTGGAGCCATGAATGCATTGGTAACCTTTCTTGAAATTGCACTAAATTACGCAAAGATAAATACATATTCTTAATAAAGTATATATATTGCAGAGGAGGGAGTAGAGAAACTCTTTTCAATATAATCTTTGTTTCTATACATCGCCTGTTGAAATTGCTATCGTTTTAGAATCTTCTGTGTTGAAATTGCTATCCGTTGTCATTGTACTCATCTCTGCCCCACTTACCTCCGAGTTTCTGGAAATGAGAACCCTTTGAGTTTAGTAGTTATGTTAAGCGGCACAGTTGATTACTGACTGCAGACTCACTAAAAGAGAAGGTGATTCCTTGGCTCTTTATTTAATCCAATTGGTGAAGTGACAGAATCTATTAAAATGCAGATCCGAGTCTCGTCAGAGATAAGTAATGCACCTATTATTCTCAACCTAGACTGTGATATGAAAGCAAATGATCCAGACGCAATAATGGATGCACTATGCTTCTTCCTGGATGATGAGAAAGGCCATGAAATCGGTTTTCTGCAGCATCCTCAGACCTTCAGTAACATCACGAAGAATGATATATATGCAGGTTCCGGTTTGGTTGTTCATAAGGTATATGAAGTTCAGGACCTTAGCATGATTTTCTTCCAATATCTCGTTTAACCACCAGTACATAAATGGAAATCCTAGCTTACTTCTCTGTAGCTGCTCATAGAATGGTTTTTCCTGAAGGTTGAGCTGGCTGGCATGGATGGATATGATGCAGCATTGTACTGTGGCACTGGATGCTTCCACAGAAGAGAAAGTCTTACTGGACAAAAATACTCCAAGGTCTATCAAGAAAGATTGAACAATAATGAGGCCAGAAGTAGTAATTTAGAGAGAACTACAAGTGAACTAGAAGAAGCATCGAAAGTTTTTATTAGTTGCGAGTATGAGAAGGAAACTCCATGGGGCAAAGAGGTTCGTCTATCTGCTGATCTTTTTAAAGATTTTTGTCCTGCAACTTCACTGTGAATTCCAGTTGTGAAACAGATCGAGTTTATGAATTTGCAGATGGGATTGGTATATGGCTGTCCAGTAGAGGACGTAGTTACTGGAATGACAATCCAATGCAGGGGTTGGAAATCAGTATATTATTATCCAGATAGAGAAGCTTTCAAGGGTGTAGCCCCAAGCACCTTGGACGTGGCTTTGATTCAACAAAAAAGGTGGTGTGAAGGGTTATCTCAGATTTTCTTCTCCAAATATTGCCCTTTTATATATGCTCATGGCAAGCTAAGCCTTGGTGCTCAAATGGGATACAGTGTTTATCTCTTATGGGCTCCGCTTTCCTTGCACACACTATATTATGTCATTGTCCCTCCTCTTTGCCTGATCCGTGGCATCCCCTTGTTCCCTCAGGTATCCCAATCTTCCAAACTTTCCCACTATTGACATTTCCATTAGGTAGACTGTTCTGCTACTTGTCCAGTGGTCCTAAATGGTCCATTAAACTCTCGTCCACTGATAAGTAATCGTTCAATATCATAACCCTAAAAATCTCCAGAATTCAAGCTTGACACTAAGACAAATCATAATGCGTGCACAAAGTCGAAGTGGATAACAATAAACTAATTCCCTCGACATTTTGCTGGTAAACTAATCTTGGCATTCTCAGGTATCGAGCTTGTGGTTCGCACCCTTTGCATACGCTTTTATGGCAAGGAGCATTTATAGTATATTTGAGGCTTTGAAGTCTGGATATACACTGAGAGGTTGGTGGAACCTCCAAAGAATGACGGTGATTAGAAGAACCACAGCCTATTTTTTCACATGCATTGATTTGGTTATCAAACTAGTTGGACTGTCACATACAGCATTCGCAGTTACAGCCAAGGTGATGACAGAAGATGTTTTGGAAAGGTATGAGCAAGAGATCATGGAATTTGGAACCTCAAGTATAATGTTCGTTCTTCTAGCAGCAGTGGCAATACTAAACCTTTTTGCCTTACTTGGAGCAATGATCAAGAGGGTCATGTTGGATATGAATTCCAAGCCTGAACAATCGTTGACCCTTCAGGTTGTTTATTGTTTACTTCTGGTCGTGCTGCATTTACCAGTGTACCAGGCGCTCTTTCTTCGCCATGACAAGGGACGACTGCCGTCATCAGTACTGTTCAAGTCCATCGTTTTAGTTTCATTTGCATGCCTGATGCCCATTATTTAGAGATAAACCTCTGTTTTGGGGACAGTCACTTGAATGCATGCCTTGTTTATCTCTTGACTTCCTCCCTACGTAGGAGAAATAAGATACGGAATTGTCTGCCCCTTCAGGAATTGTCATTCTGGTGAAGATTTTACCTAACAGTTCACAGAGATACGTTTGATCCTTCATTACTGGCTGAGACATGTAACCTTGTCTTCCTTTTAAGCCAATATTGTCTGCAAGTACACTGAGTCTCCCTTTTTTGTTTCCTTTTAACAAAGAGGAGAGTGCATTTCTATCTTGTTCAAAATATCAATACATGATCACATTTACAATATTGTCTACAAATTGAGGGAAGATGGGAAAATAACTAATTTCCCTTTCACATCTTCCCACAATTTCATAAATTTTGTAAAATTTATTGAAATCGCGCAAGTTTTAACCTTTTAGCCTCATAAGATAGAAATCCATAAAAAACAATATTTTCAAAATTGAAACTAAATTGATAATATCATAGGTGTAAGGTTTAAAAGATTTAGTATCACATCATTAAAGATTGAATAAAATTAAAATTTTGAAAAAGAATATATTTATAAAAATTTAAAGTTTAATTAAAAATAGTAAATAAAAATTTATTTATTTATTTATTGTATAAAAATTGATTATTTTACGATCGATTTTTAACAAAAAAATTAAACTAAGTCAAATTGAAAATTTTAAAATTAAACTCAAAAGTTAGTATGTTGAAGGTTTTTATTATTAAATAGCCCAAATTAGTTCAATTTTTAAAATATTGATAAGAATTTTACTGATGAATATGTCCTATGTCAAAATCAGGGTATATCAAATATAATTAAGTAATTTATATTTATAAATTAAAATTAATATCTAATAACACATTATCCAAATATTAAAATTAGTTTGATTATCTATTTTTATCCATATTTTTATACTAAATTTAATTTTTATTATATAGAGAGTAGAAAATTCAATTTTGTATTATTGAGTTCAATTACATTAATTATAGAATATTATTATTTAATTATTTTTTACTTTGAACAAAAATTAACTAAATCAATGCTAATCCAGAATAATGAAAAACTTTTTCTTAGTTTGACAAATTATATATTCTTCAAACTCTTATATGCTGAATAATTAACAGGGTATATAATTATTATAATCGGTTAGCATTGAGTAATGCTTTAAATAATGTCCAATTAAGTCCTAAGAGTTGCCTTTAAATAACATACAATTATTATAATGGATACTGCTATAGATATATAATCAATATTTCATATAAGTTTCTTATTTTCGGAAATAACTTCTCTACTAGTTAGGAGTAAGCTTATTTATACTGAATCTTCTCATATTTGTGTTTAGCAGAATTTTTTACTATGTTGCCGATGTTATATAAATTTCTTATGTCCAATTAGTTTCGTAAACTTATTTTTTAACAAATATTTATACAACTTTTGGTACTCTCATATTTTAATTTAGAAAATAAATTATATCGAAGGATCATAAAATCTTTTTAATTTAGTAATGTCTAATCTTAATAGTAATAATGATTAAAGAGTTCCAATACAAAATATGAAGTTTATAGTTATGATTTAATTATAACTTTATTTACAATGTAATATGTATAAGATAAAAATAGGGTTAATTGTAAAAAAAATTTAAAAATTGACAAAAAAACTTAAAATTTTGTCATTTTTTAATTATAATCCAAACTTTAAAAAGTAGCAATAAAATGTCCAAACTTTTAATTTTTCCAATTCTATCTCAAATTTTAAAAAGTTACAATAAAATGTTCAAACTTTAAAATTTCTTCAATTCTAACCTGACGTTATCTGTTGTGTTCTCAATACCTTCAGCTATTTGTTTTCTATTTGTTCTTCTGTCATCCTAAACTACTCTCGCATTACAACATACTGAATTAGTAAGGTTATCGGGGCTGTGTAATCTAACTTAGGTCATTTTAAAATTTAATGGAAACACTAACGTTAGGTTAGAATTGAAAAAAATTGAACGCTTGAGTATTTTATTGCTACTTTTTGAAGTTCGGGCTAAAATTAAAAAAATTGATGAAAGTTTGACTGTTTTTATGCAATTAACCCGCAGTACAAGAAAAGAAAGAATTAGCAACGAAACTTACCGACGAAAAAACAATCTCTCTGTAAAATTGACGAAAAAAATCCCGTTTAGCGGCAGTATTAATATCCATTGCTAAATATGGAGAAAAAACATCCTGAAAAAATTTACGACGAATTTTAGCGACGATATAAGATGTCCGTCGGTAAATAAGGTAGGAATTGTTGGAGGAATTAAAAAAGATTGATTTTACTAACAAAAAATTTCCGTGGTAAATTCTTTGTGGACATTAGCAACGCTATAAAATTTTTGTCGGTAAATAAAGCGGGAATTGTTGGAGGAATTAAAAATATTTGAATTTATCAATGGAAATTTTCCGTAGGTAAATAGGGCGGGAAGTGTTGGCAAAATTAATAATGTTTGAGTTTATCAACAAAATTTACCGACGAAATGTTCTGTCGGTAAATTTTAACTAAACGATGTCATTTTCTCTTACATTAAACTCACCTGAAGCTCTCCTCCCCCTGCTTGCATCTTCTTCTTCCTGCTACGTCCCTCTCGTGCGATTTGCTTCTCTCCGGCATTATCTCCTCTTCCAAAGACAGTCCAACGTAACCATCCTCCTGCCACTGTCTTGTTGGTATGCTACATATTGCTACTCCTTAATAGAAATTTGTAGTACCAGTGTAACATTCGCCAGTGCTGTGGATCTTGTACTATACAACGATCTTGCCCAGATGTTTCCTCTCGTCGAGTCCCTTTTTATACGTTATCTTCTGTCTTTCTCTCTTGTGTTGTATTATATGCTTGCTAGCTTACACTCTTCCTCTTCTCTTCGAAGAAGGATCGCAAGCTTAATAACAACTCCTTCACGAGGAGAGCTTCCATGATCTACACCAGGACTCCTTCTAGAGATTACTTGTCCCGAAAAGTACTTTCAGTACATTTTCTGTCTCTTCTTGGTTTGATTCTTCATTATGTTTTTTTCTTAATATGTAGAAGGCTATAAACATGGTTGGTCGAGTTTTGAAGTTCATCCATATGGGATTTTCAAATTGTTAAGACTTGCCCATCAAATGTTTAACAAATATGTTGGATGCAAAGGAATGTGGTTTT
>JANIJH010000225.1:74885860-74936184 GCA_024520975.1 Erythroxylum areolatum | reverse complement strand
TAACATAACATTATAATAAACAGACTATATTATTAACATTTGATAATAATAATAATAATAATAATAATAATAATAATTTATCAAGATAATTATCAACTTCTATTATTTTTATTATAATAATCATAATAAATTTCACAAATACTCTATAATAAAATTAATAAAACAATTTACGTGTTTATCATAACCTATTATTATTGTTATTATAACATTATAACAATAGAAATTAGAGTTTGGACAACTCTGCATATGTATATAAATAAAAATAACATGGCTTTGATGTGATGTAGCCGACTGCCAAGCGGCTTGTTCAACTTTTCCTTTTATCTCCTCTGTCTCCAGAGGAAGCACGTGGTTTTAAAATAAGAAGCAAAACCGGCGTCGTTTATTGGCTGGACAGAGTTGGACAGGGTTAAGTTGGACGGGTGATCTGCTCTCGTGTGTGAGTGGGTCGTTCGTAACTAAAAAATAATTTTAAGGGAAAAGTGAGTGTTTGGCTAAAAATTTCAAAAGCGCTTTTGAAGTAGAAACAACTTTTTTAAAGCCCAAATACAGTTTTTTCAAAAATTAAAATTTGGAACTTTTCAGAAAAGCTCCAAAAATAGCTTATTCGGGTAGATAAATCGCGTCACTTACGTTTATAAATTTTTTTATAATATTATTATTCATTTAACTATTTCAACTTGAATATTTATTTTGAGATTATAATATTATTTAACTTTTTTACATGTTTTAATATTTATTTTTCATATTAATTTTATTTCGTATAAGAAAATAAGACATCTCTTTAAATTATTTCCTACAAGATGGTTATCTAAAATTTCCTACAATATGGTACTTTACATATTGTTTAGTATACTTTAAAAATTATTTAGCATAAATAATTTTATTATAAAATAAAATATAGTTAAAATTAATAAAAATGCTTTTTATTTTTATGTTGTCAAACAGTCTACTTTATGAAGTTCTTTTAAAAAAACTGTTTTTTTAATTGACAGTCAAACAGTCAACTGGCTTTTAAAAAAAGCTCTTCTCAAAAAAGCTCTACTGATAAAAGCTTTACTGATAAAAGCTCAACCAAACAGCCTTTATGACGCTCAAACGTTTTATCAAGTTCGAAAATTTAAGGTTCAATTGAACGTAACTTGACGTTTACCTGGAAACGTATTTTATTCTGTAAGGATTGTTTATAACACAAAACATTCATACCAGGTGCTACTTTTGTTTTTGGAGGCATGATAATAAAAAGGAAATAATACAGAGAAAAAACTTGATCCGTAACTAGGTATGGTAATTTATCCCCAACCCTTGATAGGCCCATTCGACCATATAACTCACTAGATCTGGTCTGGTCCCCTCTTAAGATATGAAAGCTGGTTTTAATAAACACTTCCTTGTTCGACTTATAGAAGTATTCTCCTTGTCACGAAAAAAGCCAATGGAAGAACAATAAAGAAAAGGGTCGGACCTAGGCGGAAAATTCAAACTACCACTTTGATTTGTACTAGTATATATGCTTATGGTAGCATTTGTTACTGGAACCTGTGAGAAGGAGATGGGAAGTGATATGTATACTCCTTTATTTGAGACAAGGAGAGCTAAGGGAAGGGTCCTTTACAGGCTGTTTGCAGTTACAGTGTTTACTGGTATATGTCTGATATGGGCTTACAGGTTGAGTCACATACCAAGAACAGGAGAAGCTGGAAGATGGGTTTGGATTGGAGCGTTTGGAGCTGATCTATGGTTTGGTCTCTACTGGATCCTCACTCAAGCTTCTAGATGGAACGTGGTCTACAGGTTCACTTTCAAGGATAGGCTCTCCAACAGGTACATCTGATTTTCTTGGAGATTATGTGTTCACGTAAGCCATGTTGTTCTTAGACTAGTATTACGTGTGTTGTTTTTGTACCCTTGTAATCAAGTTGTGCTATGTGTAATCAGACATGACAAAGAATTGCCCGGAGTAGACATTTTTGTGTGCACGGCGGACCCTGCAATAGAGCCTCCACTAATGGTGATGAACACTATACTATCGGTTGTGGCATATGACTACCCGCCGGAGAAGCTTAGCGTGTATCTTTCCGACGACGCAGGATCAGATCTTACGTTTTACGCTCTATTGGAGGCATCTAACTTTGCAAAACATTGGATACCGTACTGCAAGAAGTTCAAAGTAGAGCCAAGGTCGCCGGCGGCTTATTTTTCTTCGATATGCGCAAATCATGACGAAGCTGGTCAGGATAAGCGGTTCTTAGCTATCAAGGTAATAATTAATAAACAATAAACCAATCCTGTCTTTGAAAGATGAGAGACGGCGTGCATGGAACCTTTTAGCGGTGGGTTGATAAATTTGTAACAAGACAAGACTTAGCTTATCCATTTCGTACTTGCGTTTCAGATATCATTCACCCATTCTAGTCAACAGATTGAATTATGCGTAATAGATAATTGGAGGAGCATGACTGTACAGCTGGATGAATATCAGCTTTTAGTTATGGATGGATAAAATAATGGAAGAAATCAGGACCTGGCTTGTCCATTACGTATATGTACAGTAGGTATGACTATTCTAGTCAAAATGATTGACTTATGTGTAGCTAATAGTAGGAGCGTGACTTTGTTAAAGATATTGATGACAGATTCTGCCACTCGGTTAGCGGTCTTTTGATTAACAGAAAGACAGAAAAAGAAAAGAAGAAAGCATGCATGCTGTCATCCTTCTTAATAAATTGATCATTGATGACTATGTCAATAAATCCAGTGTGAAATCATTATCCAGTGAAGCTAGCAATAATGATTAATATAGCAGTTTTTCCTGTTTCTGCAGAAACTATACAAAGAAATGGAAGAACGGCTTGAAAATGTAGTGAAACTCAATAGAGTTCCAGATGATGCAAAGTTGAAACATAAAGGATTTTCTGAGTGGGAGTCATACTCTTCAAGACGAGACCATGGAGCTATCCTTCAGGTAAAATGTCCAGACATTCTACATTAATTTCACCTTTTTAAACATCTATTACTGTCTCAATTTTATCTGTGAGGATTTCCAGGTTATACTTCTGATCTATTCTTGATCTTTCATTTAATCCTCTTTATGCTACTGCCAGATTGTTACAGATGGGAAAGATCCCAGAGCCGTGGATGTTGATGGGTGTGCTTTACCTACACTGGTATACTTAGCTAGAGAGAAGAGACCTGAACATCACCATAATTTCAAAGCCGGGGCCCTGAATGCACTGGTAATCAAGCTATATTCTAAAATAACAGCTTATGCCCTATTGAGTTGATTGCATGCATACTCGTGGTTAGTTGGGCTGAGGTATACTTTCATTTTCGTCTAATTGGTAAAATTCTGTTACACTGTACATGATTCTCTATCATAGAAATCAAGTATACTTCAATGTTTTGTTGTTTGTATCCATTCTTTGTCTTCCCATTTTATTATCTCTGTTTTTATGGTTCCATGGACAGCTAAGAGTGTCCGTGGATATTAGCAATGGAGCAATCATTCTCACTCTAGACTGTGACATGTACTCAAACGATTCACTATCAATAAGGGATGCACTTTGCTTCTTCATGGATGAGGAAAAGAGTCATGATATTGCTTTTGTGCAGTTCTCAATGAAATACAACAATGTTACTAAGAACGATATATATGGCGCCTTATTACGAGCAGGTAAAAATGTAAGTATCATTTTCCATGTTAATTATCTAGTGGCTTGTTCATTTATAACAATCTAGTCATAATTTTTACAAAAATCATCGTTAAGAGCCATATTGGTAAATACACTTTGATTCTCTATCAAGAAGATCATTGGTTGTTCATGTGAATTGATTACATTTGTTTCTCCGGGAATTGTTGGGAATGAAGGTGGAGTTTCATGGTGCAGACGGTTATGGAGGCCCTCTTTATGTTGGAAGCTGCTGCTTTCACAGGAGAGATGCTCTCTGTGGAAGGAAATACACCAAGGATTGTAAGCTTGAATATAAGAGTGACACTTCTCCTAAAAGACAAGAAAGTACAGAAGAATTAGAAGGAAGAATAAAATATCTTGCAACTTGTACTTATGAGCAGAACACTCAGTGGGGTGGAGAGGTCCGTCTGCTTAATCTTCCTTGAAATGGCAAAACATATAGCTTTGAGAATTGAGACTTTGTTGTGACTAAAACGCCAATATCTTTGGTTGCAGATGGGCTTGAAGTATGGATGCCCGGTTGAAGATGTGATTACAGGTTTGTCAATCAAATGCAGAGGATGGAGATCAGTCTACTTCAATCCAAAAAGGGAAGGATTCTGTGGTGTTTCTCCAACCTCCTTGACCCAGACTCTTGTGCAACACAAAAGATGGTCTGAAGGTGACTTTCAGATACTATTCTCCAAGTACAGCCCTGCATGGTACGCATATGGAAGAATTAGCATAGGACTGCAAATGGTGTATAGCAGCTATTGTCTCTGGGCTCTTAATTGCTTGGCAACACTCTATTACTCCATCATTCCTTCACTTTGCCTCTTAAAAGGCGTACCTTTGTTTCCACAGGTTCCGTTTCTTTTCCTTTATCTACCTGATCAGCAACATCCCTTTTCTACTTCACGTTATAATAGCTTATCTATAATCTATATTTACAGTATCCTTCCTGGCAATGCCTTTCCCGAATGAGTAATATAATGAAATTTCATGTTGTGGATTCAGGCCTCAAGTCCATGGTTTTTACCGTTTGTCTATGTTATATCTGCCAAGTACATCTATAGCCTAGCAGAATTTCTGTTTGCTGGTGGAACAGTCCAAGGTTGGTGGAATGAACAGCGTATATGGCTATACAAAAGAACAAGCTCTTACCTTTTCGGCTTCATCGACTCCATCTTGAAGTTATTAGGATTTGCTGAATCAGGATTTGTGATCACATCCAAGATAGCTGATGATGATGTATTGGACAGACATGAGAAAGAAATAATGGAGTTTGGAGAAGCCTCTTCAATGTTGACCATCTTAGCAACTATTGCGATGCTCAATTTGTACTGCTTTGTTGGTGTGGTGAAGAACGTGATCATGGATGCTGGCGCTGCTGCGGATAGCCTTTATAACACAATGCCTCTGCAAATTCTTCTTTGTGCGGTTTTGGTTCTCATAAACTTTCCTTTGTACCGAGGCCTTTTCTTCAGGAGGGATAAGGGCAGGTTGCCAAGCTCTGCTGGACTTCAGGCATCTGTACTTGCATTTCTTGCTTGTTCATGTTTTATTTTTCTTCATTAAACATTTAAACGTTTGTTAAAATAATATGTATTCTCCTTTCTAATAAATGTTCTAATCAATGGAAGTCATGTAAACATAATATATAGTTTTTATTTTGAAATTAAGATAAATCTCCTTGTTTGATAAGAATTTGCAATTAATTCAGACCAAAAAATATAAATTTATCAAATTATTACGAAAAATCAATAATCCAATGCAAGAGTAGTCAAGATCTACCATTTCTTAGTCAGTAAGATAAAAAATTTAAGGTTTAAAATATTCAACTGATATTAAACAGTCAAAAAATTGACTAAAAATTGAATAAAATTAAAAAATTTAAAATATGATTGAAAGAGATTGTCTTATTAATTAATTAGAACTTATTAATTAATAAAAATTGACCGATTAATTAATAAATTAATCAATTTTTAATAAAATTATTAAAATAAATCAAACTAAATAATTAAAACCAAACCAAAAAATTAGATAACTTGAAATTTTCATAGTTAAACAAATTGAACCTGTTAAACTTTTTAATTTTTGTTAATGTCCAAAGTAAAAAGAAAATAACAAATGAAAATTTTTAATATGCTGATCCATTTTGATGCTGTGATTTTGATAGTGATGGACCCCAGTATGTCAACTTAAACTTCCTTGGGCCCAGACATATTCTTACGTAAGAAAGCTCGGGTCTAAGGTGCAAAATGTATAATGTGTGGGCAGAAGTAGACAATCAGGTCTCATTACATCAAAGCACATAGATAGTACCAAAACTGAAAGTCCCTTGAGGTCTTCTTGTCGAGCTGCAGGTTCGCATTACGATTATTAGGACTTTCAAAGAGCTTATAACAAATCTTTCAAATCCATTTGCTCAAGGTAATTGCTTTCTTCTTTTTGGGATTAGTCGGTTTTGAAATTTTATCTGTGGCTTTATACAATTCGGTTTCGTTTTTGCCTTAAATTGAATCCTCGATTCGATCGTTAGCTCTGCCCAGAAAGAATCGGTTCGAAAGATTGAGTCTTTTTGTTGGATTTTGTGATTTTACGTATTTAAGAGAGAATCCTTTGGATATAAGGGAAAGTGATGCTTGAAAGTACGGATCTTTTCTCTTATTTCTCGCTTTTCTTAGTTTTCAAACCTAATCTGACTATAATTCTGGAGTTATTACCATTTTTATGAATATACCAGCTATCTTAAAGGTATTGTCGGTTTCATTCTTTTCATTTGTTGGTTATTCTTTGAAACTGCATTATTCAACATTGTACCTTCATTTTGAGTTTCAGTGGTGCTTTAATCTTGGATGTAATCATAGATTTGAATTTTGTAATCTACAGATGGGTCTTGGAATGAAAGGAAATTTTGTGCTCTTGATGGTTTTTCTATTGACCGAAAATGTGGTCCTTGGGATTAGATTTGTGATGGATAGAGAGGAATGCTTCTCTTATGAAGTTAAATACGAAGGAGATACTGTTCATGTTTCCTTTGTTGTGATTAAGGCCGAGTCATCTTGGCATTATAGCCATGAAGGTGTTGATCTTGTGGTGAGTTTATCTTTCTCCATTCATTGCAAGTACCATTTTTCCATAAGCGCGGAGTTCCAAGAATTTGGTCTTTTATTTGTAAAGAATTCAGGTAGATAACAACTGGGACTATGTCTTCTTGTACAGTTGACTAGGTCTTGAATACTGAACATTTGATATGAACTTCAACTGTAATCTCATGACATATATTTCAATGTCGGCAGCTGATTTTAGATTGTAATCATTGTAGTTGTTTTACTTTTAAAGTCTTATTTATCATCCTCTTGAGATGCAACGGTGCTTCAGGTCTAAGCCACATGAAAATATGCAGTCTTTACTGAACTTTAGATTCAAATACTAAACATAGGCCAGATTGTGTCCAACACTTTGCAGCATGTAACATTATGAGCACTTGTCGTGCAATGTTGTTTGCAAGATCAATTTTATGAACTTCGGTCGCTGTGATTTTCAAGACAATATTATTGCAAAATGAATTTTGTGAACATGGGCTTGTGCTGTGCTAATTATATCCAATTTATGACTGTTTCTTAGGTAAAAGTTCACGATTATCATGTTCCTTAATTCGTTCAACTGCTGACAGTTGTCATGATTTGTCTGTTTGACCGATGATATAATCAGATAAAAGGTCCTTCTGGTGCTCAGATCCATGATTTTCGTGACAAGACAAGTGAAAAGTTTGAATTTGTAGCTCATCAGAAAGGAGTTCATCGTTTTTGCTTTGCTAACAAGTCTCCTTACCACGAAACAGTTGACTTTGATGTGCAAGTGAAGCATTTTACATACTATGATGAGCATGCAAAAGATGGTAAAATCATAATAACTATACTATGATCTTCTTTTCTCCCTCAGCTCTGGAGAAAAATGGGCTGATGTGCTTGTCTTCCATGTATGCAGAGCATTTCAAACCTGTGTTAGATCAGATAATGCAGCTAGAACAGGCTCTTTACAATGTACAATTTGAACAGCACTGGCTAGAGGCTCAGACGGAACGCCAAGCATTAGGTATCTGCCTGGGAATCTTTATCATGAGCTTTTCCATTACTGTCTTTTTCCATTCTTGGCTAATAACACCTTTTCTTCATTGCTTGTGGGTACGAATACTGCCTAATTCTAACCGCCTAATTCTAACCGAAATGATACATGTAAAGTTTTATGACCTGCCAAAGTTAAAAGTGCAGCATTGCCGTCATAGAAAGATTCTCTCTGTGATATTACTTGTACCTACCACGTTTGATCATAAACTCAACAACCATGACTGGCTGCCTATGGAGCATGATATAAGATTTACCTTGTTTCATTAAGCTAGCTGAAGTTGTGTAATAAACAGGTTAATTGATCGACTATGTTTTTCCACTGTACTAACATCCGGGACAGTCAACTAGAACGTTAATTAGCTCACTCTGCTTGCGTTATGACAGCTGAACCTTGAACTTGATTATTGCTGAAGGGTGCCTTCCCTTTCGTTTGGTTGGGAGGGAATCTTTTAACATATGAATAACACACGCCCGATTGTTTGCATCATATTTAGAGGCATGGGTATTAATACTCACTCTCTTTTCTAATCATTTGGATTTTTAATGCAGTGAATGAAGCAATGAGCAAGAGGGCAATGCACAAGGCCTTGTATGAATCTGCAGCACTCATAGGTGCCAGTGTTCTCCAAGTTTACCTTCTGCGACGACTATTTGAGCGTAAGCTTGGGATTTCCAGAGTTTAGTTGGATAACTGATAGGGGATACTTGTTGGACGAAGCAAACTTTTCTTTTTAGACTTTTTTGTCTCTTTGGTGGTTCAGTGTAAAAGGAAAACGTATACTCGTGCATTTTAGAGTATTAAGTTAATACAGTTTTAAGACCCATGATAGTTTCTTGTGATCATCAAGTTATACAGGAATAAGAAGCGATAATGTTATTACTATTATTCTTCTGGTATGGAAACAAGTGTTCTTGTTATTATTATGCATTATAAGTTTTACTGGTTAATCTTAAGAATGTCTTCTCGCATCTGTATGACAATATGACATGTGAACGGCAATAACTAACCAATAGCAGCAACGTAACACCAATCAATTTGCGTTTCTAACATCCTTTTACTACAATGCATGCTTTTTCAATTTTCACAAGCTTCAAAATGAAAAGGGTCAAAGTAGTCTTCTGATAACTTGGCTCGTTTCAACAACAACTTCACTACACCACATTCTGATATTACCACAAAAAAGTATATATTCCACGTGAAGGTCCGTATATACTCGTGCTATAAGAAGGAACAGAATGTCAACAAAACTCTACAGCTCATACAATAAGTGAGAAAGCAAGGCAGGAGTAGATCAATGCTTCTTTAGATACAATAAATGTCTATCTTCTCATTCCCCCACCACAATTCAGTTTACAACACAAACAAACAGATTCTTTCAATCATCGCTTTAAATTATCCATCTTTTTCAGAAAATATGTAATGAAACATCGTACAGTTGAACATACTCTTCCAATTGAACTTGGACTAGAAGGACATTGTCAAGATGCCGCATGTGGACTTTGAAAGCAGCAGAACCATTTCTTCTGTCAACCAGTCATAACCAAGTCAGAGAAGAAAACTTTAACAGCTATGAAAATTCCTGCTGGAAAGATGGCAGTATATAAGCTCCAACCCACTATCTTATTGCGAATTTCATCATGACAGATAAAAAATATACAATCAGTAGTCTATAACTCCATGATCACGCAGACAACTTCAAATCTAAAGCCATACATTAGGATAATAAGACAGATCATCAGAAAAAGAATCTAATACCAATCAGACAGATCATCTGATCTTTTTACACAACACTGTGAATGCAAAAATTGCATTTCTCATCGATCCTCACCTCAACTACAAACATGACAACGTTGCAGACTGTAGTGTCTGTCACTGTTGCATTCCATATTCTAAAAGATCAATACCTTTATGATTGACAATATACAAAAGCTATGATGAAATGCAATTAAGCTTTTGTGTGTGTGAGTGCAGCTGTTCCCAGAAAACAGAAGGACTGTAAAATAATGAAAGAACTTACAGTCCGAGGCTTGCCAGGATCAGCTGCAGGCTTCACATGATGATCAGCTTTCGCTGGTGAATCTGGTTTGGCACCAGTCTTTTTCTCATCTCTTGCCTTGTTGAATATTACAGTAAATCCCTCAGCTGAAGCAGGATCATTAACATCCCATTCACCAAATTTTGGTAAAGGCCTACCAGTGTCCTGTTACAAATTCAATAAGAGATCCCCTTAAATACTTTTGACTTAATGTGGCCCAAGAGCAGCGACATATCAAAAGAGTTCATATTCTCAAGTTTAACCACACATCTAGCACCAAATTTTGGAAAAAGAACCCCAGAGAAACAGCACCAAGCTATAACTATAGTCTATCAACAAGATTAAAAAATTGATCATATAATCAACTTTAACACCATTAAAAGCTCACTCTTAACATGCCAATTGCTCTCGTTGGGCAAAAGTAAATTAAGAAGCAATAACAAACAATAAAATAAAGAGAACTGTCGACCCCACAGGCAAATGCAAGTAACTTAGCATGATCAGGAATTGCAAGGAATTCCATAAACACGCCAAACTATTATCACACCCAACACCACAAAGACAAGCACACCAGGACTCTACATAAGTTAGGAATCATATGATCTGTCAATACAACTATAATGGCCAAAATATATAACAAAATAAGTATGATTTAGGAGCACAACAAATTAGAGCTGCACAGGACATCGTTCCTGGAAATATCTCAAAATACTCTAACTTCAAAAATTCAGATTCCAGTTTTTGAGATTCTTTTCAACTCCATACTTTTACTAGTAACATAATCAAAATTTACAATTCTTGATTAAACTGAAGAACGTCAAATCAAATTCATGTTTCTCCTATACACTATCCAGAGTTTTCACACGTTCCCCATATAAAATCCCACATTTACAACAGAACAAAGAGCTGTTATGACCTAACAAGTACGAGAGGAGAAGGAAGTTTGAAGTTTCAACGTTTCCTCAATGCAGCGCAACTGGCGTGTGTGTATGTGTGTGTGTTTTTTTTCCCCCTCCGCTTGCAACACCTATACAAATTCGTTTTCGGAGTTCAATAAATATTTAATAATTGAGATAGTCCCCACCTTCGTTAAGCTTTCAGCTAAATCTGAAGATATGCTTTAAGAAGAAAATCTAAGCATTAACAACAAAAGAGAAAGGGGAAGTGAAGACAAGAATCAGACAGAATCAATGAGTAGCAAAACTGATCAAACTCTAAAGAGAGCAACCCAAAGATGAAATCAATAAAATCGACGAGAAAAAAAAAACCCAATTGCACAAATCATTAAAACAAGGCAAATAATAAAAAAATCCACACAAAATCAAGTAATCTTCTTGAAGACCAAAAAGAAGCATAAAAAAGCAATCAGAAAGCTTTTACAGAACAAGCTCAAAAACATCAAACTTGAACACATACGTATCTAGGAAGACAAGCGAGAAGAGTAGAGGGCACTAACATACCGACATGAATTCTAGACAAAGAGAGCTTTCTTGAAAGACGAATGAATAATCAGAATCAATGAAACGGAAAGTTGTGTTTAAGAGAGAGAGAGAGAGAGAGAGAGAGTGCCAACAGTGCAGTGATTGGGCCAAAAACGGGCCTAACAACCAAATAGTTGATGTCATGTCTGAAAAGGAGTTAACTTCAACGGCGACGGAAAGATTCTTGTCGTAAGCATTGGCGTGGCAAATTCTTAGAGAAGATGAGCTGGCAGACGGCGTGACTTGTTGGTCTAAACTCAGGCAACAGAATAACCAAGAAGATTACAATTTTTAATTATCTAATCCTTCTTTTTGTGTTTGTTTATTCTATAATTTTCCAATAATAATAATAAGTAAACATTCAACTTATGGAAGCCTTAGGTGTGAAATTGACTGCCCATATGAAAAAGACAAAAGTAAGAGCAAGTACTTTGGTTTGACACTATTCATAATAATTTGGATTTATTCAAGGGTTTGCATTGCATCCAACATGGGCTCTAGCTGGTAGTTGTATGTAGTTACAACTTACCAACTGGTCTGCAACTGCTTAAAGACCAGTCAGTTGGCTAACTGTGTTTTTGTCTGCTAACATGTAAGCTTGAGTTGAGGGGCATGCTCCGCCTCCATTTTCTGGGTACCAGTCTCGCCTCCTGTTGCCAAGACCACATGCTTCCACTAACTTTGTTGGCCTGCGCTGCCATCCAAAATCATTAAAAAGACAAAAGGTTGGGTGATGATAAAGCAAACAATGGCGTCAAGACTTAAACCTTATTAATACACCCTGGAATGAGAAGCCTGCCTGACAACATTGAAGTAAATGGACTTGCTGAGGCCAGATACATGTTTTCTAATACCTCAGACTCCAGTCTTCGGTTTTCTTATCAATCATTCTGTCTCTCATTTGTGATACAAAGTACATTACCTCCGAATTAGAGGACCCCTCCTAGCTCAATTTGCTCATCGTTCCAGCCAAAAGGATGCTAACCACGACTAGGATACCACACATTCATCGCCTGATATAGTGGAGAAGGAATAATCCATTAGCATGTGGATGGCAAATCAACAATCCTGGCCACCAATACAGCAGCGTCCACCATTGTTCAACGACAGGCACACACCAAAATGAGATGATTTGTGGTTATCCAATATATAAATGAATTTCATAGAGCATGGCAAGTTATGTCCAATTTCAAAATACTGATGTGTGAGCTTTTACAGTGGTTTCTCACTAGCTGTGCTTAAAAAAATTATAAGATGAGATAAGAATCATGAATGTTCGGTATGACCAAAACATGAAGCCTTAAAACCAAATAATAGAAAGATCAATGTATAAATAAAAAATAAGTTTGCACAACAGTTAAACAAATGTTGGCAGCAAATAAACACCATAAAATGAATACCTTTTTAAAGAGGCAGTTTGTGAATTCCACAATATAGAACCATGAAGCTTAGGTGCCATCCACATGGAAAGAAATAAAACTTATAAAATGAGTGTGTGTGTGTGTGTGTGTGTGTGTATAATATGTCTAAAACTCATGGACAGGTTGAAACACACATCACATACTGATAATATACCATGGACGGGTTGAAACACACATCACATACTGATAATATACCATGAGTTTAGACTTTAGACATGTATATATGCGTATAAACATAAAGATTCTGCTCAAGTGCAGAGAAAGAATGCATTAAAAAAATACAAATGAAAAGTAAATGCTTACCAGATCGTGAATAGCACAGTTAGCGACATAATGACTTCATCCGCTAGCTGAGCTAGACAACCACCAAACATATTCAGACATCATCTTCCTCTAGAATACCTCAAAGATTTCAACTTTTTCTTTGCGATTACCAACCAGTTGTCAGTATGTCCTCCCCACTCCTCAGGTATGATTTCCCTTTCTTGTAAATCCTTCAAAAGCATTTCACTCTTATCCACACCAATCTTTTTGTTAATCATCTTAATAAGAGCAGTATACGTGGTTATATTGGGGCGAAGACCATTTTGCTTCATCTCCTCAAACAGTTTGAACGCACCCACAGCATCATTAGCTTCACAAAGGCCAGATACGAGAACATTGTATGCAGCAACATCAAATTTCACACCACAACCCTCTGCCATACTCTTCAACTCTAAAGCATTGGAAAGTTCAGATTTCTTGCAAAGCATGTGCATCAGAGTTGTAAAAGTGGCAACAGTTGGAATGAGCCCCAGTTGAATCATGTGATTGAGAACCAGTGTTGCTTCTTCAACCTTCCCACACTTGGCAAGCCCTCTTACCATAGCACTATCGGCAACATCCTGAGAAATGACACCAGCTGCTTTCATTTCGTCTTTTAGCTTGAATGCTCCTTTTATATGTCCCATTCTACACATGCAATTTATTAAATTGATATATTGTTTGCGCAAAGGACTAAAACCCCTGTCCAACATTTCATGCAAAAGAAAATGAGATTCCTGAAGAGCGGAAACTCTGATGTATCCTTTATAGATGGCCTTGTAGGTGTCAATGTCAGGATAAGCATTAACCAAACCCATTACCTCTAGCAGATGAAGGACCATTCTTATGTCACTTCTATCACAAGAATTTGAAATAAGCATATTAAATGTTATCAGATCAGCTGAAATACCAATAACTAGAGCCTTTTTTAACATCTTAAGGGCAATACCCAACATATCACATTTGCAAAGTCCAAGAATAAGAGAATGGAAAGTTAACTTGTTAGGAAAATGGCCCATTCTTTTCATGTGATTGTATAGTTTAGAGCACTTTGACAGATCCTTTCTCTTTGCATAACCGTGCAACAGAATATTGTAGGTAGCCAAGTTAGGGGATAAACTACCACTGGAAAAGCTTTTAAAGAGGTTATCAACCATATCCATGTTGCCCATCCTTGAGCATCCATTCATGACAGCATTAATTGCAGCAGTATCCGGGTATAGGCCTTTCTTCTCCATTTCTTCATACATATATAATGCAGCCGTTTCATGACCTAGCTTGAAAAGACCATCAACCAAACTCGTGTAGATGACTTTATTTGGGGACAGAGTTCCTCTGTCAAGAAGTTTTTGAAAGAAAAGAAGAGCAGCAACAATGTTTCCCTTCCTACTTAAGCCAGAAAGAATACTACTATACGTATAACTATCAGGCAGTACATTACATTGGACCATTTCTTCTAGTAAAGCCACTGCTTCTGATAATTTCCCCAACTTACACATCTCAACAAGAATTATATTGTACATAGAAGTATCAACAGTAGTATGAGTAGACTGGAGTTTATTAAAAAATTTCTTTGCCTCCCCCAAATATCCACCCCTGCATAGTCCTTTAAGTAGACTATGATACGTGAAATCTGACGGGTAATGACCTAATTTTATCATCTCCTCAAACATAGAGAATGCTTTTGATGCTTCACCTGAATTTCCATAAGCTTTTATAATACAATCAAAAGTAGCATCATTCGGGACAAGACCAAGCCCAATCATATGATGCATGAAATCCTCTGCCTCTCCTACCTTCCCACATCTACAAAGAGAAGAAAGCAACATATTACATGTGAAATGGTCTGGATCATGACCATTGCGATTCATCACTGCATAAACTCTGAATGCTTCTGTAATGTATCCCATTTTGCAACAATTGTATACTAAAGTAGTACATATAATATGGTTTGGAGCAAGTCCCGCTCTATACAATCTGCATAAAACTTCCTTTGCATGTATTATTCTTCCAACCCTGCTAAATCCATTTATGAGCACAGAAAAGGTTGTAATATCAGGTCGTACACCATTCCTTACCATCTCGTCAAACAATTCTAAAGATTCATCAAGCAGTCCATTTTTGCAAAGCCCATCAATAATAGTTGTGTATGATATGCAATCAATAACCAGCCCATTCATCTTCATCTGCTCAAGAAGGTTTCCAGCTAAGTCAAATTTGGCATGCTTACACAAGCCACATAAAACAGAACCATAAGTAGCTGCATTAGGCCTTAATCCTACTGCTTCCATCATTTCTAAGAGCATGAAGGCCTGCTCAAAATTATCTTCACCACAGTGTCCATCTATCAGCGAATTATATGTAACACAGTTTGGAGAAAGGTTAAGTATTGTCATCTCATTAAAAACCCGAGTAGCAACTCCTACTTTACCCTCCTTCACGAACCCACTAATAAGAGTATTATATGTAACTTCATTGGGAGATATCAACAGCTTCCTCATCTTTTTCAACAGTAAATAACCTTTTGCACTCCTACTGTTTTTGCATAAATCATCAATAAGCATATTAAATGTGCATACATCTGGCTCAATGCCCTTAGATGCCATATGATCGATCAACTCAAAGCCAGCTTTATATTGCCCTTTCTTACAGTACCAGTTCAGCATAGTGTTATAAGTAACTATGGATGGAGCATATCCACTATCTTCCATCTTTCTTACAAGATAACCAGCTTTTTTAAGCTTGCCTTCAACACCCAACTTATTTATTAGTATGTTAAAAGTAGCAACATCGGGACAAATCCTTCGACTGAGCATTCCCTTGAAAAAGGGCCAAACTGACCCAACTCTTTGGTGTTTCACCATTGAACTAAGCATCATGTTACAAGTATAAACAGAAGGGTTAAATCCTCGAAAACCCATCAAAAAGAAAGTTTCCAATGCATCACCAACCATACCTTTCCCCAAATAGACCTTAATCAAGAGGTCAAAAACAGAAGGGTTCGACTTGCAAAGTGGGTATGTTTTCGTTAAAGCATCAAATAGAGACTTTGAACCAATCCCCATTTCCGTGAGATGCTTTAAAATCGATTTTGCATGTTCATACATCCTAGCTCTAACAAGTATATGGGCAGTGATGGACAATAAGTGAGTAAGATGATGGAGTTCCAAACCAGGTTGCTTAGCGATCCAATTCAGGAACTTCAAAGCTAGCTTCCCATGGACAGGCCTCAACGAAGCTAACTTATAATCCATATGGTTCAGTGACTCCCAACGGCCTATTGTCAGCATCATGTAAATGCTCGTCTCCATCTCTGTACCTCCCGTGATAAAGTTTCAAACTTTAAACTCTGAAGAAAACTAAAACACTAGAAGAGGCGAAAACCACAAAAACGTAAACATGCCTTGAGAGATAGAGAGATAAAAGAACAGGAAGTACCTGTGGACTGTGTAGCATTACAAACTGGGCTAGCATGATAAGGTCTAGATTGCCTGGAACAACAATAATGGAGACCCACATTAGAAAAAGGTAACAACTTTGAGAACAGAAGTTGGGGTTGGGAGATAATCTTGGCGGTTGAAGAAGCTGAACACGTAGGTGGCATGGCTGAGCAGAAGCACTAACATGGAAGAATTCCTTTCAAGCTCCAAGCAACTTATCTTTGTTTCTACCTCTGAACGTCAATTAACTTCACTGCAAATCCCTCAGCTTTGTATCCAGCTCTAGCAATACTTTTGTTGCTCTTACTGTCTAGAGCTCCCTCTTGAACACAGCTTTGTTGCCTCTATGTGCTGTCGTGATCTTTGTCTTCCCTTGATATGGGATTAAAGCTACGAGAAATTAGTGCAGGTTCCGATTCTGGTAAAGCCTAAATCTGGTCATCCCAAGTTCAGGGAAAGAATGTTTTGTTTTAATGTTATTATGCTTGTGACTCCTTTCAAGTAGCAGGAACGGCGTCGTGGGGGCCATTCCTTAATAAGGCAGCAGCAGGCCTATTAAGAGTTAAGACCAAGAGCACCATGCTAAAACGATGACAAAGCACGGGCCTCTCACGGCCGTCACACGCGCCTTCACACGCGCATACTCCTCTTTCCCTCTCAAGCACGTCACTAAATCCAACTTCGACTCAACCTTAGCCGACCTTCGAGCTCATGTCCGCGCCGCCGACTTTGTGGCGATAGACTTGGAAATGACCGGCGTCACCAGCGCGCCGTGGCGTGAGTCCTTCGAGTTTGACCGCTCAGACATCCGATACCTTAAAGTCAAAGACTCCGCCGAGAAGTTCGCCGTCGTTCAATTCGGCGTTTGTCCTTTCCGCTGGGACCATCACCGCGACGCCTTCATTTCTCACCCGTTAGTCTCTCTCTCTTTCGCTCTGTCTCTTTCTTTGTATATATACACATATATAATCTTCATATCGATTTTGATTTTGGGATATTTGCAAATTTGTGTACTAACAGGCACAATTTCTTTATATTTCCTCGTCAAGAGCTTGAAAGCGGTGCTTCTTATGAGTTCCTCTGCCAGACTACTTCCATGGATTTTTTATCCAAATATCAGTTTGATTTCAACACCTGCATTAATGAAGGTATCATCTGCTTTTTTTTTTCGCTTGAGTAGTGTAATAGTTCATTGTGAGTTTGAAGTTGGTTTGGTTTGTGTGATATTTGGGATTTGTTGTAATTTGGAGGAATTGATGCATTTTTTGATGTAATCACAGGAATATCTTATCTGTCTAGAGCACAAGAGCGCGACGCATTGAGACGCCTGAATTCCCGACATGGGGATGGAGTGTTGGAGTTGAAGGAGGCTAAAGATGTGCCCTTGGTCAGCATTGCGGATGTTCTTTTCAGTGAGAGAATGAAGAATAAGTTAAGTGAATGGAGAGATGGGTTGTTGAGGGACGGACTCGGGGTGAGCCAGTCTTATGGAAGTTTAAATGAGTCAAGAGGACAGTTCCAGATTGTTTTCTACAAGATGCGGCCTGCTCTTTGTCTGAGTGGTTTCACGTCTCATCAGCTTAAGTTGATCCAACTGGTAATTTGGCTTGGATTTTCAAGTATTCTTAAGATAGTTTGTTTCTCTTTCAACTTTGTCTGTCTCAACGCAAATATAATTGTTGTTATGTGTTATGAATATAATAATATGCAGGTCACCAGAAAATATTTTAGAGATCTTATCTATGTTCGTAACGAGGCAGAAAATCCCCATTCAAAGCCTCTGGTTGTGTATGCAGACTCAGAAGATGATAAGAACTCCCTGAGGGTAAATATAATGAACACTTTCATGAATATGTGGTGCATTCACCTGAATCTGGTGCTTATAGTTGTTTCCTTTAAAAAAATAATAATATGATAGTATTTATTGTTTACAAAGAAATAACTTCCTGACCTTTGGTTTATTCTCAAACCTTAGTATTAGATGGTGTAGACAGATTTATGGAGATGAAAACTACTATTTGGGAGTTATGTGGAGTTATGTCTTAAATGGACACTCTTAAAACCTCTGAAAGTTGTTATTAATCCTAAGTTGACTTTTTGCAGAAAGAGGTGAAGGATGACAGCTATAGACAAGCAGAGAAGAGGATTATGGCTGCTATTGGGTTTCGCCAAGTGATAGACCTCTTGTCCACTGAACAAAAGCTTCTTGTTGGCCATAACTGTTTCTTGGGTATGCCCGTGGGTCCTGTGTTTCGTGATGAGTTGCATATTTATATGTGTTGATGAAATGTGCTGGCTGTATGTTTTCTATATTTGATACAGATATTGGGCATATATACAGCAAATTCTTATATCCTTTACCTTCGACTGCTGAAGAGTTTGCCCTTTCTGTTAACACATACTTTCCGTATATCGTGGATACCAAAATCCTCTTGAATGCCAATCAGGTATTGAAGATGAAGAAGTCGAGCACGTCACTCTCCTCAGCCTTCTCTTTACTTTGTCCACATATTGCTCTGGGCTCCAGGAAATGCACTAATGCAGCGTTGCAGTCCTTTGTGAATGTTGAAATAGAAATTAATGAAACGAGGTTTGCTTCCTCGCCTATTTTGTGCAATTGATTAATTTGATTGCAACTGCTGCTTGGTCAAGCTACCATAGCACTTAAGTATGTGGTCTGATCATTTGGATTGGGGTTGCTATGTTTAGCATCCTACAAAGTGGCTAAAAATGAAATGGAAAAAAAAATAGATGCCTGGTTTTGAATTGGAATAACGCCATGCATGTAATAATATGTGCACCTTAAAAGAACAACTATCAGGACTATTACATAGGCTTGCATCCTGCAAAGTGGTTAAAAATGAAATGAAAAAAAAATTATGCCTGGTTTTGACTTGGAATAACGCCATGCATGTAATAATATGTGCACCTTAAAAGAACAACTGTCAGGACTATTACATAGGCTTAATGCTAATTTCACTCTGTTACGTGGCTCACCTTAAATAGAAAAGTTGATTGTCATTAGCTTTTGTGTACTTATCATTTATTCACAGGTATGCTTCATTAAATGATTGACTGCTATATCTGTTTGTCCTCCAAGCATCTTCGATTCACTTCTAAGATTTTATAATATATCTTTCAGGTCCTCTGAATGGAGTACTGGAGTTAAGCATGAAGCTGGATATGATGCTTTCATGACAGGGTGTGTTTTCGCCCAGGCATGCAGTAATCTTGGCATTGATTTCAAACTCCATTCAACCTCTAAAAGTTTGGTCCAAAATGAAAAGCTACAAAAACACATCAACCTTCTCTATCTCAGTTGGAGCAGTGGAGATATTATTAACCTCAGGTCTGGAAATAGGAGTGCCGAATCTTCGGTACTGCAACAGAAACAAAAAAGTGTATATGAGAACTTTGTTTTAATTTGGGGATTGCCATCTATACTCAGGAGAAGGGACATAAAACAATGCCTTGTAAAAGTCTTTGGCCTAACATCTGTTGTATCTATATATCGTGTGGATGAAACTGCAGTTTTTGTTCAATTCAGTAAGGCGGAGTTTGTATTCAAGTTTCTAGATTTGAAAGAATCCTTGGAGAGAAGTAATGATCCAATCTCAGTTTTGCATCCTCTGTCAAAACTTTGGGAAGGTGGACACAGTTTTGCAGCTGGTTATGAAACTTATAAGGAAATCTGCAGTTCACCCATCTCCAAAGTTCTATTTGCCGAGCAGGCAGAGGCAATTGGGATCAGATGGAAGACAAAGTTAATTGAGTTGGGGGTAGAGGATACAGTTTTTGACAAAGAGAGCAAGACAAAAGCATCAGTTTGTGCTGAAGAGAGCAAGACAGGCAAAAAACAACACGAGAGTGATGATTCACGATCGTTATGTTATAATGTAATTAATGATTTTCATGATACAGAAGTGAAGCAGGTTAGAGCTAGCAATTTGTGATTTTAGGCTGTTGATTTTTTTATGCCCTTCAAACTTCTTTTTAGAATCATTACCATCTGATCCGCCTTTACTTCATAAGATTTCTTTTCCTGTAAAGAACATTATCGTTGTGGAATCTACAAAATTAAATCACACATGTGGCTGGATGACATTTCTAACAGCCATATACTTCTGTATATGAAGTATTAAGAAGCATGTACCCGATGTGCACTGTTAAGTGATCGGAGATGTTTATTCTGTATATTCTTGGATTTGACTCATTCTATGCTCTTCTCCATTTCAAAATTCCTTTCTTCTGCTCTGTTAATCAATTAGCTTGCTGAAAAGATTACAACGAAAGAACCAACTTATTTTCCAGAATCAAGGGTATCCCTCTTTATATAGATTTATAAGCTATCTTACGAAAGAAAATGGCAGATAGTGGACTGCATTCAATTGCATTTAATAACTGAGGTTAACATAGCATCACAGGATATAGTCCGATGAGCTTTTCTACATCCACTGGCGAGACTGGATTTCGATGATTGATGAACTACACAGTTCTTTTCTAACGGCTTTACATAGAGTACACATCATTCCAAACCAGTATTAATATATCCGAGCAGTAACTGAATGAAACCTACTACAGCAACAAATAGAGAATGCTGGAAATTCCTACAAGTGCATTCCTGAATAGGATGCTAAAAACACCGTGACAGTTGACTTCTATTACCGTCCTTCACAAGTGAAGGTGCCATTTATGGTTTTCAATGCACTTTCCCAAAAGTGCATTCTTTACAGCCTTCCCCGTACCTTTTCTATGGTTAAAAACTCTTTCACCAAATCCTGCCAAGAAAATAAGACTCTGATCATTGCAATGAACAAAGTCAGCTTATGTCATCAGATTTGAGTTCTTGGAAAACATCTACCACCCTTTTCCAATAAATAGTGAAACTTTTGTTCTTCAGCAATTTTATTTCTTTATTAAATTCTTTCCCTGTTTTAAGTACTAAATGGGTTAATCACAGTTTAGATTTTTTTTCTTAATAATGTCATTTTTATAATTTAAATATCATTACACACATAATTATTAGAGAGAGAGTAAGACTGTGAAATTTTATAATTTTCCAGAAATATTAAAGCGAATAAGAAAATAAAAACCAAGAATAACAGTGAAATTTGGCCAGGAAAGTAGATGAACAAGGTATTCAAATAATAGTTGAAAGGAATACCAAATGGAACATAGTACACACATACTTGAAACAACAGCCTCCAACTCTACTCTCATCTCCTTCCTCAAAAACCCAAATCTCCATCTTCCTTCTCTCTTTGTTTATCCTAAAAAGTTTCAATCTTTTTGTTCTGTAGTGTAAAAATGGAGAACGGCAGAGAAGAGCCACTCTTATATGCCAACTACAACAACAACAACCCATCATCCTCATCCTCACCAATCATGGTTTCTGACCTATTAGATACAAGCTTTCTCCCTTCTGACCCAACAAGTTCTCACCTTGGAAGCGCTTCCAGTAGCTTTCAGAACGACACTGGTTTTCTCCATGAGAGCGTTAGTGGCAGTGATGCTGAATTCGGCTTCTCTAGACCCGATTTCAGGCAGAGCCCTCTTGCTGGGACAGTACAGTTCTATGAGCGTCATGTGTTTCTGTGTTATAAAAGTCCCTCCGTTTGGCCTCCCAGAATCGAGGCTGCGGAGTTTGATCGGTTACCTAGGTTGCTATCTGCTGCCGTCACGGCTAAGAAGGGTTTCATGAAGAAAGAGGTTTGTGTTTCTTAGGAAATTATTAGTTTTCATCTCTTCTTTGTTTTGATTTTAACGTGGGTTAGTTTTATTTCAGAACATATATGTGGATTCATTTAGTATTGTGCGAGTTTAACTACAATTCCGTACAAGTCTGTCTGAACTAGGATTTTGTTTTCCAGGTGTGTTATTTGCCTGTTCTAATGTGATTGGTTTAGCTTTAGATGGGAACTTAACTGTGGATTGGTTCAATTGATTAGTTTGTTGAAACTGCATCAGTAGATTGGTATTGTTCTCTTCATATCTCAAGGTACCTGCTTACTCAAAATATTCTGCAATCGCAGAGTTGATCCACAGATGAAGTCACAGATTATGGCACAATATCAACTAGGGACTACCATATATGTAGTAAATGTAGGGGAGATGGAGACAGAGACATATTGTTGACAGACTTTACAGAATGCATAGTATTTTCATTTGTGTTCATACAAGTAACATTACATATGGCAATATATGTATATCCTATAGACATATGGTAATATTTTGTGGCCCTTGATATTGTTGCATGGGTAAAATCTATTAAATCTTCTAACTCAAATCTTTTCGAGAAAATGATTTCTATGAGGTATAATGAAAAAAATAATAATGTTCAGTTCCCGAAAAGGGCATATTTATAAAGATAAAATAGACTAACTAGGTAGTTCAGCAATTAATCAATTGAACCAATTCACATCTCATTAAGTGCCCATTTGAATACACTAAGCTAAGACAGTCATATTAGAACAGATAAATAACACATGAAAACACAAAATCCCTGTTCAAACGGGCTAAAATTGCAAACTATATATTCTGAACCTTGTAAGCTTTGGGATGTGAATACCATTAGAAAACAATGTGTCGCCAGCTTTTGCAAACTCGATGCCTTTAGCAAGAGTACCTGCATATCTATACACTTATATAGACATGGGAAGTACGGTGCCAACTTCCTATGTTATGGAGCAACTTCCAAGCACAAATGGAGGACGTTTATTAAACATGTGATCGTAATTCAGTTTCAATATTAATGGAAACAGGAAATGGAAAGCAATACGACTGTTGAGAATATGTTTGTTGTGACCATAACTGTAATGAAATATTTCCTTGAAGTTAGTATATTAGTTCAGTCATCTAGCAGGGCTTTATCTCTTTCTCCATTCCTTGATTCTAAATATGTCCTTGGAGTTGATGAATGCTTCGGAAATAAATTTATAGAATGTGTATTGTCCAACTTGATACATCCTTCTTTTCTCAACATAGGTCAGGTTGAGATCTTACATGTTATTAAGCAAAGATACAGATGACCATTGTTCTGTACACTCTCATTTGTAGGGATTAGTCATGATGTGACAGCTTTAGCTATAAAAGCTTATGAGAGTTGCTCGTGTAAGCTTTACTGCCTTGAGATATCTGAGTCCTGGCTTGAGTTGTCCTTTATAATCCTTTTACACAAGAATCTTTTTTTTTTTTAAATCAAATCCTTATGCAAGGTTAATAATATACTTTTTCATGTACCTGAATTTTTCTTTATCCCTTATAGCAGTTGTTGTTTGTGCTGTCAATGGCAGTTCATTGGCTGTATGATAGGATTTTAGCCGATCCACTTACTGACGAGTGAAGGAATCAATATTATCCAGTTAGCAAATTTGGGTGGCCTGTTAGTGGGTTGATAATGTACTCAAAGTCAATGAGTTTCAATTACTTAACGTTTGGCAGACAAAAGCAGAAATGTGAGATTGGAGCAGATTCAACTGTATTGTAATGGTGCATGCTGGTTTACACATGGATGAAACACAAATCCTGATGCACACCTTTATTTAGGAGGGAACAATGTCAAAAGCATACTGTTTTCCAAGATGGTGACCAAGTAAATGATGGAAATTGTCCCATATTTGGCTGAATGTATTGTTGGCCCATTCTTGTTTTAGAAGTAATGTGGAAACTGGAGAGGAACAAAATGCAAGTTACAAATGAGTGACTTCTTGTACTTGTAGAAAATAGGCTGGTGTTTATGTAGGTTGCCGTTCCTTTTTATGGCATAACATTGGATGTCATACTGTGGTTTGCTGCTTAAACGAGTCTGATGTACATACAAACTGATTTGATGTGGGCACACATGTCTGTGTGTTTGATTGCCCTATAGTTGCTTTTTGGGATGATGCTGTAAACATAGACTAGCTGCTGTGTCTTGTTTGGATGTCACATGTAGCATAAAGTTGTCTTTTTCAAATAAATAGACTAGTAAACTGGTTGTTTCTTACTTCTCATTCAACTTGTTTCTGTCAGACTCGCTTAACAATATGTGAGGGGCAAGATGGAACTGAGACATCGAATGGAGATGTGTTAATTTTCCCAGATATGATCAGATACAGGTCTGTTAGCAATTTTTTCAAGTTCTAGTTGGTCCCTTACGAATTTGCCTTTCTCACTAAATAAATGCTCATTGCAATATATGCAAAGGATGCAGGAGGTTGACGCATTTTGATGTCGACACGTTTGTTGAGGAAGTTCTTGTGAAGGATAGTGAATGGCTACCTGGAACTCCGGAGAAACTAAAGGGTTCTTTTGTCTTTGTGTGCTCTCATGGGTCACGTTACTGTGGCGTTTGTGGACCTGTTCTTGTTAGTAGATTCAAAGAGGAGATAGAAATGCATGGTCTTGAAGGTAAATTATCAGTTAGTCCATGTTCGCACATTGGAGGGCATCAGTATGCGGGAAACATCATTATCTTTGGCTCAAGTATCAATGGAGCCATCAGTGGCCACTGGTAAGTTACAGATCTGTGTTTCTGATTACTTTTACAAAGCTTCCTTTTGATTTACATTTTCCTTGGTATAGTTTTACGGCTGCAGTTATGTTTTACTTGATATTTTTGTAGTCTAAAATGCATTAGGAATCTGCTAGAATAATATGTGATCTATTATTGGTTTTCATCAAACAGCTCAAGCTTTTCAGTTGAATGGTTCTTGACATAGTATCAAAGCCTTTTGTGATCAAGAGGTCTCGAGTTTAAGTTGCACTGCCCTTGTTCATGGGGGGTCAATGGTTCTTGACATAATCCTTTATTTCTTGTTTTACTGTGAAAATCCTGCAGGTACGGATACGTCAGTCCAGATGATGTACCGAAATTAGTGGAACAGCACATTGCAAAGGGAGAGCTTGTTGACTGGCTGTGGAGGTAACTCCTATATGTAGTGCATCTTATTTTACTGAGGTCTATCCCTAATGCTTTCTCAGTAAATGAGGAGTATGGTTCTGGTGGCTGAACACGCAAGATAGAACTTATCTGTATGGTAGGACAGTTATAGAAATTTCATTGGTAGTTACGAGTAATAATCCGACGTTGGTAGTTGAAGGTGGCTTTTTAAATTAGAATATGTAGATCGATGTCCCTATAGCGATCCTGCTTTAAGCAGTTTCACTGTTCTCCAAGTATCAAGAAGGATGATTGATTTAATACACATTTGTTTACACCCATTTGCACGTTATCTTCAGGGGCCAGATGGGTTTGTCAGAAGAAGAACAGATCGCCTCCCATGAACTAAGGCTGCAATTAAACGGGGAGACGGGGGTAGGACAAAGCACTAATGAGCCAACTCACATACAAACAGATGCGACAAACACAGCTTCGAACACTGAAATTGTGCAATGCTGCTTGCAAAATGGAATGTCTTCATGCTGCCAAAACACCATCCTATCTGAGAATGACTGTCCAGATTCTGTTGAGAAGGCAGTGAAGAGCGCACCTGAAAAGAAGAATGGCCTGAAATTATTATCCCGTATCAATAGCGGAAAAGGATTGTCTTCCCGTTTTGAGACTTGGGAGCGCGAGGATATATATGCTGCAATTGCTGTTGCTTGCGCAGCTGTGTCAGTTGCTGTTGCATATAGATGCTATAAACAATTGGGATAGGACAGAGTTCCTTTGTTGTGGGAATTGTACATTTTCATGAATCAATATGAGTACTGGCAGCTGAACCAAAACACTTAGCAGACTTAGAGAAGTGTCTGAATTAATTTGTTTGTTTCTTCGTTATAGAATTGTAGAATTGGAGTTTGAGCTGTTGCATATAATAAGTACATAGTTTTTTTAACTCATCTGGCAAGTGGAGCATGAAGTTTACCATCATCTTGATGCAAATTACTGTGCTCATGATCTTCTTCACTTCTTTCTTTATCGAAAACATCCGCAGCCGGCTGATCATTTCCCACAGGTCAATGTAGAAATTTTAGATTATTCATTTTTGGCAGCAAAATCACACAATCACTAAGAAACCATGTACAGTAAAATTAGAAACTTGTGCGTAGTATATAAATGGTACATAAACATTACAATGTTATATAACACAATGATCAAAAAGCTAATTGATGCAGATCAACCTTCGGCCAGTACCGGAGCGTGTGGAATGTGGAGGCTACAAAATGCCGCTAAAGGCAATTAAGATGCTCCGTCGTGTTTTATAAATTTCACAGGAATAATTTTAACTCCAATGTCTGGTATGTCATCCTACACAGGACTGCTTCTATCACATACATGCATCTAGTTGATGCAGTGCAGATTAATATTAAGTTGGAGGGGGGTACAAATATTGTGTTCAGAATAATCAAACAATGATTTGGTCATAAAGTTGGGACTCTGGTGCGCGTTAGCCAGGATTCCTGTTATTCCCAAAATTTTCAGCTCTTGTTAATTTTGAAACCATTCAATGGATTTGCCAGCCCATTCAGATTCCCAAGCCTGTGGAGTTCACATTCTATTGTCTTCAGAATCTTGACATCTTCAGGATCCGGCTCAGGCAAGTTGACATGGACCGATCCCTGTTTGATTGGTGCAACAGATTCCAGGAGTGAAGCTTCTTGTTTAATGTAATTGTATAACTGCTGATGGAATACATGGTCCAAGGAGTAGCAATTGTCAGTAGTTCCATTGCCACCATGCCGGGATGAACCAGAACCCTCTTTTCTACAAAAATGCGGGAGGGATGAATAATCCATAATCTGTGCAAAAGGCAAATCAACGGTCAGAACTCTAAATTATATCATCTAGGAGAACAATACAGAAAGATGATGAAAAGAATAATGCCAATGGATTACATGAAGCTGACTAAAAAGACTCACCACAACCAGAATGAGTTCATACAATTTATAAGAACATTTATCATCTCATGCTAGAGATTGGTTGTGTACTAAGAAATAGAACCGGAGGTAAAGGATTGGAGTTCCGAAAGTGAATTTACAATGCACCTCACAGTAGGCAACATATTTGTTCCATAACAGTAATAAGAAATAGTGAAATACACAACCAACATGATCAGTTACATCAAACAGAGGCAATGACACTACAAATACACATTATAGCAAATTAATATCGAAAATAAAAGAGTGTGTTTCAAATTCCTCCTACATTATACAAGAACTATACAAGTGGTGATACATTCAAGTAGGGAAAGGGATGCATTATGAAGACAAAAGCTAATCCAGACAATCCGTCCAGAAAAGAGGCCAACAAATAAATCAATTGCCTCACCTTTAACAATTCATCTCGTCCACAACCTTGCAGCACCTGAATTTTCCTTTTCGTCCTTTCTTGTAACAGAGGCTTCACAACCTGCCATTCACAATTTGTTAACGTTATACTTGCATGTTCATTTGTATGCTTGTAGTACATTTTTTATCAAGAGAAGTACTACTGATATTTGTCAAATAAAAAGAGACTAAAGTTCACCTTCCAACATGCCGAAAATACATATGGTGCATTGACGATATAGTAAGTCTCTGTCTTTTCTGGATAATTCAAGTCATCAATTGTAGATATAGAAGTCAAAAGCTGCAGTAAGAGATCAAAGATAAAGCTCTCAGCCTATCTGGTTGCAACTGAGCTTACTAGATTTTCAAAATGCGAAGGGTAAAGCACTCATGCTTCTACACACTGTCATCACAGAAATATCAAATTTTAAGACACTGAGAAACATACAAATGCATGCAAGTAAAAACTGGTAATTCAAAAGTATGAAAACTGCTAGCAGATTAAAAGATACGTTAATGTCCAAATTACATGTCAAGACATATTTGCCAACTCAAACAATATCTGTTAGCTCGGTCATTATTGTGCGTATATGCAGCTGTAGTTTATGCCCGATACATATTGATGCATGAAGTTGTTGGTACAGAAAAACATTGGAATGGTCTTCTACATTGGAATTATAATTAGATGGTCTTAGTCCCACTGCATAACAGAAACCATACCCATGATGGACGAACTTATACAAGAATAAAAAATAATGAACTTGTAACAAATTAATGTCATTTGAAGGTAATAAGTACCTTAATTTGACTCAAGGCTGAAAGTTTTAAGCCAGTCATGTCCAAAACCTTAATACAGGTGCTAATATGCCGTCCATACTCCTTGCTTGCAGAAGGCTACAAACAGAAGTTGCACGTCAAGCAACATGATATAAGAAACACGGTTATCCATTGATAGGAAGTAAGGTCATACTCACCAGCACCACACGATCTCTATATTCGTTCATTTGGATATGTGACTGTATATAGTAATGCACCTATAAGCCACAATATGTAAATGATCGGTAAATTTAAAAAGAAAAGGAAAATAGAGATTGCACACCATTTACATGACCGTAATAATGAGTCTTAGCTCTCTGCCCATTTGATACAATAAAAACATATGATTGTCTGAAAACTGGCATATAACACTTGGCATTGATAAAATCCCTACTGTGTACCAAACAGAAATGTCTTGTGATGACAAGAAACAACTAGGCACTTTCAATGTTCAAAAATTTTAAAAACAGTAAATAACTATTTGGACATTTAAAATATACTTTCTTTCTTTCAGACCTATGAAAAATTTTCTGATTAGTTCTTACAAGAATAGCTTCAAATCATGGATGATTTTACCAATCAATTCATAGTTATCCACAGACTGATTTGTACAACAACAAATGCGACTTCAATTTTATTCCTACAACAAATTTGTTTCATGTTCAAAATAAAATGAGCCATAAGATTTTTACAGATGCTTTGTCATAAGTGCTCAGACCAACACCAACAGCAATGACTGGATGTCCCTGCGAGATCAAATAGGAATAGGAAAATGAATTACATGTTCAATACTAAGGGCAGATAACAACACTTGAAGTCCTAACAATGGGAGGTACAGAACAACTGGAAATTAGAAGTTTGTGTCACAAGCCAAACTGTACACAGAAACTAGCTGAACTTAGAAAAACTAAAAATACCTGCTTTGTGTAGCCTGATAGTCCTACAAGATGAGAATCTCGAACTGCTCTGTACAAATCACTGGGAATGATGGGTTTCTGCACAGGTAAAGTAACGAACTAATAATTCGGGCAATGAGAATACAGTAACTGAAGCTGTAGATATTTTCACTTACTAGCTTAAACAGCCACAATTAACAAAACTACAATGCATGAAACCTTTATTTCCCTTATCAATGCAGAGCTCACAGCCAAAATGTAGTTCTACTGGTGCCTAAAGGCTATTAGGCCAAAGGTAAATCTCCACTGTAAAACCATTCATGCAACCATTGAGAGGTCAATCCATGGAAATTCCTAAAGAAAGACATGTTTTAATGCCGTGATCACATAGAAAGGGGTTTAAATAACTTGCTTTGGAAGGATTTCTCTTCAGTCTTGGAATAAACACACTCTTTCTAGTTGTATTTCACAATTAATATTGTTATTTTAAGTGCTAAACTAATCTATTCCATGCCCAGAAAATGTGAGATATGCAACTTCATGGTCTTACAGGTCAAAAATGTATTCATACTACCAATTTATTTCGCAATCCCATCGTCAAGGAATGACTATGATAAAGTAAATAATACAGCATTTTCTATTAAAACTCAAACGAAAAAGATACTAACCGCCAATATGTTATCGATCTCATTTTGCACCCTCCACTCTAAACAATCAACCAACTGAGGCAGGACATTAAATAATAAGACACCAGAATAATATGAAACTGTTGCTGAACAACAAAAGTTACAAAAACTTTATTAAATAACCTATCAGGTTGAAGAAAATGGAACTAACCATTTTATGAGCCTTGGCAACATTCCAATCCCTTGCTTTGAGAAATCGTACCAAAGTTTCAGTTGGATGACCTTGATGTATATTCTAAAGATCGCAGATAAAGGTTTAACTTAACATGTGCTCTAAATTTAACAAACCACCATCTGCAAGCAAAATCACATAACAAAAGCAAAACACATCTTGTGTAATACAAGCCATAGATGTCATGCTAATCTATCATGCAATCAACAAGCCATCTAGGATACAAAAAAGTTCAACTCATGGCTCCGGTAATGTCGTAACTATTATAGGACTAAATAGAAAGGAATCCCATTTCAAGATAGGACACTAAGTATAATACACTGAAACTTAAAAGTATGTCAACAATTAGAACATAGATCAGAGCTAACAACACAGGAAATGCAACAGAAAACCATAAACTGCAATTAACCCAAGAAATCCTGGAACTATATCAAGAAGGCCAAGCAGGATCTAGGAATGAATCGGTGTCCAATAATGGCTCAGATAGGCCTGGAATTGTGTGAAGTTTGTGTAGTTTAGAGCTCTGAATGCGATACCCTTATGTTTTTGATTTGTTATAGATTAGCCACCGTCTGTGATTAATATTGGTATCATAATAGGTCTTATCATTTTTTGGTTTGTGATGTCTTATGTTTAGGGTTTTTACACCTGAACTTACCTTCCATTTTGATAAACAACATTTCAGTCTCTCATCATTAAAGAAAATAAAAAACTGCGTAGCCTTATAAACCCAGATCAAATCAGAAACTTAAAAAGGAGAAAGGAAAAAAGAAAAGAAGAGACAAGGGAAAGGCTGAATCTTTGAGTTGAACAGTTAAGTATAGTTGAGGTAAAACATAAACTTGTTTCAAGCTCAAATAACAGCTACAAATTACTTCATCATCTTTCTCTCTCACTCTTACTCTCTTTTTTCTTTTTCCTTAACGACCAAGCACAGACATAAAGCACAGATCCGGAAACATACAAAGGAAGCGAGAGAATAACCTGGAACGTTCTCTTCAATGACTCATCAACTGTTAAAATCCCCACAAAAGTGGACACTATATGTTAGTAATCCTGTATGAATTTCTAAAGAAAAAACAAGGAGTGAGAAAGATGAAGCGAATGGTGAAGTAGATTAGCAAGAAAGCTAACCATGGTCCATCAAAGACTGCAACTGCTGGATTGCTTCTTGATTAACGGAACCCACTTCCTCTTTCGAAGTCTTTTTACCATGAGAAAACATGATGTTAGAGTTTTGCTTCAAAACCTTAGCAGAAGCAAAGGACTTGTCTTTTTCACCCCCTCAAAATCAAAATCTACAGATTCTGCTCGCTCAAGATCAATCTCAGAACTCTTTTGAACTACAAACAACCAATCTCAAACACTAAACTGCCACCACACACACACGGAAAAAGATAGTGCACAAAAAGGGTCGATTTTCGTTCTTAAAACATGGGTTTGGTTTTTTCTGCTAAGAAGGATGGTTTAGAGCCTAAAGATTGGAACATTTTATACTAAAAAATCAGTACTTGCATAGAAATTCACACTAGGCCAGTAAAAACATTTTCAAGTTCATGAATGTTTTGGCTTTGACTGGCTTGGGTAATATTTGTGTTTTTAATTTTTATCTTTAAAAAGTCTATTTATTTTCCTCTTATATATCTATTTTTATACATATTATTACATAGAGATTTTCAATTAAACAAAACTTAATACTAATATTAAAATCAATATTTTAAAATTTAGATCAAAAGTTTAAAAATTACATCGAAAATTAAACCAGTAAGATAAAAAGTTTAAAGTTTAAAAAATTCAATCAACTAAAGATTAAATAATACTAATGAATTTAAAATATGATTAAAAAAGATTCTTCCTAAAAATTTAAAATTTAATTAAAAATTAATTTTTAAATAAAAATTAATTAATTAATTAATTTTATAAGAATTTATTAATTAATAAATTAGTCAATCTTTAATAGCAAGAGTTATTAAAGTAAATTAAACCGAAAAATCAAAAACTAAACTAAAAAGTTAGACAGTTTAAGATTTTTACGGTTAAGTTGACCGAATCGGTTGAGTTTTTAAATCATTGACTAAAAATAATAATTTTTTGTAAAAATTTATTTGTATTATGTATTATTAAATGTTAATATGTTTAAAACTAATCTGTTGTTATATACATTGTCAACATTTTATCTTTCTATTTTTAGTATTTGCAATTTTGTATAGCCCATTGATGCTTTCCTGTCATATTTATCATTCTTTAGTCACCAAATCTTTTGTCATTTGACACTTATCTAAGATATGCTGTTCAAGATAGATTCCATACACAATTGTTTATTATTGTGATATATAGACCTATTAATTCTAATTAATTCTCTTTTATATTTTTTATTTATATTAAAAATGTACTGCATAAAAAACATTAATTTAAGAAAATTTAAATAATTAATTATAACATTATATTAACAATTAAAAGAAAGATTTTATTAAAAAGTTATTAGTTTTCATATTCTAATAAATATATTTTAAATGTACTAAAAAGTTATGATTATGTAATTAAATATTAATTTTAATAGTTATACAAATATTTCTATATAATTATGTAAAAATAGGGAGAAAATTAGTATGAAAATTTAAATGTGAATAAAATTTAAATAATTTTAAAAAGATCTTTTCACATTAAATTTAATTTTTTGTTGTTTGTTATTATATTTATGTAATTAATTATTTAAAAACAGTATCTTTATTAGTTAGAGGTAAGACTGCGTATTACTAAACTTCTCCAAACTCTGCACTTCAGAGAGATTTCTACTGGGTGTTGTTATTGTAGATTTGTGTAATTAATTAAATTAAATTAAATTTATCTTTATTAGTCTTATGTTTTACATTTTATGCCTTACTAAATAATTAAAAGTGTGGAGTAAATTTATTACTGATGAAGGTTATTTTAATTTATTTAATACATGATTATATTTCAATTGAAAATTTAATATTGTTTGCGAAATGGTATGCTCAAGTTGTTGGAATATAATGAATTTGTATGCAGAAAACCTGTATAAAACTAGTGTTTAGCATAAAGTTTCTATCATGTGGAAAATCTAAGAATGTTCCTTCCCAATGTGTTTCTGGAATGCATTCCAAGCTCAAGAGAAAGATAGCTTCCGGGTTCAGATCTTTTGTACCACTTAATCTGTTATAACTGTTTCTGTCCCAAAACGACGTTAATTTATGTGTAAATAAACTTAAAACAACGTTGTTTTAGGACTAAAACAACATTGTTTTAAAACAACAACGTTGTTTTAGATTAAAACAGGTTAGAATCTGATGCCATCCAAAGCTTGTTGCCGTCATTAGAAGACCTTTATGCTATTGCTCTACTATTCTTCACCAACTGAATGCAAGAATTATGCCTATTTGTGCAGTGTTACAAGTTTCAGCAGTTTATGAACAACAATAAATATATATGCACATGAGATCCAAATTCGTGCCAGAATTCATGTACGAGTACTATATCTAACTGGGGTTTGTTTGGTGCTATGTTAGTGGGGAAGATTGGAGAAAGGGGAGGTGAAATATGCCAAATCTTGAAAAGGAAAAACTATGCCAAATCGTGGAAGACAGCAGTGTTCAATATGCTTGGAGGAAATTCATACAAGATAATACTTCCATTGAACTTTGTCATCCCCTTTATTCTCGGTTTTATCATAGAAAGAATAAGGAATCAATAACAGAAACCATGTTGCAATCTTATAAAGCAGGCTACTGGTATATACTCTGTCAGTGCATAGGTGTATTTTCCCTTTCCAAAATTTTGGTGCAAGTGAAGCAAGAAAGTTTATTATAACTGATGATTGTTGGACCATAATTCACTCTTTGAAACCAAACTCGACCAAATAACAAGGACTTGAAGCAATACAAACACCTACAATTTCTTTCATAAATGCAACCAAGCAATCCTATGCACAAGAATCTTTCATGCAGGGTATGAAGGTGTAACATATAATCACTACACGAGCACAAATCTCAGGAAGAACAGTCTATTGGGACCAGAAAACCAGTCAACCTTCTCTGAGTAGGCAGTCAAGCTCAGTTGTCACTGACTGACCTGAAAGTGTACTGTTAAATAGCTTGAGTATTATCACCAACTAATGACTCCAAATCCCACTCTTCTGCCACATACTTGCATGCCAAGTTGGAAACAATCAAGTAAAACTGAGAAGATGATACCATGAATACAAATAGAGAAGATGCATAATTCAGGACATCATTAGAGAGAATAACTGGCTGCTCTCTTCATAAAAATTCCAAAGACTGCATGATGAAACTGAAATGTCGTTATGAACTAATACCATTCACATTTAAAATGTCAACTTTTGCAATACATATACTCAAAAATGTTTAACAAGGACATTGAACATGAGACTCTTATCAATAGGAAATCCCTATTTTCCACGTCAACACTGTAAAAACTCTATGTATATTCCCAGAAGGATAAAGAACACCATCTTTGAAGAGCAATCAAAAGAAATCAAATTCCAGATAATTATTCTGGTTGATGCTAGAAGCAGGAACAACTTTACGACTAGATGAAGTCGAGGCTGGAACCTGATCGACCTGAACTGGCTTTGGGACCTCGGGAGGGCTAGCACAACGAATCAGAGCCCAATTTACACCATCAAAGAAAGGATGTTGCTTGATCTCTGTAGCTCCTCGTTTAAATGCCAACCTGTGCTGTGGCTCTTTGACTAGCAGACCCCTTATCAAATCTCTTGCTGGGAAACTGACAACTGGTGACTCTGGAAATCTCAATGGCTGACCTACAACATTGAACAGGGTTGCCCGGTTTCCAGATCCTTTGAAAGGAGTCTTACCAAACAACAACTCATATAGAAAGATCCCAAAAGTCCACCAATCAACTGCACTCCCATGCCCTTCACCTTTGATAATTTCAGGTGCCAGGTATTCATGGGTACCCACAAATGACATGGAGCGAGCATCAGTTGGCTCAGCAATAAGCTCTGGCAGTGGGCTGACTTGGTTCCCCATTTCATTCTTGGGTTTTCGATCTTTCCTCGACTTACTTAAAAATAGTCGAGGCATAAAGCATGTTGTAGGAGCCATACATGATGGCTGGATACAAGATGGTTGAATGCAAGCTGGTTGAACACAGTAAGCTGGGTTCCTCCGCAAGGCCTCAGACTCAGGTACTGCACAGTTGACTAGAGTTGGACTAACAGCACAGCGCAGAGAAAGGTCAAAATCAGAAAGCATAACATGGCCATCTTCACGTACAAGAACATTTTCTGGCTTCAGGTCACGATATACAATTCCAAGCATGTGGAGATATTCTAAAGCAAGGAGAACCTCTGCTACATAGAATCTGCACATCAAAGGTCAAAGGAAAGCAACCGTCAACAATGACAGTGGGTAATGAGTTTATAATTTGTTTGGTACGAAGAAATGCATAATAGATTGTGGAAACAAACATGCAAAATTAAACAGCATCCAGCATTTCATACTAAGCTCTCTCAAACAAATCCCATGGCATAATTTCTACATTTCATATAGAACTGTCTGCAAGACTAGACGTACTGGATGTGCAGTTCTGATGCATTTAACAGGAACATATTTTTGTTTTACGAACTTGATTAACCTAATTAATTCACTCAGAACTCAAAAGGTAGCACAAGTGCTCCTCCTGGCATCTCAATGAATCTCTAACCAACTGGTGTCTATAAAATTGATCTGGCTGTTAATAAGAGCACTGTGCAGCTCATAATCTATCTCAACTAGACAGATTCTCTCGAACAGGCTAGAAAGGAACTTTTCAAGATGTAAACAAGTTTGATTTCAATCTCACTCAAAATAAACATCATATAGTGAGTTTGCTTCTCCAATTTAAACATGACGCTCCTAAATTAAAGAGATCAATGTTTGCAAAATTGGTTCCATTCTCTACTCATAGTGTCTAAGCTCCTAGTCATTTAGTTAGGCGCATGTAGGCTAACTCTGAGTAGGAATTATTAGCTTCAATAAGAAGTTAACAATGCATCTAATTTTCTATCTTACTAAGCTAAGGCTAAGCCAAGAAATTAATTTATTTATGCAATTCTTTTCTGACACATTAATCTTCCATGGCTTCTCTACTTGGAAAAAAGAAGTAAAAGTACACATACGTATTCCATGAAACCATTCATTAGGCTTTCTTCAACCATCATGTCAAAACCATTCTAGTCGCAAACTTCAAAACACATAACATGCCTACTTTTATATAAAACCGGCCAAACCACACACAACTCCATGAAGAATGGTTTCAAATCCTATTCTAAAATTAATGTCATCGTACTACTATATTCTGATGACTTCTCCTAGTGTCCAAAATTAAGCTTCTCTAGAATACTTATGCCATACTACTAGCACCTTCTGCAGTTATAATTTTTCATCAATAGCATGCCCTTGAGCATGTTAAGATATAATTGGAGTTTTTCCAATTACATTCACTACATCTAAGCGAATATAGGTTCAACATCAACTGCTTTGAAATAAAAATAAAACCTTTAACATGAGTCCTGTATAAAGACCCAACTTACGGTAGTGAATGTAGACCAAAATGCAGGATAGGACACAAAACTTATCTAAAACTAGGTATATAAATGGTCATTTACCAAACGTAAAACATAGATTAGGGAAAGTTTTCATACTTTGCTGCCCGTTCAGAAAAGTGTTTCCCTGGTTGCCTCTGTCGAAGAGTGTGCAAGTCACCACCAGGGCAAAATTCCATAACTAAACATGAGAACTTGTCTGTCTCAAAATTAGTATATAAAGTAGGAAGGAAAGGATGGTCCAAGCCTTGTAGTATCTCTCTCTCTGTTTGGGCTCGAAGCAATTTCTTACGACTTGCTAATGATGCTTTGTCCATAACTTTCATAGCAAAATAACACTTTGTTCCACTCAACTCTGAGAGATAAACACTCCCAATATCCCCACAGCCCAACCTCTTCAATAGCCTGAAATGGTTGACACCTAATGAACCATCTTTTGCCCATACAGTCTGTATAGCCTTCCATCGGAGATCATTGGCCTTGTGAGGTTTATAGATGCTGCTACTCAAGCTGCTGCAAGTACTTTCATCACTCACATCACTGCTTGCACTACCTCTATAAACACCGCTCTTCCCACACTCAACAAAATCCACATGGTCATTAAGTTTAGCACTTCCACTCGTCTTTGCAAGGGTATTAGTTCCATTACTGACCTTGTCAGAAGTTGGGACAAAATCAGGCTCAGATTCTTCCCTTATTGGATCAGCAATAGCTTCAGATGAGTCCTTGGTACATCTGAGCCCTTGTTTTGGATCAACAACAGACAAAACTGAACTTACCTCATTGGCTAAATGATCGACATTTTCTGACTGAGTAGAGGTCAGCCACTTCTTGTCCTCAGTTATTATACAAGCCTGTTTTGATCCAATTTCCTGCACTACTGGGATTAGTTTCGTGAGGGTCACTGTCTCTGATTTGCTAGTAATCTGTATAGGTGAAGGCCTCTTAGATTTTCCTTCAACTGGTTGACAATCAGAGGAAGTTCTGGCAATTGGTTTTGAGGCCATCGATAAAGAGCATATTTGTTAAACAGATCAGAGTGAGGAATTACTCAGCCCCAAGCAAGTCCCCTCCACTAATAATCCCACATACACTCATCTCCAAAACCATTAACAGTAGATTTATAGACATCCTACAATCCGTCAAATGGGAAAGTTAAACTTAAAAACATGCAATTAATTTAACTTCTTGAAATGAAATAACTAATGAAACCAAAGGTAACTAAGGCTCCATTTCACTCGAAGACCCATGCAAGTGGAGCCCGAACTGAGCGGTGTATCTAAAGAACTAATAACAAGCATGCTAAGAGTACAGAGCAAAAGAAAAGGAGAAAGCACGCACTCTACTAAAGCATGAGTTACAGTAAAATTGAGAATTAAGAACAGAAGCATGCATTAAATTGAGAATCCACAATGAGTTAAGAAGATAACGTGGGATTGCATGCAGACACCAAATCAGGTATATATCTAAAGAAAAGAGAAAGTGGGGGAAACATAATTGTGACTTCTACCTTTAGAGTGGAAGAATTTTAACATTCTAACACAATCTGTCAATCCTTAATTCATAACATACAAATAGGCAAAGAAAAAGGTAAGAGCAAGGTAAAGAAGAAACCATTCAAACCTCAAAACAACCCATCTCTTTGGATCCAATAGCCAACAAATACCTATTTGCTAAAAAAAGCAAGACAAGTGCAAGACGAGAAAACAAAAGGAGCAGAAACCACTAAATAAATAGCAGGACCAGTTAAAAGTGAGGAGAAAAGGAAGCCCAAGAAAGAGAGTACCTGAAAGTGCTTAAAAGATCAGAGCTTTGAAAGTGGGGGCTTAAAAGATCAGAGCTTTGAAAGTGGGGACTTTTGCAGTGGGACTTAAAGGAAGCACTCACTAGCCCGCAGCCACTTAAAACCTACAGTACAGAGAAAGATAAAAAAAGAGGATATGGGAGAGCTTCCACCCCCCAAAATGTGTGGGGAGAGAGAGAGAACGAGAAGAGAAAGAAAGGTGGAAAAGGAAAAAGCTTTGGCCTTTGGACGAGTTTGTTGGGGGGAGAGAGAGAGCGAGAAGAGAAAGAAACGGTGCCAGAAGAGGGGTCAAAGCTAAAGATGACTCTTTTTCTCCTTTTTCTTGGTTTCAAGTTCAATATTTCCACCTTAATATGATTTTCGTTTACTTTAAGATTTATTTATCTTCCTTTTCCCCTTGGAGTGGTTTTCCACTTTTCTCTTTTCCATGTTGTGGGGGTCTTGGAAGTCTCAACTCTCCAAGCTGTCTCTTGTGCTTCCTGAGGCCTTTATGATTTTCCTGCCCGGGCTTCAAGTTATTGAGAATAACTAGTGACATCCCTCATAAAAGATCAATTATATTAACCCATTTCAAATTCTTCGCCCATCTTAATGCCAATGGATCTGTGAATGGCATTGTCTCTGCCTCTAATCACCTTTATTGTTCTCATTCTTCAAGACATTATTATATACAAAAGGACATGTTATTGAATGGATTAACTTATCCTGAGGAAAAGAGGATCTCAACCCCTAATATGATCTGAATTTCATTGTATTGAAGCATATGCTAGATAACACTCTCAAGCAATTATGCTAATTCATTGAATGTTAATCATGAGCAACATTTACTAAACTACTGGAACAGGACAGTATGAGTAAGAATACTTTGCAATTGAGTTTTTTTTTTTTTTCTTGCCCTGATTGTTAAAAAACCTCCTCTAAAGAACTTCTCTAACATAACAGATAAGGGATGATTAGGATTTTGTATATTCGTCAGTAAACTCACATTCCCTTTTCATGGAATATATCTGTTCTGATTGACTATTTTCCTTTGTAAACATTTTTTATTGATAAACTTAGATTTGGATGATATCTAATGTACTTGTGTTTTCTTCTGATTTACTTTGGCTCGATTGGTCTGTCTTTTCTTAAAGTTAATGCACTGGTGGGTTAGCCGTTATCCCAGTTTCGGAGAGGTTCTCTCCTAGTGGGGAAGTTTTGATGGTAGATCAACACTGGAGATGTACTGCTTACGTAGCCAGAATAATCAATGGCAGCAGGTTTATTGTGAGATGTCCTGTGTGTGAACAATGTCTGTGGTGTGGAGTTCAACTAGGAATAGGAATTCCTCATTAAATTCTTACAGTAGCTATCTAATCTAGATGAGGTGGGAGGCTTCGGTACCAGAAAACGTCATATGTTTAGAACAGGAATGTTCCCAGACCAAGCCTAACAGCAAATGTTAGAAGTGACGTTTGAGTTTGGGTAACATGGACAGCTCATATTGTTCTTTATATGAATTACCTGCCATTTCTTCTGACAACATGTATCTTATTTTTGATGATGCACTAATAATGTCATGCAATTCCAAGAGACCAAATTCCCCAGTACCCATCCTTGTCCATTCAAGAACAGAAGATCTAATCTGGATTCTTCATGCTGACCTTTTATGTTAACGTACTTTTCATTTTGCTGTCTCATTGCTTAGGCATGGGTTGTTTACCTATTTGTTTGGTTCTTGTGCTTGCTTTATTAGAAAATTGGTCTAGTTATATCAGCTATGTACTCTGAGTAAACTTTTGGATTGGTTTACTAATTTAATGGAGACTACAAAACCATAATCCATAATTCATGTTTATGATTGTGGAGGTTATAGTTCATTGATGGAACATGGTGGTATGGGACTATTCATGAGCGATGGTGTACCTAAGAAGGCCTGTGAACTGCCAGGACAGAACAAGATTCCTTTTTTTTTTCCCCCTTTTCACAAATGCCAGTAAGGTACCACATGCATCATATGACTCTGACATTGTGAGCCTCGTATGACTTTACACTTAGCTTTGGAAACAACAATTGTTGATAAAATAATGAATTTGATCACATTCAAGACCCAGAAGTCACATGGCTCACACATCCCTGGACCGCTTAAAGCATTCTGTTCGGTTGCTTTCATGCCAGGGGAGGAAAGGACTTGTATGATGAGTATTTTGACAATTTCTCGCTTTTCATATAACAATTCAGGTATACATGTTACCTTTTTATTTCCATTAGAGTAATTAATCAAAACAAGGTCCTGAACCCTAAGCAAGACCAATCTTGTTCAACAGTTACTTTGGTGAATTGTAGATTAAAAGGATCTGTAACTACAATTCATAAATTATATTTTATAGCATGAACGCAATCCTTAAGAATTTCACACTGTGAAATACAAAACTTTATGGACTTGAACAGCCCAAGGAGGAAATTCCGGCGCACAAAATGTCACAAATATTTATAAGGCAAAGCTAGACAAGGGGAGGACATGCTGCTGAAGAAGATAATGTGCAGTAGGGTCATCTCTTCATTACATTTTTAAGCTTGAGATGTATTCCTTGCATAGGTTTGTCTGTTATCCAATTAGCTTCAGCAACAAGCAGTAAAAACCCATTGAAGTAGTTATCATGCTTAACTGAGTTATCACCAGATGATCAACCTTCAGTCTTACTCTTTTTGGCAGCCTTTTTTGCCGCTTCCCTAAAAGCTCTCCTCTTTTCCTCTCTGCAGCAGATTAAGAAGTTAGTTTCTAACAGTAGCAAAGTCAAGAGAATGAGATTGAAGACTTTTTCTCTATCGTCCCACTTTCCAAATTAGAGTAGCAGGTAAAAGCTAAACAAAACTTTCTTATGGACAAATAAAATGGGCTAGATGTGTCAATATTCTACCTCGCTTTAGAGATTTCTTCTTTAGATGGAAATTTCCTTTTCTTCCTATTTTTGGAATTAGATGGTGCCTCTATATTGCCGTTACCACGAGAACTATCGCTTACGACATCTCTTTTCTTAGCAACTTTTGCTGTCAAATGCTCTGTAGTTTTACTTTCATTTTTAGCCTCATCTGGTCCGTGTGCTTGCTCTACTGATTCCAAAGGTTCATAGTGAGTAGTCATGGCTTTCGTGTTGCTCATTTTCTTCAACTGGAAACAAAAACAGAAAATAATAGTCAGAATAATCACCAAAGAATAAAGCACCAGAGCTTATGCAACAGAAACAAGGTACACAGACCATTTGACTACAATGATATCAGCCAAATAAACCCAACCAGAATTCTGATTATGGTTGTACAAGGAGCTCGCAAGACTAATCTTGGTTCAATTCAATATCAAAAAGTTCTCATCCTTCATGAGCTCAAATTGAATCATGAGTAGATAGGGTGATAAATTGCAAGATTCCAGATCTCAGAATCTGTTCTATGCTAATTACATGTTGGCAATGCCAATTTGGAGTCAACTTATCATTGATAACGTGCAACCAAAACCACAGGATAAATAACCAAGAGAAACCCATTGGCTTTCAACTCTTTTCCTTTCAATGAAATTTCAAAGAATTATTGGCAACAAAGCAAGATTACCTATACATGCCTGAAACCACAGAGAACATGCTGGGTATAATCAGATCAGATATATATAAAACTTAGGCGAAGGTTAAAAGAAGTAGAGGTATGCATACAAGAAATAGGCTGATGCAGAGAAACGAGGGCCCTACGCATTTAAAACCACTATGAATCCCACTAAACAAATACAATATATTGGAGGAAAGGGGTGCATTCGGAATACATTTGACTTCCTCATACAATATATTTGAGGTAACAGGATGCATTCGGAAGACGGTCACAGTCAAACAAATGCATAAAGGATGTAGTAACACATGCAAAACTAAAAAAAATAGTGAAGAAAGGGTTTGCAGATGTGTATGCTTGCACATAGGAGTTCTTTCCCAAGATCATAGGTTTCAGTTCCCAGATCAAGATACCTTTGCAACAAAAAATCCATCCATGTTGTGAACATGAGGATAGAAGCGTCTGGTCTTCTCTAAGGATGGGTGAAAACGGTGTTCTCTAAAGCGCACAAACCTATTAAACAAGAAAGATTGGTCTTAGAAATATTCTAAAGCTTAAGCAGCAATCAGGTCAATGCTTGAGAATCATCATTACCCAGGACATCCAAAATCAAGTCCACATGGCACAAGTTTAACATCCCTCTTATTGAGAGCATAATTGATAACTGCTTCATTCTGTAAGATAACAATAATAGTCATTATGCAGAAAAATGAAAAGATGACTAGAAGCTCAAAAGGTTTTTACTTCAACCGAACCTCAGCAACCATAATGGAGCATGTGGAGTAAACAATGTAGCCACCAGATTTTGAATTTGCATCAACCATGTCAATTGCAGCAAGTATTAGTTGCTACAGGGAAAAGGAAACATAGTTAACACCCAATTAACAAAACTAAATATGACAAGGAAAAAAATACAGTAACAGGTTTAGAAAACTATTTCCTGGCTCCTTTGAATTGTGAACCAGTAATTGAGTTACACAGCTTTTGACAAGAAGACAATCTTAACTGTAACTCGACCAGATCATCTGGCTTAGCAAGATTCAGTTTCTTAGTGCAAACAGAATGCTAAGAGAGTTAAATGTAAGTTAACCCTACCTCTTGTCCTTCTTTAGCTTCTAGGGCCTCGGAAAAAGAAAACATGAAGCAGATTCTAGATATAACACAAAATGCTAAAAGCAAAATGGAAAAACAAACCTTCTGCAGATGAGCTGATTTCTGTATATCTTCTAAACTTTTAGAAGTTTTAACAGATTCATCTTTTGAAATAACCTGCAAAGGTAAAGCCACAATGTTATTGATTAGCAATCAACAAGAAGCAAGTAATTTATGGTGGAGCTCTTTACGGCAGTTTGCTTACCCCGGTTCCACTGCATGGTGCATCCAACAAAACTCTATCAACAGTGTTCACCCCCAAAACCTTAGGAAGCTGGTTTCGAACAAGTAAAGAGTCATGCAAGCTAATTATCTTAACAACATAACATAAGCACATTTTTACAACAAATATGCTAAAATACACGTAATATAAACTCATCATAACAGCTCCAGCACCCAAAATGACATTGTTGTAGGTATAGAATGTGATTGCCAGAAGATGTGATTAAGGCAAGATGACTAATTTAAAAAAGCCGCTATGAGACCTCAAATAATAAAAACAGAAATAAAGACAACGGAGTTACCAACCTAAAACAGAAACAAAGACAACAGAGTTACCAACCTCTCTCCCATCATAGTTACAAACTATGGTGTTTGTGACACCCATGCGATGCAAATTTGCAGTGAGTGACTTTAATCTTGGTGCCTTCATCTCATTTGCATAAATTATTCCTAGAACAAAAGAATTAGAACACAAAGAACGTTTGAATTAGAAAGTATCAAATATGATAGCACCATGAAATAAATGTCCACAGCGGTTGTGATCCAAGGAAAATGATTCAAATTCAGAGGTCCCTAACTCCCTTTGAAAGGAAAAGATGTATTGAACACATATCATGCATGAGCTAATGCCACATCTAAACAATGGCAAGACTGAGTTCTTCTTGTAGCTAAGAAGACTTCATGTCATTATGATGGTCGAAGACTGAGTGTAAAACTAAAACTCAGTTACAAACAGAAAACAAAACTAAAACTAAGTAGAATTACAGCATACCACTATTTTTCATCAGAGCAGCAATGTAAGTTGTTTTACCACCAGGAGCAGCCCTGATCATACATAAGCTTGTCAAAAAATGTTTGGAGGAAGAAAACATTTCCATCACAAGCAATAAGGGACCTAAAATACATCAACAAGTCAAACAATATTTGAAGAAATATCGATTAGTAAATCACAACTCTTTTTCCAAAACATTGTCCATCAAGATATACCAACATGAAAATAGCAAACTGGCAATCAATTTGGATATACATTTTAGGTTCAATCTAAACTCAAAGAGTTTGGAAGGCAACAATTTCAGAATGAAAAAAAAAATCATGCATGTTGATACCAACACAAACTTCACTAGGCATCTTGGACCATAGTTATGTTGAGCTAGATAGGAAACATCACTTACGCCATATCTATAATTCGTTCCTTTTCTTGAGGAGCAAGGGCCATGACAGGCAAGAATGAGCTCGCACTTTGCAGCTGTGAATAAAACAGTTAAATGCTAGGTGCACTTAGCAAACCATAAAGTTTAGCACAATGCAAAAATGAGAAAGACACACACCATATAAAACCCAGCCATATATTCAGGGGTGGCACCGATAGGAACCTGTGAATCATAAACAACCAGTCCAACCTGCAAAAGCCAAACTTGCATTAAGAGTCAAGTGAAGAACGGGGGGATAAATTGAACCCACTTACCACACTAATATACAGAAGTTCTCACCTTAGACCACTTGCTTAAAGGATCTAGATTTACCCCTCTATTTAACAACACATCAGCCAGATCTCGTCTCCGCGTCTATGTACAGGCAAGGAAATGGTTTTCAAATTCACGCGCAAAATATTGATCAGAAAAGGTAAAATGCAGCTACTTACAAAAATACATTAATCAATAAACTTGGCTTACCTTCAAAGTATTGGCTCGCAAACATATCGGTCGTGGTTTTTCAAAAGATTCAATAAGTTCCATAAGTTCGTTAACTGGAAACATCTGTTATGTAGAGTGCAAAGCATACATTTAGGATGATTTAGCAGAAAAGGTTCAGAAATAGCATGGAGATAGTACTTCTTGCATGAGCATTAAAATCTTCTGATCAATCACCTCCATCAAAGCTCCAATAAGGAAATCATTATAGCCATAGTATGAACTCAAATCCGTCTTAAGCTGCTGAGTATAATCCTTCCTTGTGGTCCCCTCTTGCTTCAAATCTTTAAAGTTGGACAGAATACGGACAACTAAAATAACATATTTTGCAGTTAGCACTTAAATCAATTGGAAAGACGCAAAGTTTAACTGCTCAAGACAATCAAATCAAGACACATAGATGCTGGCGGAAAAAGTTACTCACTCTCTCTTATCCTTCTTTGGAGATTTGGAAGATCAGGTGGCTGTTGTTCTTCTACTTGGAGATCCTAGAAAAGAGGAAGACAAGAAACTACACTTGCTAAGAACCAACACAAGAGTCAGAAGACAAGCTTTCAACTACAGAAACAAAACACCAAAGCTGATGGTGGACCTCCTTAGTTGGCAATCTGAACTCATCAGATTCTTCTGTGATGTTAAGCCGCAACTCTTCTTCTGCGTCTTTTTGTTCCCTTGCCTTTTGTTTGTCAAGGGCTATTGACTTTTTCTCAATATCAGATTCATCAGAATCAGAATCTGAGTCCGAGCCTGAGCCTGAGCCTGAGTCAGCATCAACATCTGATCCTGAGTCTTTACCTGCAACAGTGTTTGGTAGCAGTAACAAATGGTCAAAGAAATGAAGCGTGAACGTATTAACATTGCAATGAGAATTGGCAGTCACAGTACCTTGGTCATTACTTCCTTGGAGAAAATCATAGGTCAGCGGATCGTCACCATCAGAAAGGATATCAGAACCAGAAGCAGACCCTTGGTCATCTACGTCAGAATCTTCCTTATTATCTAATTCTTTATCTGGGCTATCCAAATCTTCCAAAATTTCATCTTTATTTGAGTGCTTTTCAGTGAAAAGCTCAACCTTTTGTTTTTTCCGTGAAGGAAGGTTTTGTAATTTTGAGCCTTTCTTTTTATTACGTACAGATGGAGCCATGAAATCTGTGCAGCACAGAAGTAGGTAGTCAGGGAAAATGGAACTGAATTTCTTTGCAAACATTATGTGAAAAGCAAGACTTCACATCAGCCCATGAGTCCAGACTTTAATTCCAATCATCAAGTAGTGTAAGTCGAGGTTCGTTTCTTATCAGCTTACGACTTCACCAAGAATTACAATGATCAGGAATAAAGTTTCCACTTAGCTCACCATAGCAAACAAAATTAGTTAGAAATAATTGTGCTTTTCTTCAAAAGAGAAAAAATTAAAAGAAAAAACGCCCTGTACCATATCTGTACAAATGTACAATATTTTGGAAACACCAGACTTTCCCAGAATCACTGAAACTAACAGGTGAACCGAAAAAGCAAAAAGTAACATGAAGGTGCATTGTGAATAAAAAAAGAAGCCGCAACTCACCTGGAAATATAAAATGACAGCACGGACGATGTCAACTGAACCGAAACTAGGGCTCAAGTGCTTGAATTCCTCTTTTAGGGGTCGGCTAGGGTTTAGGGTTTATAATCAGAGATAGTTGAGCAGCAAAGAGAAAACATTGTCTGAAGGGAAGAGTAAAGAGTAGTCTTTGGATTTTAGACGAATAATGAATTTAGGGCTTTTTATTATTAAGCCCTAATCTATAGGGGCTTAGGCTCTAAATCAATTCTTTTGCTTTTTGGGGTTCTCATCTTGTAGGCTGTTTTTTTAATTTTTTCTTCTTAGGTAAATTTACTCGGCATTTTAAAAATTAGACTGAAAATTAAATCAATGAAACAAAAAGTATAAAATTTAAAAGGTTCAATTAGGGGTCATTTAGTTTAACTTTTATTTTTTTGTTATTATTTTTAGTCTCTGTTTCCTTTTTTGGTTTTTGTTTTTTCCTAAAAAAATAAAAACTTGTTTGGTTGAGATTTGTAATATAAAAACTGAAAACAAATGATTGAGATTTCTAATAAAAAACTGAAAAAAAAGTGTTTGGTTTTATTATCATGTTTTTATTTTTTTTGTAATTATACTATTATGTCTAATAATTATAATATATGACATTATAATTTTAAATTAATTAATTATCATTATAGCTAAAATTAAATATATGCAAATCAAATATTGTTAAAAAATTACACATTAATTGTATATAATAAAATTACATAAATTAAAAATTATATTAAGTTGTTCTAGTCAATAAAATATGTCCATCATACTATAATTCTTGAAAACATAATAGTATTATCATTTACAAAAGAAACATAAATCAATTAGAAATAATATAATCACTCCACAATTGTCTACTAATTTCATCTCGCTTCCAAGATATACCTCGAAGTTGTGCTGGAGTGATATTATACTTCACTTGAGAACTTGCATCTTCATTTTCACGTCCGCTAATTTGTTCTTCATTTTCAGCACAACTTTCAAATAATTCATCACTTTGGCCACACATTCTAATCTACTTGTGTATAACACAACAAGTAATAACGATGTATTTTTGTTTCTTCATATCATAACTCGGTATGTTTTTAAGTATAGGAAATTTTGCTTTTAGAACGCCAAAATATCTTTCAATGATATTTCTTATTGAAGAATGCATGTAGTTAAACAATTCCTGTGGACCTTGAGATCTTCCTCTGCTTCTATAATCTTGAAAATGATATCTTTCACCTCGATATGGTGAAAGAAATCCAGGCATGTGTAGTCCGAGTCAATCAAATAGTACTTACCTACCATAGAAAGAACATAATATTAACAAAAAGATATTAAAAACGACTCATAATTACTACGCTTATTTAAAATAATATAATATCTTGTTGAGGTATAGGAAATTGATTCGCTGGATTTGTCAGTATTTTCAAAACAACTCAAGAGTCATTTGCAGTACCTTCCCATCTAGTTATTACACGTGTAAAACGCACGTCAAATGAGCAACAATACATAATATTTTGGGTTGGATTCATTCTTTTACCCCTGTATGGTATTTGTTTATCGATCGAAACATGTGCATTAATATGTGCACCATCTATTGCTCCTAAACAATCCTAAAAATTAAAAATAAATTAAAATAAATTTTAATCATAAGGACATAATTAAAATAGTAATTAAATATGTGAATATACCTGAAAATATGGAAAGAATTTTGAATTATGTTGAATATCACGAGGTGTATTAGTAAAAGATGGTGAAGTAATGACTCTTTTGCCAAGACGATTAACTGCATATAAGACTTTTCGAAAATACTTCGAAATTGTCCAAGTTAAATGTTGAAAGCGTTCTGCATTGACTTTAGTTGTCTCACTATGCCTTATAATCATTAAGAAAATTACTACTTGTTCCTCCACAGTCAAATGATTTATTGCCTTTAAGCCTCCTAAACTTTTCAACTCATCACATAAGCTCAAGAAGATTGTCTTTCTCATTCTTAAGTTTTCATAAATCTTTGTAGAATTTTCATTCAAAAGTTCTAATATCCAATCATGACCTGGTAGTGCAGAAGTTCTACATGGTTGCTTTTGTAAATAAAAATATTTGTTCTCTCTTGTAGCTACAGAAATAATGATTACCTTCTTCAGTTCATCATCAGAATTTGATTCAAAATCTGATAAGAAATCCATGTATCTACAATGTCAATATTAAATAATTAATAAAATATTCAATCAAGTATATTTAATCAAATATAGAAAAAATATTCATACAAAATATAAACTTAAAATTAAGTCAACTATTCATACAAAGCATAAACTAAAAATGTTCAAAATATAAAACAGTGCTTAATATAAAAGTGTCAAATAAAAAAATTTTGATATGCAGTAATATGAAAATATAACCAAAGTGGCATAATCCAATCTAGCTTCCTTGTTTGTGTCATCTTCGAAAAAATATCCCTATAAAGTGGAGAATCATGTAAAGCCTTAATAGTTTTTCCATATTGCACACCATCAACACCTAATTCATCTAAAGAATTCAGACATTCTATTATTATGTTAGACTGTTGAGATCTATTCTCTACAGTGGATAATGTTTCCCTCAATTTTTTCTTAAGTAAATCATTTTTCCTTTTTTATTGTTAATTAAATATAAGTAAGGCTTCTTCTACAATATTAGAATGTGTCTTCTTTGCCTTCTTGTTCTTCTAAGACTTCTTTCTCATAGACGGAGAACTTTTATCTTGATCTTCTTTTTCATTATACGAGTAATCTTCATCAATATCATTTCCATGTTTTTCTTCTGTACTATTCGATGGAGATTTGGTTGATGGATGTGCATGCACATCAATTGCAGTAGTATCTCCAAAATATGACACAATTCTAAAAATTCCTTACATCCTTTTTTCTTAAATCTGTGAGCCATTTTGTGCACCTATAATGATGAAAAAGATAAATAAGAATGAATATTATATAATATGATATAATAAAACAAAAGACATATTTTACCTTAAATAGATTTTCCCAACATTTATTTGTAGCATTAACTTCACCAGTGAAAGAGTTGTAACCGATTCCTATTTCTTTGAGTAAGTTCTTGAAATTCTTCAATCTAGCCATTAATCCGTTATACTTATTCTTCAATTGAATATTAGTATACTCCTTATTGAAATTTGTTTGAAGCCCTGCTTTAATATTCTTCCAACTAGATTTGGAAAAGGTAGTAGTCGTTTGATTTTCCTTCTTCACTTCTTCGACCGTCAATGAGATTAAATACGTCTCTATAGTATCATTCCATACCTCATCTTTTTCATTTACTTCCATAAAATCATTGTAGCGTTCATATTGTTTAGCCTTCCATAACTAAATGTAATAACATATAAGTGACATCAATCACAATAATATTTACAAAGTATTAAATGCTAAAT
>JANIJH010000225.1:74832373-74848160 GCA_024520975.1 Erythroxylum areolatum | reverse complement strand
GGAGGGGGGGGGGAGGGGTTTCCAATTCACGTAAATTCAAGAGTGTAGAAATGACAAAATTGGAAATTAACAAAAAAATTAAATATGAAAATGTAATAAAAAAACCTTGGTTTCGGGTCACCGATGTTATCACATTAAAATGAATTCTTGATATAAAATTCAGTTCATCAATAAACATTAATTGGGGGATGTTTTCTCTTAACTGTAAATGAATAGAAACATGTATTCTAAGCATTTTTATTAATCAACAACTTAGATACGATCGTAAGTTCAATTGAATAATAGCTTTAAGAACTAAGAAACTAATGAACAAAATAACACATGTACGACATGCATTTAATCAAGACGAGTATCTTTTTAGAATTTCCCATTCTAATGTAAACAAGGTAATCCTAATTGCTACTTGTTATTAATAAAACTTAATGTCATATTTCATTAATCTAGCTATTAAACAAATCAATTCCTAGTTATGTACCTAAAAGTCAATCAATTCAATTAGAAAAAGTAATTTGGAAGACACTCAATATTCATCAACAAAACAAACTTTATTAAAATATCTAACACATAATAGATAATAACATGGTTCTCCTCAACTAAAAAAGGGGGTTTAGCTACTCATAACAAAAGTGAAAATTAAAGAAATAATAAAAAATAAAGTCTCCATCCATGGTATTTCTCTAAAGAATATGAAAATATTTAGAAGAAAAGTGCATAAACGTCAACTAAAACTGAAGGAAAAATTGCAAAAATTCTAAAACTGTTCTACTCTAAAGGCTGCGTGAATAGTAATGATTTTGCCTCTTTATTCCTTTTTCGATTTCTTCTCTTCTCCTTCTCGTGATCTTCAACAGATAATCCTTATCTCCACTTCAAGTTGTAGATCTCCATTGATAAGATAGCAATCTGGTCTTTAAAGATTATGAAAATCTCGGATTTGAATTTGAAAACAAATCTGTAGATTATTTTTGTCCTTACACTTGCCTACGCTTAGTCAATAAATTTTTTGGCAGACTAGAATTTTGAATTATCGTCACTTTATTTACATCTTTTTAACTCAATTTCATTTCCCAAGTGTTAAAAATCGTCTGAGAACAATTGAGAGACAAATCCACCAATTTTAAATAATAATTTCAACACATTATAGAGATTTATATACCAAATAAGTGTAAAATGACAACTTAACACAAATGCAATAGATAAGTATAAAAACAAACTTGAAGGTGTTGAAGATGCAGAAGACGAAGTCGGCATAGAGAAGAGAAAAACTTGACTATGTTATGTTTTTGCAAAAAATTTTTATATGAAAACCTATTTTCAAAAATCACGAAAATATTATTTTAACGTAGTCGTAAAATAGTTCCCTTTTTTATTTTTTAAAACGAAATATATAAACGTATTTAACCAAACAAGATTTTAAGACTTGTTTTTTAATTTATAAAAACAACAACAAAAAACTTAAAAAAATGAAAACAAACAACCCCTTAGTATTAAATTGTTATAAAATCGACTAAAGATTAAATAAAATAAAGAGCTTAAATTATGAATTAAAGAGATTATTTTTATATGTCAAAGAATTTACAATTAAAGATAGCAAATAAGTACAGGCCTAATCAGCTCAAAGTCAACCGACCAAGTCCCACTTGATCGAGCGTTAGGACAAGAATCCTTATAAGCAAAACTTCAATTTTAGTTTAAAAATTTCTAGCTAAGGCCTTAGTCTAGCTACCTTTGGCCCTGTCAGGCTTGAGCTCGGGCTAGATGTCTCAAACCAAAATCTCAACACCCAACTCATTATCATATGTATTTGTAGTTTAATTAAAAAAGAAATTATTAAATAAAATTAATTGATTTATTTTAGTTTATAAGAATTTTTTAATTTTTTAAATTAATAAATAAATTAATTAGTTTTTAACAACAATAATTATTAAAGTAAATCGAACCGAAAAGTTAAAAATCAAATCGAAGAATTGAATGATTTAAAGATTTTACGGTTAAACTGAAAGAAATAATTGAAATTTTTAACTATTGAACTTATATGATTTGGAATAGAATTTTACCAAATTGTTGAACGTAATATATATTGAATAATTTAAATAAAAATTTAGTTGTATTTAATCATGTTGTAAAAAATATAATTATAGCATAAACGATCTATTTTAAGTATTTAAGTTGAATAGTTAAATTTAATTTTCAGTTTTATATTATAAATATACACTATTTTAATTTACAGTTAATATACCTTTTATTTTTATTTTAAATTTTATTGTAAAAATTATAAACTTAATTTCAAACTTATTAATTTTAATTAAAAGATTTTCATATTTAAATGAGGTCGTCAATAAATGTATATATTATATATATGTATAGTCATCGGAAGCACCGAGAGCCTTTGTACGTAGCAACAGCAGTGAGTTCTCGCGAAGATTGGTGGAGGAAAGGATGGAAGAATCCCAGGAGATACTTCTGAGTTCGCTAAAGAACTCTGGCGTTTCTATCCCAGAAGACGTGTCGGCGATCCAGGACTTGACATCTGAAACCTTGGTTTCCATCTGCACGCAATGTCTTTACCTTATCGATGGAACTGGGTTTTCCGCCAATTCTCTTCCTGATTTAATGGTTGACAAGTTCAAGATCTGTACTGACATCGCTTTGGCTGTTAAGAGACTGGGTTATACTGGAGACATGAACTACTATAAGGTGCTTACTTCTATATCTGGGTTATAACTTATTGTTGTTTATAAGTTAGAACTCTGAGATTTGGAGTTGATTGTTGTGGAAAAATTGCAGAAGTAAAGAAAGTTTGAATTTCTTTTACCTGTTTTTTTGCTGTGTTGTTTGTTGCTTAATCAATTGTGTTTCCTTTTTGATATGGATAAGAAGTTCATGTGCGGTTCGCTTTCTAGTTTAAATTTCTTTTGAATTCGGGAAAACAGGAAGTAGGATCAGGCTGAAATAAGATGATATACTATTCAGCACTAAGAATACACATCTTTATTAATATTTGCTTTATGATAATTGATTTCTGTTGTTTCATTTAAGCCGTGTAAGTTGTAGAAGGTGCGTTTGTACCCATGGAATTTAGTCCCTGGTTGTTGCGATTGATATGCTTTTGCTTCCTATACAACATCGGACCTTGCGGATGGTTGAATCAAATTAGGTGCTCTAGGACCCGTACGTTATTGCCAAAGTTACTTCTTATTTTCTTATTATCATCTGTGTTGCGTCTTGTCTTATGGTATTGGAATTATGCTTAGAGCAGATTGTATGTGTTGCTTACGGCAGTTACTTTATGCATCTGAAGAGGATGTGTACAAGTTGATGAGATTCTGGGTGGAAAGGCTTTCGGAGTCATCTGACAAACCAACTGATGTAAGTGCTATAAATGCTAAGAGGAAAATGAAAGAAGATGACTCAGCTAATAGCGTGGGGGACTGGATGCAAAATGCTGATGTTGGCCGCCTTGTTCTTAGTAATCTTGGAGAAAAACTCAAAGATCTTAGTGTTGATGAAGTACCAGAATTGTTTGATTCTGAGGCTGAAGATGGTCGTCTAAGCATGCCAAGGGAACTGACTTTCAGTGCTGACATGCCAACTTTTGCAGTAAGAGAAGACTGTTCAACTGGAGAGGGGAATTCAGAAAGGAGTGCGTGTGGAAATGAAGATGCTGTTGCTGATAGGGATGACATTATTGTCCAAAACATAGCTTCTTCTGCAGACCAATCTTCCAAGGTATATTTTGAATTACTCCCATCTAATTACTGTGGTCAAAATATGCTGTATTCTTCAAAGTTATTTACTCTTTTAAAAGGAATTATGTGCTACTTTCTTACAGCAAGGGAGGAGGAGGGGTTGGTTGCATGGGGTGGTACAATCTAAAAGTTGTTTTTAGATGAGTATTATGAGATATAACCTTCTCTTTTTCTTTTCCGTTGCCTATGTGCTGTTCTATTAGATAGGACATGAGATGGGAAAAGTGCGATACCAAGAAAAACTGCTCAAGGAGGAACTGACAGCCAAGACTTTAGAGTTAGGCCATCTTGAAGAAGAATTTAAACTTTTAAAAGCAGCTGCGGAAATGGTATTTGATGAACAACATCCTCTTGAGTTTTACCTTCAGCAGCTGAATGATCAAGCAGATGCCAAGAAATGTAGGATCGAGGATTTGAAGTCAGAATGGTAAGTTATTACTGTAGTGCTAGTTTCTTATACTTTTTTTCTTTTAACACCTAAAGCATAACTTTTTCAGAAGAGATGGCCTTAAGCTATGATAATTTGAGAGGATCTATTATGAGCATTTTCAGGAATGCTTCGAGGAAACTTCTGGAAGAGAAAAAGAGAAGCCTACAGAATTCTGTTTATGAAGATGTACCAGGGGCTCAAGAAAAACTCCAAAAGTTGAGAGAAATTGAGCTGGAGGAGCAATCCATCTTCTCTGAAATTTTTAGGAGGTTAGTGATGAAACTTATATTATGTAGAAAAACCATATGGAGATTTGTGCCTATTCTTATTGCAGATACCTCGTCTTCTGTAGGGAGGAGGAACATTCTAAGCTTTCTGCAGACCTTGAGAAGCAGCCAAAGGTGCCATCTAGAGCATCCTATATCCAAAGAATAAATGAGATCACCAAAAACAGTTGGAAACAGGATGCTGACATGGAGAAAATTTTGAAAGAAACTAGGGAGCTTCAGTTAGAAAGCAACTCTATCCAAGAGCGCCTTCATCGAACCTATGCTGTTCTAGATGAAATGATATTCAGGTGCGGAGTATTTTCCTTCTTCAGTTTTGGCCCTTATATGTGGTGATATATTTTCTTTCCTTTAAAAGGCTGTAAAATGTCTGCTTTATTGACAAGAAGCATGTTTCTCCAGGGAAGCAAAGAAAGACCCTGCAGGGCGGCAGGCTTATAGGCTTCTCAACTCCTTGCATGAGATCTTTGAGCAGATTTCCGAGAAAATCCTCACTACTGATAGGATTCAAAGAGAAGCTGCTGAACATGAAAAGAAACTAGCAGCCATAGCTTCCAAAAGCTTGAATATAAACAAAGTACAAGCTGATCTTGATGTCATTTTAAAGGAAAATGAGTGCCTTGAGCGGCACATTCAAGATAGTTAGATATATCTTATTATTCTCGTTGCCACGATCCATTTTAACCATTGATCAAATTACAGCTTGGTAGTTGTCATTCGTAGAATTTGAATCAAATCTACACACCGCAATGCCATTTAGATAGTTCTCAAGAAACCTACTGTAGTTTGTAGCAACAGTTCTTATCATATACAAGCAAGAACAGGTAACTTTCCGAGCTTTTATTATGGTAATTGAACTCACAAGATCTCATGTTGGGATGAGTTAAAGGTTTAACATTTCTTCAACAACTGAAGATGCAATGTCTAACCTGATTACTCAGAGAAGAGTTTCTGGTCTGGTTGGTAGTATTTTACCCTTTAATATAGTAACCGGTCTATATTCTAAAACTGAAGAGTTTAACAAGCAACAAGTAGCCTGCCGAAATTTCATGTGTTCAAGAGGTGAATGGGCCAAAAGTAGAGAAAACCATCCTCAGGCATCATCAGCGGCATATTCTTGTCATGTTTCTAAATGCAGGCAATGGATGGAAGTGACACATTCAATGACAAAACAAGGGACTTGGTTAGCCTTTATCCCTAGGTAACATGGTGGGACAGTTTTTGTAGGTGACAGTTCAATACCTAGGATGGAGACATGCCACTTGCATTACATTGTAAGTGGTGATTTGGTCCTTAAAACAGACGAACCAACAACTCATTCCAACCGTTTGTTGGACCTACTAAAAGCGAGATTAGATCAGAATATGGTATCGTCGACAAGTACGATTTAATTCCAATTGGCATTATACATGCAACTGCAAATTTTCTTTCTTCTCTTTAACATTTTCTTCGGGGGTTTGATATTTTTTTTTGGTTGTCCAAAAGGTGTCTTAGGAGGGTCCCAATTATAGAAAAGTACCTTTAAACCATCAACACCTAAACTAATCTCTCCTCGCGCCAGTATTAATGTTGATACAGAGCTAAGTTGCTAAAACTTTGCCAGATGGCAGCACAACGTTTCGACCTTTATTTAGCCCATGCCCATGTAGAGCTGAAGAGTTTTAACTGCCACTCTCGCACATGTTCATTTGACCCTTTCTTAATGCTATACAAAAACTTGATGTTTCCTTGACTTCACCGTAAATCTACCTCTCTCACACCCACCCTCCCATAGATACTTTTAGAAGGGTACAAATCTGGAGGTGGCGTAATACGGTTCGCTGTAATTATACCCATAATTACGATCTAGGCACACTTGAATTAATTCTATATCTGGTTTTGTTCATTGGAGGAGAAAAGAACCAGTCTTTGTAGGAATGCACGAGTCATCTTCACATGTTCCACCTTCCTTTGATTACATATCCAACGCCACATTTCAATGCCATAGTTATTTATTGTAGTTTTCATCATGTTTATATCGTTTTGCCGTCCCCTTCATAGTTTTGGTCTTATTAGTGAGCTTCATTAATATAGCTAGAGTGAGTTGTTATGGGGTTGTTTGATTATGTTTTGGGAAATGATGCAAGTAAGTTCCTCAAGAGAAAATACAGTGATGCAGGAGAAGCAGGTTCTACCAAAGGAATTCTCTTGTTTGTTTCGTTTCCTAAATTCTTCCATTTTTCTCATTGATTCGCTAACATGCACCCATTCTGCACCTTTCTTGATTTCTCATAAGATCGCACAGTTCTGAAGGTTTTCTTTCTGTTACATGATTATGCAGCTAATTAAATGGCCTCCTCGTACTTTGATCAAGTGTATTGTCATAGAACTGATCTGGGTTCTAGTGTTTTTCTTTTCCTCATTTTGTAGAATTTCACTTGTTATGGGAACGACTCACAGAGTTGGCAATGCTTTTGTGATGATAAATATAATCTTTTAGCATGTATTGCTGTTGAAGTGTATGTTAGAAATAGAACAATTCTTGACGATATTCTATCTTTATTCTTTGGTTGCTCATCTCATGGCTGTCGGGTGTCTCCAAAGTTATATATATATATTAGTTAAATATCCTTAATTATGTCGCTAGCAGTTAAATGGAATGGACCAATAGATATCGAATGACGCATGATTTTCTTGTTCTTGTTTTATTTTTTCTGGTCTTTTTGAATTCCAAGTTCTTCGAACTCTCTCTGCCTCTAAAACAAGTATCTTAAAGCACTTCCCTTTTCGCATCATTCTCTCTGACGGCTTCTCGTTACATGCATTACTTTCCATTGGATGCTTGTTTTTGTCACCTCTCTGAAGTTGGGCAGTTCAATGGCTAATGTTTAATGTTTTTCATAATGATCCATTTTGGCAGCATTTCATTTACTTGAAAGGATAGTTTTCTCGATGGTTTAGTTAGTTGCATATCTTCTTCAATTTTGGTCTGCCATAATTGCATGTTAATCTGTTATTAACAAGTATTAATCCATGGTCTAACATAGCATTGCAGGTTTACATTCATCTTAACGTTATAAAACACACCCGATCCATATATTTGTGTACATCATCAGAACCTAGAGTTAAGAGATGTGATGATGTATCTGTACAGATGTTCCAAGTTCAGTTTTTTTCACTTTTTTCTAACAGTCGCCTATCCAACTGCCACATTCTTTGGACCTTTTAGGGGTGGGAAATATGGGAAAAAGTAATTCGATGCTTTGTTCAGTACCATTTCTCCAATCCCTTTTGCTTTCTTCCAAGATTCAATTCTGACTTTTCATCCTTCTTGATCTCATCAGGTCGAGCATTGGAAGAAATCAGAGGTTCTCTGTACAATGATATTCGAACTTCAGAAGGAGCCAAGCGCCAACAGCAACGGTTTTGCGGACCAGTTATGGCAATGTCCTTCAATTTCATGGTTGCTGTTGGGATTATTATGACCAACAAATTAGTACGTGCCCTTGTCTTGTCTTCTGATATATTGCAGTACTCCAATTTTTCCAGGAGGGACCAATTATTGATATTCTGTCAAAAATATTTCTGTCTTTCTTCAGTTGAATCTGTGAGTCTTTCGTATCACTGGATTTGTTAGTGTTTGTCGGTAGAGAATGGTAATGGGAAGAAGATTCTTTTTAGCGTTGTAGTAGCCGAACAATTCTTGATTCTGGAACTTTAGTCTTTCCTTTCCCTGCTGGATTTTCAGTTGTGTTAACAAACACTGGGTTTCAATGTTTGTTATCAGGTGATGGACAGAGTTGGGTTTAATTTCCCAATTTTTCTCACGTTAATTCACTACTCTGTTGCATGGGTTCTTCTTGCCATATTCAATGTATTGCAACTGCTTCCAGTCTCTCCGCCCTCTAAAACTACACCTTTCACATCTCTCTTCTCCTTGGGTGCTGTTATGTCCTTTGCCTCTGGCCTTGCCAATGCCAGTCTGAACCATAATAGGTACAGATTCCAGACAGACTCAGCCATGTCCCTGTGAAGCTAAAATTGATACCTTTTCCTCATCTCTTATGTGTTAAGCCTCTGTGCAGCGTCGGTTTTTATCAAATGGCTAAAATTGCAGTCACCCCCACCATTGTCCTTGCAGAGTTCATTCTTTTCAGGAAAACTGTCTCCTATAGAAAGGTATGAGTTTACCCTTCAATTCCTGTATAAAGAATTAAAAATCTATGCCCTCTATTTCCGGTACAAGTTGTTTAGAGGAATCAAGTAGCAAAGTTTCAACTGTCTAGTAACTCCATTGCAGGTTTTTGCTCTTCTTGTAGTCTCAGCAGGTGTAGCAGTTGCGACAGTTACAGATTTAGAGTTCAACTTTTTTGGTGCTTGTATTGCAATTGCTTGGATAGTTCCTAGTGCTATAAACAAAATTCTGTGGTCTAATCTGCAACAACAAGCCAACTGGACTGCCCTGGCGTAAGTAACTTTGAATCATTTCTATAAAATGACTACATTGAACAACCTAATGAAAGGATGAGGAAATCTGTGTATAGGCTTATGTGGAAGACTACCCCTGTTACGGTACTTTTCTTGTTAGCTCTGATGCCATGGCTGGATCCACCGGGAGTGCTATCCTTTAAGTGGGATCTCAGTAACTCATCTGCAATTCTCATATCAGCTCTGCTTGGTTTTCTTCTACAATGGTCCGGTGCTTTGGCGCTTGGGTGAGGTTTTCTTTCTGTTCATCGTTCTCTTGGCCTTTCAAGATGGGCAATGTGTACAACTTTGACCAGTAAAGAGAAGATTTTTAACTTCATTGGAATAATTAATACTGATATCTTTGTCATACAGGGCAACTTCTGCGACCTCCCATGTGGTTCTAGGACAATTTAAGACGTGCGTTATTCTGTTAGGTGGGTATCTCATTTTTGGGTCAGATCCTGGGTTTGTTAGCATATGCGGAGCTATAACAGCGTTAGGAGGAATGACAGTATACACATTACAAAGCTTAAATAAGTCGAGTGAAATTTTGATTCAAAAGCAAAACTTAGTGCCAAAGTCCAAGACAGGATCAGAATCCACTGTTGAAGCTATTTCAGACTCTGATGCCACTGGTATGGCAAATATTGCCTGAAGGTATATATAGCTAAAACTTCTGAAAGTGATAACCCATTTAAGCAGTTCTATGCCATCTCCCGAAAATCGGAGCGTGGTTTGAAGAAATGCAGTATAACTGGTGAGATGGATACTCAATAGATTGCTCCTGCCTGACAGAGCACCGAATGTTAGAAGGCAAAGTATCAATCCTGGAGTGGAAGGGAAGCTTATGATGAGTTGAAAAAGTTGCAGTTGCAGGTGCTTTCTTAAGTCACTGTACTTGTAGCTAAACAAATATGACGATATAACAGTTATAAGATTTGCACCAACAGAAAAAAGATCTTTTAACACCATGGATTTCTTGTTTTAGTGCTTTGGAGTTTTACTTCGTGATTGAAAGGTTACGCTCAAATAACTTATTTATAAAATAAAAAATATATCAACCCTTCAGTTCTAATTACGCTGTTTTAGCTATATTTTATTAAGGTCCTGTTTAATAAAGCATTAAATTGTATCAACTATTAGTTGATAGTTAATTCTATCCGTTAATTTGATTAGTGGATAATATTAACTATTTATTAAAGATGTTTGGTAAAATTAGCTATTTAGTATTAACTGTTGATGTGTAAAATAACTTACGTGGATATGATTTTAAAAAAATTATAAGTATACGAATATTATATTTCTTAATATTTCGTTGAATATTCTTATAAGAATTTAGATTTAGATATTTAATGTTACAAAAATTAAGTTTATAACTTTAATAAAAATATAATGATAATAATAATAATAATAATAATAATAATAATCTAACGTTAAATTCTCTATTAATATGAATGATGTAGTGAGCTACATCATATTAATATTTTTTATAATATATATATTTAATAAATTAAAAATATCTATAATTATAGTATAGATATATAGAAGTTATATACAAAAATATTAATTTGATGTAACTCTTTAAGTTCAAAAATTTAATATTATGGTATTTTTAAATGTAAACTAATATCATAAAATTAAATAAAAATTAAAAAATTAAATTAATCTATTTATTATATTCTTCTAAACTTTACGACACAATTGTACGATAAAAAAATCAAGTTTAAAAATACACAGAGTAAAAGTAGAGAGTAAAGTAGAGGAGAATACTTTTATTAGGCAAACAGTTAATTCCAAAAGCTTTGAGTAAAAAAGCTTTTAAAAATTAGGTTATTATAATTAAATAAGCTAACTGATAACTCGTTCATTAAATATATCAATAGTTTTTTAAAATAGTTAAAAAGCTAAATTTTAGCCAATAACTTAAAAAATAACTATTTCTAAGTCTTATCATATGATATGTATATAAACTCTATATAAATGGATGGATAATCATCCCAAATACCAAGCAATCATTGGTTGAAGCAACAAATGGTCGAAACGTTAATGACTGCCACCGCTTCACATTTACAAGGGTTGGGACTTAGAGTTGAATGGTCCATCTGTCAGATTTTCATTGGTAACTATCGCTTTCTTCGACACAGACAGACAGCGCAGCAATTATCTAAAAGTCTCCTGCAACTTCGGACCAATCTCTGTTTTTGTGCGTTTGTGTCTTGTTATAACTGGTTAAGTTTAGAAATGGCATTAGTTCCATTCGGAGATTCCCAATCCAAACATGAATCTAGTTCCGTTCCATGGCAAGACATGTTCAGATCGGGTTCCTTTCGTAGGCCAACTACAAATCCCACTTCCGACGCGCCGCCGAAACCACCCCACGCGCCGTCGAATTCAGCGAACCTCAATGAGCCAGATGGCAAAAGCACCTTTTCCGGCGATCCCCAGGTGCGTCTTGCTCTCTACATAGCCATGGCTCATGGTGGTCTTGCCTTGACTATCTTTATCCTGTATTTTGTATGCAAGCTGTTGCAAGAGTATTTGAGGCCTATCCAGTGGGCTATTTTGTGTTCTATACCTTTGAGAGGGATACAAGAGACTCTTGTTGATTTTTGGGAGGAGCCTCTGCAACTTGGCCTCACTGAGACTGTTCTTGCAATCCCCGTTGCTATTGTTAAGGTTTGTGTAGGGTCTCTTGTAGATATTAAGGAGGTTTATTTCAGGTTTTTGTTGAGAAAATCGAGAAAAGAGAGTTCTGTTAAGAAAAAAAGAAGTGGGTTTTCAAGGTTGTTAAAATGGCTAGTGTCGTTTGGGGTGTTCGTGATTGCTTACGAGAGTATTGGTGGTATGGGGTCGTTGCTGATTCTCGGCTTAGGCTTCTTATGCAGCAGCAGTACGGTGGATTCTACATTTTCTGCAGTGTCTTCTTTTAGGAGCAACAGCTTTGGCCGTACCGCAGTGGGTTCTTTTTTCACCAGAGGACTCCTAAAAAGATTGAAAACCATTGTCGCAATCGGGTTGATAGTTGGAATGATAGTGGGTTTCTTGACTGGATTAATATTCTTTTCTTATAAAATTGGTCTTGAAGGAAAAGATGCCGTCATTTCAGTGAAGTCACATGTAGAAGAGAGTAATTATGCAGAAAAGATTGGTATTAAGACTTGGATGGATGAGAATGATGTTCCTGGAATGGTAGACAGTTATACCACCATGTTCTATGAGAAGGTGTCCGAGCAAATCGATACTTTGGCAATGCAGTACAATATGACCGAGTTTGTCACTGGGATTAAGCATTTAATTATTAGTCCTCCAGTTAATGCTTCTGGAGAATCATCTGGTATAATAAACCTCTCTCCGTTCTCCGAGAAGCTTATGAGTTTAAAGAAGAGAGTTACAAATCGGGAATGGGGGCAGATTTACACAGAAGTGGATGCAGTTTTCCGGGAATTGATAATCACCCAGGAGGGCCTGGTTGAGAAGGCAAAGGAGTTGGCAGTGAGAGGAATGGATGTTTCCCAGCGTGTAGTTGCTAGCAGTGCGTCTGTTTTAGGTGGTGGTGCCAAACTTATGTTCTCAATTGGCAATTCTGTCATCTCTGGTGCGGCTGAGGTTCTTAACTTTTTGTCTCAGTCAATAATATTCTTCTGGCTTCTGTACTATCTTATCACCTCAGAATCTGGAGGGGTGACTGAACAAATGATGTGTATGCTTCCAATTCCAATATCAGCAAGGGCCAGATGTGTTGAAGTTCTTGACAATGCTGTTTCTGGAGTTCTGCTGGCTACTGTTGAGATTGCACTCTTTCAAGGCTGTCTTACATGGCTTCTGTTCAGGCTTTACAAAATTCACTTCTTATATATGTCAACCGTACTTGCATTCCTTAATCCCTTGTTGCCAATTTTTCCACCTTGGTTGGCAACAATTCCAGCGGCTGTGGAACTGGTGTTGGAAAGCAGATATATACTAGCTGTGGGTTTATCAACTATTCACCTCGTGCTTATGAGTTACGGTGCATCAGAAATTCAGGAGGATATACCTGGTTATAATGAATATCTTACTGGGCTTAGCATCATTGGTGGAATGACATTGTTCCCATCTGCTGTGGAGGTATTTCTTAATTCATTGCTTAGAATTCATCATTTTTCTGAAAGATAGCATTAAGTTGTTTGATCAAGTACCATGGACCTAAGGAGTTACTTGAAGTTCAACTGGCTGTATCTAGAAACTAAAGCATTTTAACATCAAAACTCAGTCTTCAGAAGTTGTATTGTGGATTCAGCATAATCTGTTTTAATCATTGCCCAGAACATTACAATAGTTTTCTTTGCCAGAATCAAATGATGTTGAACTCATTCTTAATTAACTGTATTGGTTAGATTGAACTCAGTTGAGTGTTTTACTGTCAGATTTTCATTTACTTATATTATCAAATGTGTATTGAACAGGGAGCAATAATGGGGCCATTGATAACCACAGTTCTGATCGGTCTCAAGGAGCTGTATGCCGAATTTGTTTTAGAGAAGCCAAATAAAAGCGAATAGCAATCCAAAGTTATGCATGCAGCAGTGAAGACAAGTCGTGTATATTCGTTTTGATTCAGCCGCTTGGACCAGAAGACAACTCTTGGCATTATATTTTGATATGGTGTGCTCATCCAAGTTTAATGTTTTTCTTTTTTGTTTTCTTTCCTCTTTTGTAATACAAAAAATGAAAGAAATTGCACTGTAAATCTTGTATTTATTCTTGTAAGAATTTGTGAGCCCCAATGGCCCCTGGAATGGTTATGATTGTAGCTTGTAAGAATCTCGACTTCAATAACAATTTTGTGAGTGAAATATTACGATTATACTAAAAGTTTGCCCATGATTAAGTTTTCCACAAGATATTTGAAACAATCTCAGAGATCACGGTCGTACAGTGATACTGTTTCCCAGAAGAATTATTTCATATACTTCTGCAGGAATTTTCGGTGGAAGTCATTTCTAATGGTGTCATTGATGAAGCGCTTTGGAGTTTTGGTTTCACCTCGAGTCTGGTTCTTGAAGACAACATCATCATCCCATCTGAGCCAATAAATCCATGTAAGACAAGATATAAGCATCACGATTAAGACAAGATATAAGCATCACGATAAAAACTCAACTTTCAGTTTTTGAATTCAATCACTGACCTCCTTTTCACATTGAAAGATGTCGGATTGTTAAGCAGTGGGTTTCCTCTAAGAAGCTGCTCTTCCTTGGCCTTAAGCTCTTCCGCCACCCGTTGTTGTTCCTACAGTCATACAAAATTACATCAACGAACTAGTAAAATCAAAACCAAAGATAAAATCAAAGTACATCGTACCATGCATAGGGCTCAAAAGTTTATTTCATCTACAATTATCATCAAACAGAATTTCTTACAAAAATCAAGACTTCTAGCTTTTCAGATGGTGCAAACTTGAGGTTCGAAAATGACTAGGGTTCATTCTTGAGCACTCCACAGACCAAGGGTATCATGCTGTAGAGTGTCTTCTAATGAATCTAATCTTACCTGCCGAAGCTTCTCCTCAGCCCTTTCCTTCTTTATTCTTTCAAGTTCAGCCATGAGAGCTTCTGTGTCATCCTCATCATCATCCTCATCCTCATCATCACTGCAAAAAAGGTGGATGTCATCAAGATCACATCAAAATGTTAATACAGCATGTAAAAGCATGAATTCATAGTCAACTCCTAAAATACATGAACTTCCCAAAGTAGCTCTTCGAAATGACTAACAAGCTTTTAGTTCAGAAACATCAGAATAGTATTCCATAAACCCTAACTTCATTATCTAGCAATTATCCGATTCACAAAGTCAACATGGTAGTAAAATTCTTAGTCTAACATCCTAACAAAGTCCAAGACTACAAAGGATAACGATAGCCATGCATTGCAACATTCATTTCTTTTCGGATAGGCAAGGAGCTCTATGTAGAATCCACATACCAAGGATCTTCTGCATCATAAGCATATCAATAAGCTTTCCCTCACTAAACCCAGAAAATAAGCAAACTGAAGTAGTATACAGAAAAATGAGCAACGGCGAAAACTAACAAAGCTAATACAGACATAAAAGACAACACAAGCATGCCTGTGAAATGAGTGTATGAAACTATAAGATATCATGCGCGGATGTAGGCCCAAACAAAATGGGAAGGAACAAGGTCTAAATTGATAACTCATTCTATTAGCAAATTGATGTGCTCCAAAAGTAACAACCTTTCATCTTCATTATTAACTTCCACATCAGAATCATCAGCATCTACACTCCGAGGAATTATGCGGTCCTCAGTGTCCTTCTTTGAACCTGTAAGCAACTACTTTAGTAGGTGAATAAGTAAACCAATTAGTCTCATATAAAAGAAGGAGTTTGTCTTTAACCTTCCAAAAGTAGTTGATTTGCCTTTCTGCGATCTCTGTCATCTGCATGAAAATAGAATCCAGTAAAAACAAAAATCAAATTAGCAAGTTTTTGAAGAGCCTCTGTTAAATTCAAAGGATGCTTCGACATGAAGTACAAAATGGAAATACAAAAAAGTGCGTGAATTCACAAAAATTTTTGTGCAGACAGAATTTTGTGTCTATCAAATGGATTACCACTGTAAAACTTGTCCTTGGATGAAAAATGCTTCCGCTCACGCTCTTCCAATTCCTGGCGAAGGTTTCTCGTCTGCAATTCATCTTGAGTATCTTGCCCATCCTTCCTATATAACACACAAAAAGATTATTCACTAAAAGTCAGCCAGAAATATTCTGTCACAGATATTAATGTATTGGTTAGTATGGACCTTGAGAGCAGAACCAATTAACGGAAAAAACTGCCACCAAGAACATATAAGTACGAAAATAAAATTT
>JANIJH010000225.1:74794870-74815384 GCA_024520975.1 Erythroxylum areolatum | reverse complement strand
AGGCCAAATGAATGTTCAGTCGATATTATGCGGTAAAATCCTATCCCGTCCCAATTTACCAATATAACCTTCCCATCAGTGACGGGATGTTACATGCGGACTCATGAATGTTAAGGCACGTCATGGGGCTATCTATTTTCTCACTTTAATAGATGACTATTCTTGCTATGGGTATGTGTATCTTTTAGCTCATCGTTATAAAGTGCTTGATGTGTTCAAACATTTTGTGACTGAAGTTGAGACACAATTAGAAAGAATATCTATCTGATATGATCAAAGAATTTTGTAAGAAAAAGGGTATCATAAGACAACTAATGATTCCTCGAACTCCACAACAAAATGGTGTTATGGAGCGTAGGAATCAAACATTGCTTGACATGGTCAGGTCAATGATGGCACATACTCGTCTTCCAATTAGTTTTTAGGGAGATGCGTTGCTCACGACAACTTATATTCTTAACCGCGTGCTAAGTAAAAGTGTACCCATCACTCCATATAAGTTATGGAATGGAAGAAAGCCCTCTTTAGATCATTTGTGCCCATGGGGTTCGACTGGTTATGTATACAACCCAACTCATAAACATGGGAAACTTGGTCCAAGAGGCACTAAAATGGTGTTTATAAGATACCTCGAATATTCTAAAGGGTATGTTATGTTTGGTGAGCACCCGAATGGTGGCATGACAGAAGTTGCTTCCCGCAATGTGGAGTTTCTTGAGGATGAGTTCCCCAGTATAGGTGAAATAAAAAAAGACCTAGATTTGTATGAGTTACAACCAAATACTCTTAGTGAGGGGGAGAATTTAGTTACTCGCCAAGTCACCGAGACTTTTCCTACCCAAGAGAACCAAATCGAGAGTGAGGTTCGTCTTCTATCTCTAAACCAAGAACCTATAGATAGTCTACATGTTCAAAATCTCACATCTCAAGGGGATAGTGGGAGTGGTTCTCACCATGATCCGGACCCCACATCTCCAAAAGCTAGGGGAGAGATCCTGAATCAGGGTAGACAAATGTAGGTCCTAAACTCTGAAGAAGTGAGCGTGGAAGAATTCCTCGACGATATTATCAAATCGAAGAGGAAATATTCCTTTGTACTCCTTTGGAAATAAAAGAACCAACCGCTTTTCAAGAGACTGTTGATTCACCTAACCACACAGAGTGGATGGATACCATGAGGGATGAAATGGACTCAATGACACGAAATTAGGTTTGGGAACTAGTTGATCTTCCGCTTCAACGAAAGTCAATTGGAAACAAGTGGGTTTTCAAGATAAAATATAAAGTGAATGGAACGATAAACAAGTCTAAGGCCCGTTTGGTAGCAAAAAGCTATACCCAAATAGAGAGTATAGACTACAAAGAGACATTTTCTCCTGTAGTGAGATTTGCCTCTATTCGCTTACTTTTGGCTCTAGTTGCCCATTTGGACCTGAAGTTGTTTCAAATAGATGTAAAGACTGATTTCCTCAATGGTAATCTTGAGGAAGAGATTTATATGAATCAACCTATTGGTTTTGTATCAAAAGGTCAAGATGACAAAGTGTGTTGTCTTAAAAGATCCATATATGGTCTCAAACAGTCTTCCAGATCATGGTATTTCATATTCCATGAAGCCATTACTTCTTTTGTCTTAGTCATGGTTTCAGAAGACCATTGTGTGTATGTCAAGAGAACAACTAGCAAAATTTTATTTCTCACTTTATATGTTGATGACATATTACTAGCCGACAATAATATGGAGATGCTCAAGACCACTAAAGAGTGGTTGTCCTCTATCTTTGATATAAAGGAAATGGATGAAGCTAGGTATGTCCTAGGTGTAGAAATAACTAGAAATCGTCCCAAGAAGCTTCTTGGTTTAAGTCAAGAAGCGTATATTAATAAAATCTTGGAACATTTTCGAATGCATTATTCCAAACCTGTTGATACTCCAGTTGAAAGGGGTCTTATCTTGAGTCTTGATCAATGCACTAAAATAGATAAGGAAAAAGAAAAAAATGAGTAATGTTCCCTATGCTAGTGCCGTAGGAAGCTTAATGTATGTTATGTTGTGTACAAGGCCTGACATTTACTTTGCGGTTAGTTTGATAAGTCGATACCAAAGCAACCCAGGACCTGCTCATTGGCAAACAGTCAAAAGAATTTTTCGCTACTTCCGTGGTACTTCAAACCTAGTCCTTTGCTATCAAGGTGGGGATTTAAGGTTAAGTGGATATTCAAATGCTGATTGAGGTGGTGACTCGGATGAGTCTAGGCCAATCTCAGGATATGTTTTCACCTTGGGAGGGGGAGCCATATCTTAGTGCAGCAAGAAGCAAGACTGTATATCATTATCAACAATGGAAGCAGAATACGTTGCTTGTTGTCTTGTAGCTCAGGAGGCAATATGGTTGAAAAGTTTTCTCCAAGATCTTAATCTTACTCCTAAAGTTAATGATCCTATTGAAATGTTATGTGACAACATTGCAGCCATACAATTTGCTAAAGATCCGAAGTTTCATAGAAAATCTAAGCATATCAAAAGGCATTATCATTTTGACATGTCATAAAAAATAAAGAGGTTGTCATAAAGTATATACCTACTAACAAGATGGTAACTAATCCCTTAACGAAACCTATTCCCTGAGATTTGTTTAAGGCTCATGTGATAAGTTTAGGTTTACATAGGGTTTAGTTTTTCCATTGGGTTATATCTTGTTGTATAATGGACATGTTTTCAATTGTAACGAGTTTTTGATTAATAAAAGTTTATTTATCAAATGTTCATTGGTACATAATTACATGATAAGGCACTTTGTAATGTCACCACACACCAGGCTTCTGATTAACCTTATTATATAGGCAATCGCCCTAACGCTTGAGTAGCGAGTAGGATGAGACTTTACAATATTAATATTAAGTGCATGTAATATTGTGTTATCTTCATACTTATGTAGAATGCATGATAAGTTTTTATATTTGAATAGTCACCTTAGTAAGTCTAAGATGAGACTCTGATGAATCGGATATGAAAGATTCAGATTTTACATTGAAGCCTTAATCTAGTGGCTCGGATTAGTTTTTAAGTAAAGTTAAATTCGTGATTTGCATGGCATAAAAGAGTAACATGCCCAACTTAATGGGAGCTATGCTATGACACACATTTCATATTGTGTGTGCTATATAACGACCCTCTTGTGGAGTGACAGTTAAATCTCTTTCTCTGTCATTGTATGATCCCATAGACTTTAATGTCTAATCGAATGACCCTTTTGACTTAGAACTGTGATATGAAGTCAAGGCTTGGTGTTGCTACTTTAGTGTGTTTTTCCAAAGGCTAAGTTGTATACAGTCCGGAGCACATTAGGAAAGCAGTTAAGCTAAGATGGATTGTTATGAGTGTCTAAGGAAGAATCATTTCCTTCATCACCATATCAGCCCGGGCGATTATTCTTGGTGTATAATCATATGATATATCTATGAGCATAAAGGGACAGTATATGCGTTTGGTGATATTTTGGATGATTTGAGGTATCATGATTATGTGAAAGTATTATGTTAGTTAGATGGTGACTTAATATAACACTACTGGTTCTTTAAATGGTTGCACGCCCCATTCTTAATATGACACGTGAAATTTTAGAGAAAAGATATAACTCGTGGCTTATGTGGCCGAGTAGGAGTTGTTGGCAGTTACATGAACGGCCACATATATATATGTAACTTCCGACAGTTTTTTTTTAATATAAAAAGAGGAAGTTGTCAAGTGAGAGTTATCCTTCGGAAGATAACGAATACATTAAAATCAAAAGAAATTTTGGCTCTCTTTTATTCTCTGCAATTTTGCTAAATTCGAAGAAAAACTTGAAAAACTTCCTTCATCCTTCCTCACGTGAATCACATCATCAAGGGTTTGAGTTTAGGTCGTGGATTAAAGGTGACTTTGGTAGCCAACCGTAAAACTTGGATTATCAAATAGAGAATCGATCAATCGCTTTTGCATTAAGGTTAGTCCTTAAATATAAATCTACAACATGGAACAGGTAAATTCATTGAAGAAGTAGTGTTTGTAAAACTGCTAAATTTTCTATAGGAAAAGAGGAAATGGTGGCTTTACGTTCAAGACTAGATATCATGTCACCGCATACTCAGCAACCTAATAATAGAGACTCTAATCTCAAACATTTTAGTTAATTACAGCTGTTGCAGCTATGCCTGTCCATTTGGAAATTTGTCCTTTTTTCTTTTCAAAAGAATTAGAAAAACTGGAATCTCTAACTTTGCCTTCCCTGCGACTTCGCCTGAAAAGCATCGGCGGCCACCAGAAAAGTTTTCGTTCTCTCCTTGAATTGCCAGGTAGAAGAGCCGTTACACTTTATGTTGTATATTCTGGGTAGCCTACACCTCTTTTCATCTTGTTAACGCGTTTAAAACAAAACAAGCTAGATTAGATGATAGACATCTATAAATGATTTATCAGAATTCGTTTTGCATAACAATGTTTTATGCTTTTGATCGTGATCATACTCATTGGTTTCCCCAAATCACTCCTATCTCCCTCTTACAAAGAAAATCAACGGAAGAGATATACAATAGGCAATATTTTCGGACATATACAAAGCAGGGCAAACCGACTACTTATTAACAGATAAAGAACCCAACCTTGCTATGATTTTATTTTAAATTTTTTGTAAAAAGCTTTTATATATTGCAAAAATCTAATGTGTTCTTTTTATTAAAGGGCCGTTTTTTCCTGAGTTCTTTTTTTCTAAAAATGAAAACAAAAAAGTATTTCGTTATTAACATGAATGCCACTAATAATAATTATATATTAGATAAAATTTAAAGATAAATTATTTTAATTAAATAAATTTATTTTATTCTCTTATATAGTATTTACTAACAAATTATTAATAAAATTATTTTATTTTATTAAAATAAAATTTTTATTTATTTTAAATATATTATAATTATTAAATCAAATTTTAATTAAAATTATATTTTGAAGATTTTTTAAATTTAATTATATTTATTAATATTTATTTATTTTAATTACAAAAATTGAAAAATTATTGAGTAAAATTGAATTATTCATAATTCTTATTAATAATTAATGTATTAAATAATTAAATATTATTTATTTATTTAATAGTAAATCAGATTAAAAAAGAAATAGAAAACAAAAACTAGTTTTTATATTTTTGAAAAATAGAAGGTAACAAAACAAAAAATAGAAACCAAAAACTCAAACAAACATATTTTTTTTACTAAATTTAAAAATAAAAACTAGAAACTAACAAAAAAACCAACAGGCCTAAGGATGCAACAATGTTTTAACACATAACTCACATTATAAAAAAATGATGAGAAATCAAGAAACTACATATATATCAAATAAAATAGTTTTAATTTTATTTATTTATCTTATTTATATAATAAAATAACAATATATTAAATTAATTTTTACAGAATTGATAATTTATTATATGTATTAGTCTAATATAATAATAAATTAAGCATTGTATGAGTTATCTTCCATATATTATGAGTACAGTCATTATTGATGTTAGTGGAAGATCAAAAATAGATTTTATCAATAGCAAGGAAAAATCTTTCAAAAGAGTTTTACCTTAGAACCTAATTTCAAAGCTTATTCGAGTACTTGCTTTCGTATAAAAGACTTAGGGCATTTGAAATACTTTCTTGGTATTGAGATAACCCGAGCTTTAGACAGGTTGTTTTTCTCTCAACTTAAGTATGCGTTTGATATTATCTCCGAGGCCCGGCTGCTTGGTGCAAAACCTTGTGACTTCCTTATAGCTAGAACAAAACTACCAATTAGCGCTTGATACATGATTTGATTTTGCTCATCTAGATCAATATGGGAGGCTTGTTCGTCGTCTCATTTATCTTATCATCACCCGTCAAAAGCTATGTTATGTTGTGCGTAGGCTTGTTGGTCGTCTCATTTATCTTATCATCACCCATCCAAATAGGGACATAGCTACATAGGGCCAGTGGTGTACTGGATTCCTCAAAATTTTAAAAAATTAAATATTATATATATATATACATATATGAGGATGAAGTTATCTGAGGAGCTACTAGTATATTAGGCTCTTCAAAATTTTAAAAAATTAAATATTTAGACCCTCGTATTATAAATTTCTGACGCCATCACTCCGTCCAAAGCTATGTTATGTTGTGCATACTTTTGCCCAATTTACGCAGTGTCATACAAAAGCTCACTGGAATGTTGCTCTACGAGTGCTACGTTACCTAAAAGGCCATCCTGGTCAGATATTAGTTATTAGGAGTCTTCTTTGGATTTCCGTGGAGTTGTTTGAGGACTAAAATAACTCTACACGAATTTTCTATATTCAACAAAACCTTGCTAACCTTCATCAAGATGGAAAACCTTTTGTTGCTCTATTAGCTAGGGGGTTTAAAAAACTTATGCAATGAATTGGAGGTGTATCGACCGACCCCATTCTACTGATCCAGTTGTTTTGTAAAAATAAACTAAAGAAGATCAGGTTTTTCAAGTGTCATATTTTGATGATGTTGAACTCTCATGCTTAAAGAGTATATGTGTAATTATACAACATAAAGAAGCTCACTAGAAGGTTATGGCTCGTAATGTTACTTCTAATGCTTCTGATGTTCAAGCCTACCATATTCGTCAAACTTCTAAAAAGGAACTATGTTTATACTCTCCTTTTATAGATTGTCATCCTTTCTTAATTGTAAAGTTATGTTTATCCTTAACAATGTTATCTTTTGGGACCTTATCACTAAGAAGATGATTGGTGGCAGCAGCTTTCATGTACATAGACTCTACTATTTTGCTCTTGATTCTCGAATTTCCAAAAGTTTTCAAGCTACGTTCACTCTTATCAATAAGCATCTCTTATGATATCATCGTTTGGCACATCCATTAGAATATGTTCTTCTAAAAATAACACTGGACTTGCCTAAAGAAACTCATATTAGTGAGACTTGTCATTATTTTAAATCTGCTAGGTTGTCTTTTAATTCCTTATTGTTTATAACTACTTAGGCATTTAATCTTATTCATTTAGATTTACGAAGAACTTTTTCCATTTATATTAATGGTTTTAACTTTTTAATTTGTGTTGATTATTTTTAATGGTTACATGGACATATTTATGAAAATCAAAAAGTGAAGCTTTTAGTTATTTCAAAATTTTCATAAGTTAATTGATATTCAATTCTCACCTCATAATAATTTTTTTGTTGATAGTGGCACAAAATATACATCTTATAATATGATAAATTACTTCATTTTTAATGGAATAGTGCATCAGACTAGTTGTGTTGATACACCCCCTCAACAAAATGAGATTATTGAACGTAAAAATAATATTTAGTAGAGAAAACTCGAGGTATAGTGATCCAAACAAATGTTCCCAAGTCTTTTTGGTCTTATGGAGTGCTTAATATCACTTATCTTGTCAATCACTTATCTAATATAATGTTGGATTTTTAATGCCTTTTTTTGGTCTTATGGAGTGCTTAATATCACTTATCTTGTTAGTCACTTATTTAGTATAATGTTGGATTTTTAATGACTATTTGAAGCATTATAGGTCAAAATGCTAGATATATCTCACTTAAAGAGTATAAATATAATGGAGTTTTTGAAATATTTGAAATCGCAAAAAAAGAATCGATTTTTCATTTTGTTGTACTTATTTTGTGCATTTATAAGTGACTCGTCGTAACAAGCTTGATAAACAAGTAGATAAGTGCATATTCCTGGGTTATTCATAAACAAAGAAGAGGTACAAGTTTCTTGATACTAAAAAATCTATGTCAGTAGAAATGTTAGGTTCATTGAAATAAGCCTATATTTTGCAACTTCTAGCTAGGGAGATACTAATCAAGTTTCTTTTACCAATTTTCGAGTCTAACTATGAATATTTAAATAATCTTCTTACAAAACAAGATGCACCAACTCAAGTTATAAATTTTCATTTATTGTATATTCCATTAAGGAATCTTTAAATAGGTGTTGTATCTTAAGAAACTTGTGCTAATTCAAATATGCAAGAAATATCCAATATATAAGGCCATTCATTACTTTTAAAGCATAATTGCCACAAGACATCTATGGTAACAACATATATTCTCACCATATGTTATATTTATAACATGTTCTACCTTAAGGGGTAAAATGAGGCTAATTGTGTCATTTCATAATTGTGATGAACTATGGCTTAATGGGCCAACCTATAGTTATTAGGGTACTACCATGTGCCTCAAATACAATTAGTAAATTATTAACCATCCTATTATGGTTATTAAACATACATTAGGCATTTCAAATAATGGTTGTGAATATGGAATTAATGTTGTAATTATATTAGTCCATATATTTCTAACATTCTCCCACTTGGACAATATAATCAAACCATCATACTAAACTCCATCATCCAAAAGCATTCAAATAATTCATATGCAATATCATGTCGACATGATATATGTATTACATATGATTAGGCCCTAGAGACATTAAAATACAACAATAATCATTAAAACAATATGCATGCAGTACAACAACTAAGACTATGCATTTGTCTCCTTTTGTGCCTATCATTTTGTCAAACTATATATATATATACATCAACAAATATATATCAGTATTAATAAGAAGTGAATGTAAACATCATTACGCATGTTTCATATATATAAGTCATAAGCAATTCGTACAAAGTATTAGCATGTTCAATACAAAATTCTAGACTCTTAACAATCCCATGCAAGAGACATGTTCTGCAAAAACACATATAGATAAGCCATTTGTAAGTGGATCTGCTAACATGCTAGATGTAGGTGTATAATCAACAGTAATGAGGGATTCAATAATTTTCTTTTTAACAAAATAGTACTTCTAGTATTTTTAGAGAAAACTACAACTGCGAAGTTATCACAATATAATTTCAGCGAACTGCAATAAAGTTTACAATACCTAATGCTGAAATGAAATTTCGTAGCCATATTGTTTGACAAGTTGCCTCATAACACGCCATATAATTTGCCTCCATTGTAAAGGACATTGTGAGTGTCTGTTTGACACTTTTCCATGATACAACTCCTTCAGCTGTCATATAGAAGTAGCTTAAAGTGGACTTTTATCATCCACACATCCTGTATAATCAATGTCACTAAACCCAACTATGTCAAGATTGTCAGTTCGCCAATAAGTCAACATATGATCCTTGTTACCCTGAAGATACCTCATGACTTTCTAGGTCACTTGCTAATGTCTAAGCCTAGGATCACTTAAGTATCTTCCCAACACACCTACAACAAAAGCAATATGAGGATGTGTGCATACATCAAACTGCTTACAAGTGACACATAAGGAACGACTTTCATTTATTCTCTCTCTTGATCATTTTGTGAATAATAAGCTTTTAAGAATTTGTCACCCTTCACTATTAGTGCCTTTCTAGGAGAACAAGAATGCATATTAAATCTTTTCAATATATGATCAATGTAAGTCTTTTGAGACAATCGAAGAATCTCATTTGCTCTATCTTTGAGAATCCGAATCCAAGTACATAAGAGGCCTCACCAAGAGCTTTTATATCAAAATGGCTAAATAATAGTTATTTTGTCTCAAATAATATATCAGTATCATTAGAAGTAAGTAGAATGTCATCAACACACAGTACCACAAAAATGAAACTACTCCCACTAAACTTCATATATATACATTAATCAACTACGTTCTCCATGAAGTCACTTGCATTGACAAGCGTATCAAACTTGAGATACCATTGCCTTGATACTTGTTTTCCATAGATAGATAGATCTCTTGAGCTTGTAAACCATGTGTTCTTTATTAGTCATCTCGAAGCCAACTAGTTGAGTCATATAAACATCTTCATACAGATTTTCATTCAAGAAGGCGATCCTCACATCCATTTGATTGAGTTCTAAATCAAAATGAGCAACTATAGCCATGATTATTCGCAGTGAATCTTTGGTAGAAACTGGTGAGAAGGTTTCTTTGAAATTAATCCCTTCACTTTGTTTATAGCCTTTAGCCATAAGTCTAGCCTTAAACATCTCTACTTGTCCACTTAAGTCATGTTTGATTTGTAAACCCACTTGCACCCAATAGGTTTGCAACCTTCAGGTAGTTCAACTAACTCCTAAACTCCATTTTGTGACATCGAACTTAACTTATCTTTCATTGCATTCATCCACGACATAGATTGAGGACTATTCATAGCTTTTTGATGACTAACTAGTTTAGTATTATCTCTCACATCAAACTCATGTTCCTATAAATAGATAATATAGTCATCAGTAATGGCAAGTTTGCATGTTCTTTGTGATCTCCTCACAACAACTTCATCATCTCCAGTGTCAATGACTTCATCCTGTGCTTGATTATAAGGTTCATCATGAGATTTTATTGGAATATGTTCTATCATAGGGTCATCAGTAGGAGCGGAAGTGACGGGTATAGGGGTTAGAATACGTTCTTCCCTTAATACACTTTCTTTTGAACCTTTACTTGAACCAAATTCATCTTTAAAATAGACAGATCTATCTGATTCTATTATTCTAGTCATGTGAAATAGTTAATAGAATGTAGAACCATTTAGTCTGACAGTGTAGCCTACAAAGTATCTACTAATAGTTTTCGGATCAAGCCTCTTAGATTGTGGATTATAGGGCCTTACTTTTTTTTTACATCCCTAAACATGAAAATGACGTAAGATTAGTTTCTTACTTGACCATAACTCATATGGAGTCTTTGAGTCTGAGTAAGATTAGTTTCTTACTTGACCATAACTCATATGGAGTCTTTGAGTTTGACTTGCTAGGCACTTGATCCAAGATATAAGTGGTTGTCTTCAACATCTCACCCTACAAAAATTCTAGTAAACTAGAATGAATCAACATACACCGCAACATATTAAGAAGTGTGTGGTTTCTTCTTCCATCGATTCCATTCTACTGAAGTTTTCCTGGCATTTTATATTTGCTTCAATACTACATTCTTGCAAGTTTCTAGTAAAAGGCCCTAGAATCCTTCCACTCATTATAACACCCATAAGACTCTCCACCTTTTTCAGAATTAACTACCTTGATTTTCTTCCCCTTTTAAAGCATAACATTTGTCTTGAAAATCTTAAACGCATCCAAAGATTCAGTTTTTCAAGAATGAGCTACACATGACTGTACTAGAAAAAATCATCAATAAAAGTGTTGAAGTATTTATAAACATCCATAGCAGGTGGAATAAATGGTCCACATATATCAGAATGAATTAACTCCAACAATTTTGAGCCCCTAGATATCCCATATCGGCTGGAGAGGAGAACGAATCATGCCTTATAAGGATATGGAATCCTCTCCCTTGCAGACGCATTTTTCATGCCCTAACGCACCGGATCCCATCAGAACTTCGAAGTTAAACGTGTTAGGGCCAGAGTAGTACCAAGATGGGTGACCTCATGGGAAGTCCTGGAAAAACAAAACCGTGAGGGCGCGAGGCCCTAGAGATCGAGGCTCAAAGCGGACAATATCTGCAAGCGAGTGGACGTGAGGCCTGAGAGGCCGAAGCCTTGTGGACGCGAGGCCTGAGAGGCAGAGGTCCTACACTATAACCGAGTATATCCAAAATAAATACATAAACCAAATTCCTCCTAATAGAGGGAAATAAGCGACGTCATGTAACTCCAAAAGATGTCTTGTATTCAACTGTCCTAAAAAATTCAACTTGTACTATGGAATCGTCTCCCATATACATATGTTGCTCAAAACTAGTTCGCCTTATTCGACTTGTTAGTTTTTGCAAGGAATTCGTAATGTGAATTATTGCTCCAGTATCTAACTACCAAGAATTTGAAGGCACGTCAATAATTTTAGACTCTAAACAAACCATCACAAGATAATTAACTTTCTTCTCTACGTGAGCTTTGATATTTTCGTAATTAGCTTTCTTGTGCTCGAAATTCTAACAAAAGTTGCACTTCCCTTTGAAAAATTTATTCTTCTGAATAATAGAAGATGAGCCCGCCTGTCCACTTCCTTTAGGACTAACAAGTTTCTTCTTAAAAAGCTTTTGGTCACTTGAGTTATTAGAAGTGAACTTTCACTTTTGAGAATTGTTATGGTTTGTCATCATGAAGATATTTCTTACCCTTCCTTTTTTCATGTAATCCTCTTCCTTGGCAAGAATAGCAATCATCTCCTTAATAGTCCATTGCTCTTTCTGAGCATTATAGATTGACCTAATCGAATCAAATTTGAAAGGAAAAGTCCCCATCACAATCCATACCATGTAATCCTTACGAAGGTCTATATCTAAAGCCTTAAGCTTATGGTATCAACCTATGAACTTATCAATGTGAGCCTTAATGTCACTTACACCATTGTAAATGATATGATGAAGCATATTCAAGTACTCATTCTTCTTGTTCTTTGAGAACTTATTGTACTTCTTGTTAATGGTAGCAAGAAAATCCTTTACACTATCAGCCTCGGGAATACTATCATGAATGGATTCATCCATGTGATACCTCATAATCATCAAGCAACATCGATTAGAGTATTCCCACTCCTCAGGATTTCTTATTCTTCTCAATAACATCATCAACGGGTGTAGGTGGTACATCAATTCTTAAGGCTAAGTCTATTCGCATGATAGTTAAATTCATCATGAGAGATTCAACCCATTACCTGTAGTTCGTTTCATTCAGCATCAAGATGGAAGAGACTCTCAGATTGCTTAAAGCTGAATGAGAACCAAGAGCAATAACCATGATATGCATTTTAAAATAGAATCATGCAATTTGAGTTCTTTTTCTCATAATTAATTATATTATTCATACTAGAGTTCCTTAAACAAATATATAACTCATGTACAGGTAAGAATGATTTATTAAATATTAAAACTTAATCATCAATGTACTATCGAAAGGATAGAAAAATTGTGCGGCTCATAATATTTTAATAAAATTTCTTTATCATATTAAGCATCCTACTAAGTAGTAATTATCTACAAGACAATTAATTAATTGTACGTATCTTAGTGTTATTTTAGAGGAAAAACACAAAATTTAAATATATATTAATATTTAAAAGTTCCTCATCACAAATAGTTTCACATGCTCAATTTTATGACAAATGAAAATAATCATTCACTATTGTCAACAAATAATCATATTTATGCCATAATAAGATTAAAAACAATTAGAATTATAAGATTACAAACATTGATTAATCTTGTGCATAAACATATAAAAATATAGAATAAAAAATGGAGCAACATGATGAAAAATGGTCAAAAGATAACCTTTCACGCGCCCCCACCCCCATGCGTCGCTGTGAAAAAATATTAAAAATATTTATTATTTATTATTGTTATATCAGGGTCTGGGATGACGTCGTATGGGTCATCCCTAACCTTCAGTCGGGCATGTGGGTCAACCCGCAGGTGCGCGGGTCTGACCTGTTTGAAACTCGGCCTTCGGCCACCCATTTCTAACGAGACTTAAGGTATTTTCTTCCATTTTTCATGTTCTATAGATTTCTAATACCCATTTTAGGCAAAAAAAAAAAAAAAACTCCAAAACCTGAAAGCTTCTAACCCATTTTGGCCATTAACGAAACCCCCGAAAACTTCAAAAAATCTCACCCAAAAATGAGATTCATTTGCCTAAAACAAAGTTAAAAGGCAATAACAATAACCAACAATATTTTCTACACCTTCAATGCATTACCTAAATACAAGCCCTAAAATTAAATGACCATAAAGCTCTGATACCAATTGTTATTCATAAATGCAGTTAGTAATAACCACAATATTAAGATCCAAATTCTATTTAGAGCAATAACTAGATAATAAATGCACATACTTCCAATGTTAGGCATAGTATCTTGATTCATTTTCTTCATTCAAGAGGCCACAACCAATCAATATTCAACAAATATGTGCAAAAGAGAGCTTATTGTTAAAGACCCTTAACACACATTCTCACCATATGTTATATTTATAATATGATATACCCTAATGGGTAGAATGAGGCTAATTGTGTCATTTCATAATTGGGATGAACTATGGTTTAATGGGCCAACTTATAGTTATTAGGGTACTACCATGTGTCTAAAATGTAATTAGTAAATTATTAACCATCCCATTATGGTTATTAAACATACATTAGGCGATTCAATTGATGGTTGTGAATATGAAATTAATGTTGTGATTATATAAGTCTATATATTTATGACAACTTGTGCTAATTCAAATAAGCAAGAACTATCCAATATATAAGGTCATTCATTACTTTTAAAGCATAATTGCCATAAGCTCATCAACCTCTCACAAAATTATAAGATTATGTTGCTTGTAAAATCATGTAGCCTCTTACTAAATTTTTGACTAATTAAAGAATATCATCTTCGTACAAAGCTTTTTCTTATAGCTATCTCTAATATTATTAAGCCCAAAAACTCCTAAAAAGCTCACTCTAAAGCCATATAAAGGAAAGTTATGGGTGGAGTTATCAGTACTTGAGGAAAACAATACTTAGACTATAATGATTTTTCCTAACATCAAATATGTCCTGACTTGAATAGGCACGGCACATAAAACTTGAAAACTGAAGCTCTCTGATCACATATAAGCTTGACAATTAGTGACAAAAATAAATACAAAATCTAGAAAATAAGTGACAACATGGGCATGCATAAGTATAAGTATAATGAACTACAATAATGCTAACATGCGTCAAAAGAAAATTTTTCAATATGCTAAATCTAATCACTGCAAACACTAGAGTACAAATACAAGTGAAAAAATAAAAATCATACATACAGTTGATATATTGCAATCAATGCTCCTTGGAGTCACTATTACGAAGTTAGTGGTAGCTGACCTAAAAATAAATTTATGGGGATTCAAACCTCACTGAGTAGTTCCACATCGACCCACGACACTCATTGACATGCTCATACAATATACAATATATATTAGTATAAACACCTATATATGATGCATAAAAAATCACATGCAATACATAATAAATCATAGAGAAGGAATATATGTAGGACCTTAGTTTCAAAGGGTAAATCCTCATAGTACTACATCTCTCATAGCTGCAACGAACTAGGAATGTCAACGGATAAGCCAAAATAAATCTCAGGTGGGCCACCTGAGTCGACCTAAAATTTTAATACATTTTAAAATTTTTATATCTATTTTAAAAGAATTTGAAATTTTGTTGTTATATTTTTTTAAATTCATAAATTATAAATTATAGCATAACTAATTATAATAAAGTGTAGGATGAAATTACCTATAAATTATACAAAAGTATTTATATAAAATAAATGATATAAAATACATATCAATATATATTTATTAAAAAATATGTAGCTATGATAATATTGTTACAATTATTCCCTACAAACAAATGAATTTATTTTTAATTTTTAATTTTATTATAACAAATAATTATAATGTAAATGTAAAAAAGTTATTATCTAAGTACAATTTATTTCAAATATCATTTTTACGTGTTTATAATATAATAAATAAATAACTACACATACACACTCTCATACAAACATTTTAATAAATTAAATAAACTGTAATAAAAAATTTAATGAAAACTGCTATGTTTCACATTCCATGCTTTAGAAAATCTACTAAGGAATAAGGGTTCCAACAAAAATTGATTAATAATTATATTATAAGTTTATAACCTCGTTTACTTTTTTTTTTCTAAAATCATTATATTATAATTTATCTAAATTTATATTCATAATTTTTTCTCTTTTTTAATATTAAAAGATTTATTCCTAAATCACTCTAATTAAAAGTTTGTTAAGAGTAATTCCTTACTTGAAACCTTTATCAAGGTTTTATTTTAAATCCTTCTCATCCTTAGAGTGTTATAAGTATACCAATTTTTGTTTGCTCTCTCTAATCCAGTGTAAAAAAATCCTCTCTAATATTATGTTTAATAATTCAAGTTTATAATAATCAAACATGAATCTCTTTCTTTTGGTATAATATAATTATAATCATAAAAATAATTAATTAATAATTTCATTAACAATCATATTTCATAAAATTTATAAAATTTTCACCTTTTTTCTTTTTAAAATATATATTATGTCACAACTTTAAATTATAACAACATAAAATTATCATATAATAAAGTTATTAATTTATCGATTATTAAATTACAAAATTTTATACCTTTTTATTTAAACCACTTAATATTGCATTTGAACAAAATTATAAGCGATTAAATGAAAGCATATTATCATTAACTTCTTAATATTTTAAGTAATATTTTAGGTATAATGAGCTAAATATTAACACAATTTGTGTTAAAAGTCAAGTTTAGATTTAAGAGTGCTACAAACATTTGCATATCAATAATGAGAAAATACATTTTAAAATTAAAATCTTGAGATGTACTTATTGATATGATTAATTAATTGAATATTTTGATTTGCAGTTACTCCCCAACTTCAAGCCAAACATTAAACTTGTATAGCTGTCTATGTGAGTTTGGTCAGTGAATTATTGTAAGGTAAATACAAAGTTGAATTAATTAATTTGAATTTACTAATAACCTTTCGTTAAAGCATGTGATTGTATATATATAATTAATTAATTAGGAATTTTAATTCAATTGATTTGGAATTTGTAGTAAAATTCATTAAGTTAATAATTATAGTTAAGAATTCCAATTCAATTAATTAAGAATTTTAATTTTACTTAAATAATTTGTTAATTATTATAAGAGACAATTGATAAAACCAAATTCGTTAACTATAGAAAACTTTTGTTGTACACGAATGATTATCTAAATCATTTTACAAGAAATGATGCAATTTACAAAATTAAGATAATATCATGCTGGATAGATGAAGTTTGGAAATTGGATACCGGAGAATAGAAACTAAGGGAGCATCTAATTGTACTTGTTGGTAGGATCATCGACAGTTTGGATCAAATCATCTGTATGTACAAACATTATAATTAGCCACATAATATTAAAATAAAAAAGAATATTTAATAATATAATATTAAATTAAAAGAAAATTAAATATAGTTTCATCTTTAATTGGTCGATTAATTTCACTAGTCCCCTTCGCATTAATACTGTGGCTGTAGGAAAATTAAAAAAAACACAATATTAGGTAAGATAGTATAAAATATAAATTAATATATTAAAAAGAAAAGAATTTACCATCAATATCTTCATTATTTAACCAAATTTGACCACACATAAGGGTTTCCACAGTGCAATAATGAAGTCGACCATAATGAGTAGTAATCTCGTGCAAACTCTGAATTTAGTACTAGTAATCTCGTGCAATGACTAGCAAGATTAGATAATTATGTCTAGACATCTTCTACTATGACAATATATTGAACTGCTCACATTCAGTTTCAGGAACACAATCTTCAAAAGATATCTATCTAACTTCATCATATTGTAAAAAATCTTAGCCCTTTTCTCTTTCAAAAAAATTGAAAGAGAATTTGTTAATAATGGATTAGAAAAAAAGGTCGAACTTGAAACTGAAGTTAGAGTTGAACTGACTGCAATACTACTAAGATCCTGATTATGAGTTTGTTGTATTCTTACTTGATAATCATTAAACAGTTGATACCATAATTGTTTCATGGTATGTACAATGTATTAAACAGTTAAACACTCTTGAGCTTCACCATTATACAATGTATTATAAATGTATTTAACTTCGTCCATCTTGTATCTCAGGTTCAATATATACAATACTGCAACAATATCTCCAACCTTGACCAATAAGAATTAAACTTCTTTCCCATCCACTATGCCATAGTATGAATAAATGCATTGGAGTCAAACATCCACAATGATAAAACATGCTTTATGACGGACATAGTGCTAAAGATACAGTGCAAAGTTAAATATTTTGTTCCTGAGAACAATTCAGTCCAATTATTGAATAATTTCAACTTCATACAAAGTTCTCTAGCTAAGTCCCATTGATCTTTTGATGGTATGCAGGTATACTGAGAATCCCTTTCGGCTAGTATAATAAACAACTGAGTATATGAGATTGCTAACTCTAAAATATTAAAGGTTGAGTTCCATCTGATTAGACAATTCAAAACCAACTTCTTTGAATTTGGAATGGATAAATTTTGTGCACCATATTCAAAAGTTTAAACTCTTTTAAGAGTTGCACTCCAATATAGAACATTATTCCGAATACACTCTATTGCTTCCTTTATCATCTCCAACTCATCCTTCACAATAAAGTTAAGAATATGTGCAAAACAACCTATATGAAATAACTTACCTCCAGCCAATAAGCTCCCAACTTGCATCTTACCTTCAACTTCGCAATTATAGCATCATTTATACTACAAATGTCAATAGTGATGGAGGATACTTTATTGTCGATGTTTAAATTCATCAAACAATCTTTCAACAAGTTTGTCAATTTTTCACTTGTATGCGATGTCGGCACATAAATGAACTTATCATGAAAAAGCATATCAACATGAATTATAAATTCATAAAATAATGAAAAAAGTAAATGATAACAATATTAAAGAATATAAATTACCTCAAAAGTCTATTGTATAACTTCAAATCATTATCAATATAATGTGTCGTCACTGCCATGTAACCCCCTTTTTTGTTTATCAGCTATCTACATTTCCGTTGTCATTGCAATTCATCCTTGAACACTCGACAATGCTCTTAATGTTTCTCTTTTCTTGTCCTCATAAAATTTGAAAATATCACTCCTCAATGTACTTCGATTTGGAACCTTGAAAGTCGGTTGGAGTGAGTTAAAAAATATCCTGAATCTTTTGCTTTCAACCATAAACAATGGTTATTCATCTCCAATAACCATATTAGCTATCAAAATCCTTGATCTATTGTTGTCAAAAGTTGTTACAATCATTTCATTCTTCCCTTTTATAAAGTTAGGGTTCAAAAATATTTGACCTAAAATCATCTTTCTTCTAGCACGTGATTCCATACGTCGCTTTAAATGAGACGTTCCACCTTTCGAACCACTCAAATATAAAATTTGACAATAATTACACTTTACTTTTTCAATTTCGTCGGTCGATATACTCTTCTTAAGGTGATTCCAAGCTTCACTTTTATGTTGAGTAACTTGAGTTTTAATTGAACTTCTGTCCTCACTTGGTGTTGAAATAGAAGTTTCCACTTCTACTCCAGTACTGGATTAGAACTTTCAACTGAAGTAATATGCTCATCCATCTGATAAAAACATATAAATACTTGAGGTTAGAAATAATCAACATATAAAAATGCTCATCCAAGTAAATGTAAACTTTGTTCTTTTTGGATCACTTTCTAATAAAACGGGAAGCACAACATATAATAACATCATTAGCTTCTACACAAATAATCAGAGTTCAACAACATTGATCCTCTACATGTATTGTATTTGTCCAAACTTTGAAGTTAATCTTCTATATTCTAGCATCAATATAAGTCCATGCAAAAAGCATCAAACAACATATCCTCATACAAGATCGAGAGAGAGAAAGAGAGATGTTATGCTTGTGCATGTCCATTAATAGTTGGGGATTATTGTTTGGCCTCTTATGGACATATCTCAAGGTGGTGGATGAACTGCCTTTACTTTTACTATGATATTTGGGGAAACATTCTTAGAAAGAATGTATGTCTGTAACTCTCTAAACTAACTCTACCATAAAGATTATAAATATATAAGAGATGACTTTCCCAAGGGAAACTTATTAGCTAGTGGGATGCATGAGAAAGGTTTGGGTGTTATTCAATATGCACTTTTTTGCCTGACAGATCTTCTCTTACAAATGGAGAAAAGGGAGCTTTTCTTTACTCTTGAATCAAACTTATTTCAACAAAACAATCATTTCTTATTTATATTGGTATTGAATATCACCTCTCCATTAACCAGCATTCTATCACCTTCAATTATATTCTTTACAAGCATTTGGAACTTCGTTCATGTCTTTAATTGTTTAACATAATTTCCAATTTTAGCCCTCCACTTCCCTCCATCGGAAGATAATAGGCCAACCTCTCTTACAACTTCACTGATTCAAAAGCAAAGCCTAAGCTGAGGAGAAAGCTACATGAATATTGTAAACAAAAATAATACACCATCAAATAATTCAGACTTGCATTTTTTAAAAAATTTTATGGTGTATAACTAATTATCCTTATAGTGTAGTACATATAGGCTAAGGATTCTCTATATGGATTTACCTTCAATATTGAAACTAATCAAAGAACAAAAAGGCTTTGTCAACATTTGTAGTACGAACTCAAAAGACTCGAAACATACAAAGGCTTCATACAATAAATGTAGCGACCCGGGCACTGCGTGGGAGAGCCCTCAGGGTATGCACCACCTCAGGGGGCCTGCGACCGCTACTTGTGGAGCCCGGCCTCCACCGCCATCACTCCAGGTATTGTCCTCTTTGGTACTTGGGTGAGCCAC